>JBAMBS010001271.1:0-432311 GCA_037044455.1 Zygothrica quintamaculata
AGCGCCGCTTGGCCAACAGTTGCCGTGACCTCGCGTCGGGAAGAGTTGTCAAAGTATGGCTGTGAATATGGTGTTTCCCAGTAATGTGGTGGCACTTCGCTGATGACTACGCCGCTTTCTGTAAATGAATGAAAAACCATTATAAAACATTGGGGAGGTCATGACACTGTGGCATAGCGTAACATTTAATGGACATTGCATGTGTCGATTTTAAACATTATATCGCCTGTGTCGCCTGTGTCGCCTGTGTCGCTTGTGTCGCATGTGTCGCATGTATCGTTGTGTCGCAGTGTCGTTGCATTTTGATCCTGAACTTACCGAATAACAGTAAAAGCCACAGTTGTGTTAACCAAAGTCCTTTAAGAGGGCAACTTGAGCTCTCTGTCGACATATTTGCAGTTTATCAATGCTATCTTCTATTTTATGTCTTTTTTTGCTTTCTATTCTTCTTCTTTACTTCTATGACTCCACATAGATGATGCACATGTTTGACATCTTCAAAGAATCTTTATCTATCTATATATATAAATAAAATATATACTATAAAAGAAATTGCAATGTTATATATATAAAATGAATTGTTTGAATAGTAAAAAGTTTTATTAAATGAACTATGCGAATACAATGCTTAAGTTCAACTAAATAATACATTTAGTATATAGTATATAGATATATATAATCAGACATTGTCTGATCTGTTTAATAGCTGCTTCATTATAATTTATATCGATTATTTCTAATCAAACATTAAATAATGTTACCATTCACATTATATACTAAGCTTAACAGTTATCTAGTATCAGAATATACATATATATATATATATATATTATGTGTGCTTATGTATCTGATAGCCTTGATTCAACTAAAATTACTTATTTAGTTAATAGGTGTACTTATATTAAAGGCATATTAAAACGAAATGTACAAAGACAAATTATAATTTAAATGCATTAAAATTAACTTTTTTTTATGCTTATCAAAAGGGAACTTCTTTATGCTCTTTACATAAAATTATATAAGCTGAAAATGCTCTTGAACTTAATCCCTTCTCTCTCTCTCTCTCTCTGTCTGTCTCTTAATTAACTCAAAAATATTGCAGTATACCAATTACTATTGGTAGTTCAATGAAAGGGCTTATACTGGCTATGCTGTAACTGGCTCAAAAAAAACTGTGCAACATACATATGTAATATTGATTAAATGATAAAATGAATGAAGGTATAAAAGTATATTTGTTTGCTCTTTTGGTAGCTAACTGGTAACAAATATTTCTTGTATTTTCGAATTCAACAAAACGAGCGATTATAGAGTAAATAATTGTATAAAAATCACTTAAGATCTTTATATAGTAATAATTCAACTGCTTTGGGCAATAAAATCAAATAAATACAGAGTCTTAAAACATTATATACATTGTCTATTGTTGCTAGAGCCTATAAGAGTAGAGAATTTCATGGGAAAATATAAATTTTGTTTTTGAGTCTTTAAGTAAGCCTTGAGCTATCAAAATTGTTATTAAAGATGCCAAGATTGTATCTAGATCTATCTTAAATAGCCAACAATTTAGATGTAGTTAGGAAAGTGCTTAATAGAATAAATTATTGTAATTACTATTGGCATTTTGTGTGCTCAGCGTTTGGATAAATGACCTGGCTTTATCACCGAATAAGTGCTTATTTATACGCTTTAATACTTTTCGTCTACACTTCTGGCTTACATTGCGTATACGTATTATATATATATATACTGTATATACAGATTGCATTCTGTTATAAATTATATTTAGAAATTTATTAGGGCCACTTGTAACTGTAACATTTTCATTCTCATTTTCATTTTCATATACATTCAATGACCGTAAAGCCGCCCAGCTGGATGGATGGTAAACGAATGAAAAAAAAAAAGAATTCCATGGATAATACGTTTAGCACAGGAAAATATTCATAATCCTGGCCATTACTCAAAAATATATACGTTGTCAGTCCAATTAGCTGCGTGACTTGGGTCAAGGGGTTCGTGTGGTTCGCTATTTGTTTTGGTCATTCCCTCTCTCTGTATGTGTGTGTGTGTTTATTTTGGGTGTGTGTGTGCATATATACATATATATATATATATGTTATTTTGTATGCCTTTATTTACTTTATTCCCTCTAACCGTTGACCCTTTTCGCATGAAAATATTTCATAGCAGTCACAAAGAATTATCACCCAAGCTTCTAACATCATATTTCCATGGAAATCAAACAAAAGTCAGCCCAGTAAAAACCGCCGCTAAACAAATTTTTCCAATTTTTCATAGCCGCATATTAAAAATTGTTACCAAATTTGGTTAAGCTGCTATTTTCGCAGTTTACATTTTCACAAAATTATAATAAATTGTTATGAATTTTTAGGAGCTTTGTTGATCTACTATGGCAAAACGTTATTCCTCCAAACGTGTCAGATTTAATTTAAAAAAAGGATATTAAAAAACAAAAGGTAAATTGAAAAGAAATGGCTTAAAATCCTTGTGGAATAACCGCCTACATGAAATATTTAAATGGTATCTTTTTTTTTTTTTTTTTTTCTTTTTGTTACCTTTTATTATGATATATACTTGTACTTACCATAAAGCACCTTTCAGCACCTTAAGTATATTCCTCACAGGGCTTATGTCCTGGCATCGTATTTGAGCCAATTCAATTGGCTTGTGGTTAGTTGGGCACAGTTGATTTATTTGACAATCGATTGCGCAATGCGGAATAATTAGTGGAAACTCTACATTTATGTGCACACATTTCTCGCTTCAATTGCCGCTCATTTTAGATTCTATTGTTGCGTTCTTTTGCTTTCATTTTTTGTTTTTTTTGTTTTTGTTTTTGTTTTTGGTTGGTAATAACCTGGACTACCAAATATTTCCGTTTAGCACTCGACCAACGACAATGGTCATGGGTAAGGGACAGGGACACGACCCAACGACAACGACAACGACAACAGCAACGGTAACGACAACGACAACGGCAACAGAAACAGCAGCGACGATGCCTTTGTGTTATTTTATTTTTGTGTATATGTTGTATGCATGGGCACATTAGGTACAGCTCTATAGGTATGCCACATAAGCACTAAACAGCCATACACAGTCACACACACACACACACACATACATATACACAATCGCAATCAAGCTCACACTGAAGCACACACACACAGCAACAAAACACACAAGCGTCGCATTTTTTGTGTATCCGTCTTATATATGAACAACGTTGTTGTTCTTGTTGTTGATTTTGGTGTTTTTTTTTTTAATTTATTTTTTTTTCTTTTCTTTTCTTTGGCTGGGATTCAGTTATTAAATCGGCTTTGTTTTTTTTTTTTGATTTTCGGTCGTATCGAAGCTGTTTTTATTTTAAATGTGGCACAATGTTAGTAATCAAATTTAGCGTTTAAGCGCACACGTGCATCCTTACGGCAGGATTCGCATACTGGAACTGATTCATCAGCAGGCAACGTGTATCGTTGTCGCTGTATTGCCGTCGATGTTCGCCACGGCGAGTCTAACGTAGCCGAACTCATACGAAGCGTACAGTTTGCAATTCGCTCCATAAAGTTTAAAGCGCAGTCGCGGCGAGAGCGAAAAACATGAAACTTTAATTTGCGATTTTCTTTGCATTTTTAATAAGCAACAAAATGGCCAAAAAAAAATGGAAACAAAAACAAAGAAAATATGAACTTTTTTCTTATAATTTTTTTCTTTTAAAGCTTTGGCAAAGGGTTTGACTTTGTCGCAGGTAGCAAATGTTTCAGTTACACTACTACTACAACTGCTGCTGCTGTCGCAGAACAAAGCTTCGGTCGAACTTAAAAGAGAGTCAGAAGGAAGAGAGCACGAGTGGGATAAATGAAATAGAGAGTGTAACTTTCCGACTATCTGGGTTATTAGCACAACCTGCCTCAACTCAATTCAACTCAACTTGTCTCGTCTACAGTCGGCACGACAACAGAACTTGTCGTGTAGCCACAAAACGAAATGAAACGAAACGAAACGAAACACAATCCCGAACATAATGTGCTCAATAGTCACGTACAAATGAATATTCGCAATACACACGCCTTCGTTTTGGCATATTAATATAGTCTACGTTTATAGAAATGTTGGATTGAGTATGATGTTCTATGTGTGTGTGTGTGTGTGTGTGTGTGTGTGTGTACGAGGTAGGTAGTAGTAGGGTAGGTGTTGGGGTTTGTATTCGGATCGCAATATGAATGATTTACGCTGGCCTACAGAAATGTGATTTTTACCGCAATATGTAGGTATGTATACATTACCATAGAGCTACCGGCCTGTCATTTCTCTCTTCTCCACCCAATACACCAAACCATGCATGCGACAAAAACAATTGAACAGACAGTTATAGGCCAATTTCAGTTTATGTACATGCGTCGCAGTCGTGAAAGATTTGTGAGGCCATCCCGCCAGGGGCCACCAAATGAACACCTGTACATGTTTCTGAATACCGTTACCTCCGCCATTACATCTACCTATATATGCTGTGGTATAACTGTTGTTGTTGTTGTTGATGTTGTTGTTGTTCTTGCTGCTGTTTGTATTGCTACTATTGCTGCTACTGTTACTGCTGCTGTTGCTGCTGCTGTTGCTGCTGCTGCTGTTTCTTTGGTCTCCATGGTCGTCCGTGTCAAATGTTGCGTGTTATGGGCCGCAAATGTTCCTGTCGAAAGCGTATCCGTAACCTCATCCTACCGAAATCACCCCAGAGCACCGGACAGCACAGGGACGTGCCTGAGGCCAGGCTCACAGGCTCACAGGCTCACAGGCTCTGCGACGAGTAGGCGTTAAGGTGGGGAGATTTCAACGCGCGGCTTACAAGCTAATAAATAAAGTGCCAAATTTCGGTAGTGTCGAGAGTGCTTGACTGTAAAAACGCTGTGCAGAAGTCGAATAAATGTAAATTTTTTTTTTCTTTCATTTTTTTTGCTTCAGAGTACAATGCATAAAGGCGACACCTAGCGGACAACGAGAGCACTTAAACACTTAAGTGCAGAATTCTATTTTTTAGTCGGTTCTTGACATAATTATTAAAGACAAATATAAAATTTGCAAATTTGATAGTTTTAGTTGTAGTATAATGTTTAAAATAAAATAAAAAAAAATAAAAAAAAAATATCAAATAAAAAAAGAAAAAAAAAGAAAAGAAATTAAAAACTTTTTAAAAGTTTATAAAAATATAAGATGAAAAAAAAAGAGAACTAAAACCATTTCGTTTTTACTATTTATAAATGCATGGGTCAAGCACAGTAAATACTAAAAGTTTGTATCAAATTTTTTACGACACTTGAACAAATTACTTTATAAAGATACTTCTGAGTGGTCCTTGCACTAAGCTATGGATTTGCATTTATATAACGTTAGACTGTTGGACTCAAAGTTTATTTAAGCCATGAACACTATTCTTAGTTCATAAGCTATGGGAATATTGTAACGTTGTCAGCATAAAATAGGTTTATGTTCATGTTTCAGTTTCTCATATATGTTTAGTTAGCCAACTGGGGTAACATATATATAAATATACATATATATATATATAGAACAGTTATTATATATATTTATGTATGTATACGTAACTAGAGAGGCTTATCGGTTGGATATCTAAAATATATTAAGTTTGTACCGTTGCCTAAGCGTCTGTCATTGAGGGAATCAAATTAGTGGAACAATCTATAGTTGGCTGGCAACTTTGTAGCATCCCATTCCAATCCATTTAAGATGCTATCGGAGCACCTTTTTGCAAGCAAATTTATTGTTGCCAATTAATTTGTTAAAATTAGTGGAGAAAGCGCACGCCTAGTGCCTTGTGGTAGTTTCAATTGCTTTCAGTCGACAGCGTCAACTGCTTATCGATAAGCGGTCGACGACGCTAGAGACGTGCATATACAAGGACGAGGGTCTAGAACCAAAGCTGTTGGTTGGCTCGTCTTGTATTGTGTCTAAATGTATGCCACGTACACGTATTTATCCATTGCTTAGCTGCCGCTCAGCGTAGGCGCTATATATATTGCTGCTATTTGTGCTTCTAGTATACGTCCTGCTGCTGATTTAGATTCCTGCGTCTGTTCCTGTTCATGCAGCACCTTTTTCCTCTCTTTTTCTAGCTTTTGCTGATTTTGCGTCTCCTGTGGCCGTCGTCCCCCATTTATGTCTCCTTCCTCTTCCTTCACTCTCTCTCTCCTCTCTCTCTGTCCTTCTCTCACACTCTCTCTCTCTCTTGCCTTGGATGAATGGTAAATTAATTTCAAATGAATACAAATGGCTTTTCGCTTTTAAGACCAGCCAGAGCACAGCACAGCAAAGTACAGCACAGCAAATTCAGTCCCACACACATACATTGTAACACACTCGAAGTATACACGCACACATACACATACACACACGTATATACATACATACATATATATATATATATAAAACAGGCCTTGCAGCGTTGTCTGTTTTACATTTTGCTGTGTTTTTCACACAGTTTCAACATTTGAAATAACTCTTAGGTCCGACGGGCTGCTGATTCACTGGCTCAGCCTTTTTATGGCCCGCATGTCGGCACGGCCACGTTTATCAGATGCACCGTTTGAAAATTTACAGCTATACACCACACCGGACCCGTTAATTCAATTCAACGTAACGCTTTTTCGGTGTGCCAATTCGTCTACGTCTCTACAATCAAACTGCCTAGTCTTTAGCCAGCGCCAATAGGTATTTAGCCAGCGCTCTAACTACCCAAAAAAAACAAAAAAAAAACACTAACAAAAACCTGCTATGGCTATTACCCAATAACTAGAAAACGCGGCTAATCGCGTGAATAGTTTTCGGGGCGGCGTAATTGATGTTTACAGCTAAACAGCAAGCAGCTACCATCTACCAGCAAATGGTAAATGGCAACTACCAAACTACCAACAAGCAACTTTCGACCGTTGCGTCGCTACCATTTCGTGAATTTCCATTTCGTTGCCTACTTTTTGGGGCACCTGTCCAATACCTTGAATACTGCCGTATACACCCACTATTGTTATAATACACTTACTGTGGGTACACTAAGCTTTCAAGAAAAAGAAGAAAAAAAAAGGTTTTCACTTCTATAGAATTGTTTTCCCACATAGATTATCCCTTTACATAAAAGCGTTGATTCAATTTTAAATAGTTTAAAATGTAAATTCTATACTCAATATTATTTCTCAATTAGTATAAGCTTAAACCAGCAGTAGAAAAGTAAATATATACAATTTAAATATATCTAGTTTGTATTAGAGTATATAGATTTCGATATAGAGTCGCTGTAACTATTACAATCTGATGGGTGGCTGAAAGGCAGTAGTTCCTTTCAGCGATACTTTGATTTAATGCTTTTCATTGAGCAGCGATACCAATGGGCGTCCATTCAGCCACTTAACATTCATTATTCAATTTGAGGTGTATTTAGATGTGCAACTGATTGGGGCATTGAAGCCATTGGCAATAGTAACAACACCAACAGCAACAACAACAGCAACACTAACACCAAAGCTTAGGGTAATAGTTAAGTCTATGATTATTAATGTGAGTGCACTATATACTTCAGTATACAGTTATATATTTATATATATATATATATAGTAAGAGAGAGAAAGAGAGAGAGCAATATGTTTATAGTTTTCTAGACATATTTAAAATTTAGCAAAGAGCATAGCTAAACTGCACCCTTTTGACCTTTGGCATACAAATCAGCAATTCACTTTATAACTGTCTTAAAATGTCACCTGCAAATAACTGACATACCAGTAAGTGTATGCATGTGTGTGTGCACGTATATAATATATATATAAATATATTTGTATGTGTGTGTATTTGATACTTCAATTGCCATTAGCTCACCTTTATTTAGTCAGGATGCTGTGCAAGGTAACTAAATGAATTCCCATCCCTTAAATTTTGCTATCGATTTTCATAGTAGCTTATTTTGTAGGATTTCAATGTAATTTGCATGTAAAAGCCAAGTTAAGCTAATGCTTGCAATTCATTTTGAATAAAAAAGATTTCCTTGTCCAGTCAAAATACTATAAGGACCTTCGGGCCCAGATAAGGACAACTCAATTGAAATTTTACTTTACCAGCTCCATACAAAACAAATATGTATTAAAATCCACTTTCAATTTTATTGCATAAAGCTCTTAGCTCTCACTGTTTATCCTTTATGCCTTATATCAAAATATAATATATATATTTCATCATTATTGCAATATTGTATAAAGGCAATAAACAATTTGTAAACAAAGTCTTTCACAGTTGAATAAAGTTAAATACTAAGAAGTCAACTCAATGATGCAGCTATTAGTTCAATTTATGAATGCATCTTAAATGCGCATTTAATGCAATTTCATAAAAATAAATAATGCAATTTTCAAATACAAAATTCTATTTAGTAAATTTTATATAAATTCAATATTTTTATTATTAAAGGCGCTTCGTTTTATGCGTTTTATTTCTGAGGAAAATCAAATACTTTCTCTGAATATATATGTATATATTCTTGGCGCTTAGCAGCTCTTCTATAATGAGGAAAAAGGAAACAGCTGTGAATGCTAATCAATAGAATCTGTTTATATGTATATATATATAATCAGTATACTAATATACTTTATATTCATATGGCTGCCAGGATTCATATATTCATTTCTATATGCTTTCATTATTATTTGATTTCTGCTTAACTAATTTCTAGCATAAAGCATTATTATGTATAGCTTAACAATTTTACAAAAATTTCCCATTGAATCAAGTAATATAATAGAATATTAATAAGCAGCTATGAGTAGTATTTGTTTACCTTTATAATCAGTTTGAATATCCTTTAATCAACGCAATTAGCTTTGCATTATCAAATTGCATTCGAATGCAGCATTTGAAATCCAAACGGCATTATTGCCATTATTTCAATTATTTATACCCATTTATAAATAAATTGGCTTAAAAAGTGTATATCAAATTTAGGGCTAATATATATACCTACTACATATCTGTATGTTTAAAGGTATAAGAAAATATTGCTAAAAATTGCTTTTAGTGTTGACCAACACTTACTCTTGGCTACACACAGCTTGTGGCTTAGAAACTGCTCTTACCATACAATTAGCTAAGCAAAAAGTGTACTACCAAAGTTAAGCTATGCTTCTTCTTTAACTAAGTGCAGTTCTTTTGGCTAAAAGCTGCTCATAAATTAAGTTGCAAGTGAAGAAAAGTTAATGCATGCATTTATCATATGCAAAGTTTAGTTTAACATATACAGCTGTAGTAAAGGGTAAGTTCTAGTCGAAAACACTCCAATTACGTTTAATATTTCAACTGAAAAATTACTACTAAATGGCCAAATTATGTGCCTAACCCGGGCAGACACCTTAATATTAAATCTCTCTCTCTCTCTCTTCCCCTCTTGCTCTACGCTTCATCCGTTCTATGCGCTCTCACTAATGAGCATAAGTATTAAAGTTAACAGGATTATTTGTATTTTACAACTACTATTTTATGTTACTGTTGTAAAATGTTACACAATACCTTAAAATATTTTACATTTTCATGTTGCAAATGGAAATTACATTTCTAAAGAGAAAAACTAAATAATTATAAAGTAAATTTCAACATGCTTTAATATTAAGTTTAATATAAGATATTTAAGTTATACTAAATTTAAAATAAATTTAAAAATACATCTAAATAAAACTATTTTATATCCTTTTTGTGGTTATATTTATATTAAATATATATTTGTCAGAGCTGTTGAAATGAATTTGAATTTGTGGAAAATTTAATGACCACAGGATATTCAATAATTAAATATAATATATTTTATTATTTTTCTCAATGAAAAAAAAATAAAACAATATTAAATGTTGATAATATAATTACATTTATATACCATTAGGCTACTGATTTATATATAACTATATGAATATTATTGTAACTTCCTTTGCAGACAGTTACTTTAACGATTATATTTGATATGGTTTTAAGGCTTATTGCCTGATAGCCTTATAGGCCACAAACAACTTAAATGTCACATGGTCAGTTAAACTTTAGCATTGCTTTTCCGTTTTATAATGATTTATGTAATCGACACACAAAGAAATCTGCATACAATATTCATACATTATAATTAATTACTTATGAGCAACAAATATATATATATATATATAATATGTATATATATATATATATACATACTCATAGATTTTCTTTTGAGTTGAAACAATTTCCCACACTTTGGCTTTTTCCACTTAAGCTTAACTGGCCAACACTGAATTGAATTCCCTGCAAGAGAATTGCCATTTACCCCGCGGGAACGTTTACACATACATCGTTGACCATATATATATATATATATATATATGGAAAGGAGAAAAAGGACTTTTGTCTGTTTTCTGTTAGCTGTTAGCTGTTGGTTGTTGCTGGTTGCTGCTTTTCACTTGGACATTGAGCATCTGAGCATCTAAGCATCTGATATGCATCAAATATAACTCAATTGCCGGACTGTTTGGCTCTTAGATGCTGAACAACCCGGAAATTCTTTGACTTAGACCAAAGACTTGCCCATTGGGCGCATTGGCACCCTTTTTTCCTAGTTTAAGCTTGTCCTATCTGCTATCTCAATATTCGTATCTATATTTATATGTGTATGTGTGTGTGTGTGTGTGTTAGTCACAATCCGACTCTCACAATTTCCATTCATTTTAGCAAGTGGCTTTTACTCTGTTGCATATATCCTGTAAAAATATAAAAATAAAATTGAAAGGGGCATATAAGCGAAAAGAGTTTTCCATGCACTAAACTGTATATATATATATATATATACATATTAAAACTTGTTAATACACTCTATATAAATCCGTTTGATATCTTCATTGAATTGTAAAGGTTATAAGGTTAGGCAGTAAACGAACTTTTATAGCACTTTACGCCTCCGAAGATCTATTGAATGCTTCTAGAGTTATACTGAACGGAAGTTTTCTATTTGGATAGATGCTTTTCATATGTTGTAATGCTGTATTGAAGTATCTTCTAGTCGTTCGTTGTATAAGTTTTAAGCACCTACTTGCCACACAAATCCGTATACGAGTTTTGTCAACCCGGTGTTGCTCAGCCAAGCTCAACTTTCTATAGAGGCAAATGCTGCGTTTGTTTATTTACATAAGTATATAGCCAGTAAGCAGACAAATACGTAAATAAATATACACATATATATATATATATATATATAAGTATATGTGTGTATATAAATAGAAGTACATACTCGTTTATATAGTAGTATTTATGTGTATGAGTATCTGAATGTCTGACTGAATGTCTATCTATCTGTCTGTCTGTCTGTCTGTCTGTCTGTACTGTTAGCTCTGAAGCGGTGTCTGTCTCTTAGAGATATATTTGGCTAAAGGCTTTTAGGGCCAGCTTGCAGTTAGTTGGCGCTTCAAGGGAACATAAAAATGCCCTTAAAAGACGACACAGGGACGGATACAATAAAACAAAAACAAAAACAAGACGAATAAAAACACAAACAAAAACACAAACAAGAAAAACCAAGCAAATATAAAACTTATACCAAAAAGGGATTGACGGATATAAATGGTGATATGACCTAAGGTCATTTGTATAAAATTAAGTTGGGCATCATAAAAACGGGCCCACAAACAAATGACAATAACAAAATAACAAAAAAAAAAAAAAAACAAAAAACAGAAAAAAAATTATCTAAATCTAACAAAAAAAATACTCATAGAAGCAGAAAAACCGATAGAGACAAAAATGATATACAAAACAAAGATACAAAGATAGAAAATCCAAAAAAAAAAATAGAAGAAAAAAATGAAAACTAAATAACTTGCAACTACGCCCCAAGTTGTGTTTCTGGTTTAATCAAAAACTTCAAATCGATTTACAATAAAAACAGAAAACTGTTGGCTAACTAAAAATGTAAAAGCACTCGAATCCTTGGCGGTGCTTTTCATTTTGCCGCGTTCATCTTTAATAAATTTTTATGCCGTATGCTAATAAAGATTTTCTGTCGTGCCCCAAGCTATTTGCCATGACTCGAGCGCTGACTGTGCCTCTCACTGTGGCTCTGACTGTGGCTATGGCACTGTAACTGGAATTGGGACTGGGATTGGGACTGGGACTGAGTAGTAGGTCTGGTTATGCTCTTGCTTGTTACATGGCTGGGACATAACACCCGATTTCAGTATACTGGCTACATGCTACAGGCTACAGGCTACATTCTACATGCTACAGGCTTCATGCTTCAGGGGTCCGGGGTCCATTTTAATATCCAGCCACGTATGTCATGGCACAAAACCATTAAGCACAAAAACGAAGCAAAGCAGCCAGCTAGCAAAGTAAAAGCCAAAGCTGAATGAAACAGCGCTACAAAAGGAAAAGAAAAGAAAAACAGGAAAAAAAAAAAATTATGCCCCAGACGCCGCTGAATTTTAAATGAGCCTTTATGGGCTTCATTTCAGCGTGTAAATTATCTCATTTGTCAGCAATTGCGCTGCTTTGCGCTCTTCTCTGTTATGTTGTGTTATCCTCTATTCTTAATATTTATATAAATATATATACATACATATATATATATATGTATATATGTATATTTATGTGTGTGTGTGTGTGTGTTCAAGTGCCCAGCGCCTAGTCAAAGCATTACGCGTTTCTACGTCCATGTCCTACACTAAAATTCCAGTAGTGATGCACCCCCCCCCCCCAACCCCTCCCCCCATACATAACAAGGATACGAATATTCATATGCGACATGTACTCAGCCATTTGTAAAATGATTCAATGGCGTCTCCTGACATTTAATGAGATAAGCGCGCGCTTTGTGAGATAAGATTATGGAATTCCAGAGAAAGGACAAGCGGATACTATCACACACACACATATATATATATATATATATCATTTGAGAGGGTGGCTTGCAAAATTCTAAGAATAACTCACAATGAAATGTGAGTTGGCCATAGAATTCACATGTTACATACACTTGCAACGTGTTGAAACATGAGACGCGTTTTAGGATTTCCAGGAATGAAAAACCAAAGTAAATCTACAAAATGGCAACATCCCAAAGTCTTGGCTTACTAGTAAATACCACAAACAAAAATAGTACAACTTATGAAAAGAGCCAAAATAAAATAACTCCGATTTGTACATTTAAGCCAAAAGAAATGGCAGCAACTTAAAATTACTTCAAATAAATAAAGCAATATTCAATCTATAATATATTTACACTTAAATAAATTTGTAATATTTGGCTAAACTTTTTTTTGGGTATTAACTAAACGTTAGTTGATTTCGTTATAGCCCTGCAATCTCATGGAAACTCACATCCAATTATAGCTTAAAAGTTTGATGTATTTACAAGATATTTTTCCTTTGCTATTCTTTATGTTATCCTATTTATAACTGGTTCGTATATATTTTTTTAACGAATATTGTAAGGACAACCCAAACATATACAAAGCGTATACAAGTATATTAATATATATATATATATATATATATATATGTTGTATTTGTACACACAACAAAAGGAAACAATGTTTTGGCCAGCAAAGGTATACGTCGACCGGACTGAAAAACCCACCTTTTGACAAGGGCATAATTAAAGCATAACAGAAGCAACAGCAACGCCCCGTAAACGTATCCAGAGTTTTGGCCCAAAAGCCCCACGCCAAGTCCTACGTCAAGGCGATATGAAATCGTGGCTAAGCGAGGTGAGGCGTTGAGAGTTGTACATAAAGGCGAAACCCACTACATGGGGTGAAAACAGGTTGTTACTTCCTTGCAAACAAGGTTCCGTTACCGTTATGCCGTTATATGTATGCATGTCTATGTGTATAAGTGTGTGCGTATGTTTGTCTGTGTGTTGTGTGTTGTGTGTTGTACTGTATGTCTGTAGATGGCGTATAAAAGAAAAGCACGTTATTGCCAATTTAACTTACATTGTGCATGTGTCTTTAAACAAAGATTTATGTACCCACTTGCATGCATACTCATAGCTACCCAAGTAACCGCTATGCTTATAAATATCTTTGGTTGTGTGTGTGCGTTTTATTTTTTTTTCTTTTGCGTTTGTTGTTGTTGTTGTTGCTGTTTGGTTTTGTTATATTTTATAGCGTATGTATGTGTGTGTGTGTGTGAGTGTGTGTGTGTGTGTGTGTGTGTGTGGGCGCGGGTCAGGTGTGCGCGTAATAACTTGCTATAGATGTGTGTTAGGTGGAAAAAGGTAAGAGCACTACGTGCCGAGTTGCCACTTAAATCAGCATAATGATATGCACTTATTGTTGTGGCAAATTTGTTAGCGGAAATGCTGTGAGAAACCGCTAGAAACAAGCTAAGAGGCCTTTGGGAGACGCACCACAACGCAATACAAAACCGCAACACCGCATCATGCCACAATACGATGTCGATGTCGATGTCGATGTCGATTTCTTCATTTGCCTAATACAAGTCGACGCCATCATTAATCTAAAATATGGCAAAGACACACGCACTCACACTTATACACACAAACACACACACACACAAGCATAAATATATATATTCAAATATACTTATAGACGCAAGCAATGTGCACGTAATTATGCTCAGCCATACGCATACAGAAACGCACTCAAACACACTCACACACACACACATACAGACAAACACATTGTCGTAAGCCCTGTTAATCGTGACAAAAGCTTATTGCGGGTTATTTGGGCTACTTGTTTCACATCCGGCTTCAATGTCGCTGCCGGCAAAAACCAAAGTCAACACATATACACACTGACACATGCACACAAATTTATGCATGTATAAGTGAGTATGTAATACAGTTATGGAGGCAAACATATGCGTGTGCGTCTGGCCCCACTGGCAGGCTGTCGGCTGTCGGCTGTCGGCTGTCAGGCTAAGCAGAAGCGCGTCACTTGCACACACACACACACACACACACACACACACACATAATAAACATTTTAAACATTATATTCGTGTTTAGCAGCTTCTTGCCTTGTTACTGTTGTTGTTGTTGTTGTTGTTGCTGTTTGCTGTTCATATGCATGCATATATATATATGTGTGTATGTGTGTATGTGTGGATAACTCTAACTACGCGTGTGTCTGTATTTGGCTGTTCGTTTTCACAAAATTTACGGGTTTTAACGAATAATGGCGCTTGTGGGAAATGAACGTTTTGTGTTCGCTTTTGCTTGTCATCGCATCACGCCGAACATTCGCAACGCATTCCATATAACATTCGCCACTTTATCAGCATTTTACTTTAGCCGTTATTACCAGCGTCAGCCCACTCTCAGTACATTAGCACAGCATACACTTTTACACATATGAACACCCCAGGCACATGCACACACACACACATACGCATGCATATGAACAGAAGCTCAAAAGCATCTATGAGTTTTGCGAGTCTCCAAGGAAATTAAAAAACAACTAAAACAAATTAACTATGTAATGACAAAGTCTTATATATATATATATATAAATATACACACCTATATATATATATATATATCATTATATATATACATATATAGCTACATATATACTGCGGCTTTCTGAAAACAAGAAACAAGCTTACAGAAAGCTAATAACGAATCAAGCATTTACCCAAAATTGAATTACTTGTAATGCCTACCCAACTTTGAACCAATTTCCCAGCCCCCTCTGCGAGCATAGTAAGTATACGCTATGGATTCAAGCAATTCGCACTTGCAATAGCAAACGCTTTTAATGATGATCGATTTGGGTAAACAATGAAATAACCGCATTCAAATTTTATTGCCAGCAATCAGAAGCGCTTCCTGTCTTACATAGGCATCGACTTCCTATGTTGATTCTTTGAAAATGGTATACAAGTAGTACATAAATATTATCTTCTTAAATTGCAAAGAATCTATCAAGAAGAGTGACGCCTTTTAGCTGTTTGCCTGTTAATTTTGAAATTGAAATTGAATTTAAATGATGGTTATTGTCTTTGCTATAAAATATATAAGTTGATTATGCATCCCAACAAGTATGCTAGGTTTATTTTATTCTGCATTCCCGTTAAGAGTTATCACACCATTTTTAAATTTCCCGTAATAAACTTGAGCTACGCCATTCCCGCCTTTATTTTTTTTTTTTTCTAAACACAAACAGCTGTTTGCTTTGTAACGCAATGTTAGTATTTTTTTCGTTTATGGTACTTTTACTCTAATGCGCTACGGTCACACTAGCTGACGTTTGTAAACAAATATGGAGTGTTGCCAGACTCTCAGAGAAACAAGTATTGCAGTTCATAACACAATTTTCACATATGTTAAAACAAAAACAATACATTTAATTGTGTTGGTTCTCAGTAAATGTGCAAATAATTAGCTACAGTGTGTCCAGCAGCAACTCCTTGTTTAGAATGGCAAAACAAAGACAATAACAGCAACAGCTATAGCTACAAGGCATTCCAATGCACTTTCTCCACATGGTGTAAAACCTGTCGTGCGGCTTTTTTTGACATCTATTCGATATCAATAGAAAAATACAGGCCAAAACGTATCTGAGTGTGTTGTTAGCAGACTACTAAGCACCTGCGTAGTGTTTAAACAACAACAAAAGCTACAAGTTGATTGCTGCCTTTGCCGTTTTATTGGCTTGGCCGACGCGACAATGGAGCAGCGACAGTCACATCTTGCCCACTCTTGAGTACGTTTCGTTTCGATTCGATTCAATTCTGTTGCGCAAACGTTAAAACACAAAAAAAAAGAACGCAAAAAGAATTTATTCATAATTTGCATACACAGAACTCAAGACGAGCATGTGTCACAAATTGAATCATTTCGTTTGTTAAACTCTGAACGTAATTTTCGATTGTCAATAATATCTCTATTCGAACTTATCAAATAGTTTTAAATTAGTTATGTTTTTATAGATTGCATTCGGTAACCAACAAAATCAACAAACACAAGTAGATCAAATAATACAACACAACAATGGCTTCAATTGAAGAGAAAGTACGCAGCATATTAAACGCTAAAGATCTAGGCGAAATAACGACAGAACTTTGTGATTTTTCGCTCAAAGAGCAAAATGCGACAGCAGAGGCGCAGGGTGTACAACCATCATCAACATCAGACTTTGTGCCAAAAGTCGGCCAAACGATAAACTACATTGTGGCTTGTGTCATGTTCAATGAGAAAGATGAGCTGCTAATGATTGAGGAGGCTAAAGCTAGTTGCGCAGGTGAGTGAAAAATTTGAGTGACAAATCAAGCGTTTAAACATGTTTTTAATAAGGTAAATGGTACTTGCCGGCGGGTCGCATGGAAAAGGGTGAATCTATTACAGAAGCTGCTACTCGTGAGCTATTTGAAGAGACGGGTCTCAATGCTGAAATAACTACACTGTTAGCTGTGGAATCAGCTGGCGGCTCTTGGTTCCGGTTTGTGTTAACAGGTCGCATTACTGGTGGTCGTCTAAAGACACCAGCTGATGCTGATTCTGAATCTATACAAGCCCTCTGGTTAGGCAATCCCAAAGAAGTGCCGCTGCGAGCGAATGATATACTCAATATTATTGATATAGGCCGCGCCTACCATCAGAATCAAAAGTTAAAGAACAAAACTGAAGTTCCACGACAGCCGCTGTGGCATAGTAATGTTTTGCCAACACGTTACCCACACAAACGTAACTATTTGCGTGTATTGGCTGTGGCACGTAAACGTGCCAGCAACTCTATGAATATACTCATTAGTGAGAAAAACACACATCACTTTCCCACGGTGGAGATGCATCCAAACCGCAGTCTTCATTCAACATTACGCAAATTCATGATTGAGATTTTTGGTGCTGAGTTGCCTCAACATCGTCCACATGGGCTGCTAAGCGTGGAGCATGCCGCTACATCAAATGAGAACACAGATGGCGTTTGCTTAAATCTATTGGTTGCTTTTCGACCAGCACTCGAAGAAATATCCCTAATTGGTAAATGCATATGGCAGGAGCTTAGCCCCCCGCTAGAAGAATCATTAGTTCAAATTTTAACCAGTAAAAATGGGTCGATACCACTAAACGTGATACGATAAATGTTTACTCTACTTTTAAGCCTCATTACTATCAATGGTGCAAGCTTACATATATAATATGCAAGAATTAAATTATTATAAGTCTATCTAATCTATATATTATGTACTTTAAACAGTTTTATAAAAATAAACAAAAAAAAAAAAAACATTTTCTATAATATATTTTACAAGCATTTATTTTAGTTTTTCCGTTTATGTATCGAAATGTGTTACAATATTAAAACTTTATAGAATTATATATTAAATACCCTACATAAAGATAATATACGCAACAAACGTAATTTTAAAATGCTCATATGGAATTTAACTGTCTGTTTTTACTTTCCGTAACTACCTGACAAGGTATCTGTGTTTTTGTTTTTCTTTTCTGTTTATCTCTCTGTCTGTCAAATCTATCAACTACTGCAACAGTTGACTAGGTCATTTAGGTATAGGTATAAATAACATGCACGACGATAATATACAAAAAAAAAAGGTAACAAATTGTCTAATCTTTCCAAACCTTTGCGAATATTTCCATAAACGAATCATAGATCATAAACGTAATTCCCACATCTAAACAAACACGTCCCAGCCTAGGTACTGTACCTTTATAAAATGCTGTTACTCCTTCGTTACGTAAGATTTGCATTGCACAATCTGCAGTATTCTTATATTTGGCTGCCTCTAACCCCTGCATACGCGTCTTAACAACATCCAATGGCGTGTTGCCAAAAACTGATGCAGCACCAGCTATGGCACCAAAAAGTCCTACTACCAATTTGGGCACTGGTTTGTTATTATCTCCACCCTTGAAAGAGAAGGGAAAAAGAGTTTAAACTAAAGTGAAACTTTAACCTTAATAAAATGAAATACCTTGTAAATATCCTTGAGTGACTCTAGAACATAGAATCGTATAGCTTGATTGCTACCCTGTTTAAGTATGGTTGGAGTTAATCCCTTATAGATACCACTGATACCTTCAGTCTTGACAATATGTCCAACACCATGCGCAAAGCCCTTATATTGAGGATTGGCACTACGTTGATCATTTATGAACTTGACCTTAATTGTTTCCATTGGTGTTACAGCCACAATAGCCTCACAGACGCCAGCGCCAAGACCGCACAGCAGTTTGCCTGTTGCGCTAAGGTGACCATTAGAATCAGCGGTGTGGAAACGCAAGAACTCAAAGGCGCCAAATCTGTAAATGATATCAAGACAAACCCATTTACTACAGGATAACAAAGATTTGAATATTTTAGTATTTACCTGGCTGCTGATTTGGGTATACTACCATAAAGTAGCACACTTAGACCACGATAAAGACCAAAGAATCCTTTTTGATTTATAGTTTTCTTAACACAATCAGCAATGCCATTGTATTGCTTCTTGGCTCCCTTCTCATCGAGTTGCAGTTGTGTCTTAACATATTCCGTTGGATATGTTATACAGATTTCAATGCCACCAGTAATACCACCGGCTACAATGCCCTTAAGTCCTTTCGCTCCACCAGATGGTGCTGCTGCACCACTGTTCGTCATCCATGGGCGATTTCTATATGGATTAACAAATGTACTTATGGCCGTGCGATCCATTGTGAACTGTAAAAAGTGAATGTCGTATTTGAATTTCTTTTCAATATATATATATATATATATATATATGTCTCTAATTATGTTCAAATTATTATTTAAACTAATTTTAGAAATCCAAAATTAGTCTTTTGTCAAAGTGCACAGCTTGTGTAGGTTGCATTAATAAAATTTTACCTAAAAGAAATTGCTTTTTTTAAACAGATTTTGAAAAGAGAAAAAAAAACTAAAGCTATTCATATATGCAATCTTAATTATGCAACCTGTTGAATACACCTAAATCAAATAACTATAACCAATAATAATCTTAGTTCAATACACCATAAATTTACTTCATAAACATTTCAAGTCAAGAAACTGTGCGATACAAATCATGTATTATTAGGAATTTTAGTTGTATATAGATTAGCTTGAATTAATATCTAAATTAATATTAATGTTTATGAAGTAAATTTATGGTGTATTGAACTAAGATTATTATTGGTTATAGTTATTTGATTTAGGTGTATTCAACAGGTTGCATAATTAAGATTGCATATATGAATAGCTTTAGTTTTTTTTCTCTTTTCAAAATCTGTTAAAAAAAAGCAATTTCTTTTAGGTAAAATTTTATTAATGCAACCACACAAGCTGTGCACTTTGACAAAAGACTAATTTTGGATTTCTAAAATTAGTTTAAATAATAATTTGAATATAATTAGAGACATATATATATATATATATATATATATATATATATATATTGAAAAGAAATTCAAATACGACATTCACTTTTTACAGTTCACAATGGATCGCACGGCCATAAGTACATTTGTTAATCCATATAGAAATCGCCCATGGATGACGAACAGTGGTGCAGCAGCACCATCTGGTGGAGCGAAAGGACTTAAGGGCATTGTAGCCGGTGGTATTACTGGTGGCATTGAAATCTGTATAACATATCCAACGGAATATGTTAAGACACAACTGCAACTCGATGAGAAGGGAGCCAAGAAGCAATACAATGGCATTGCTGATTGTGTTAAGAAAACTATAAATCAAAAAGGATTCTTTGGTCTTTATCGTGGTCTAAGTGTGCTACTTTATGGTAGTATACCCAAATCAGCAGCCAGGTAAATGCTAAAATATTCAAATCTTTGTTAGCCTGTAGTAAATGGGTTTGTCTTGGTATCATTTACAGATTTGGCGCCTTTGAGTTCTTGCGTTTCCACACCGCTGATTCTAATGGTCACCTTAGCGCAACAGGCAAACTGCTGTGCGGTCTTGGCGCTGGCGTCTGTGAGGCTATTGTGGCTGTAACACCAATGGAAACAATTAAGGTCAAGTTCATAAATGATCAACGTAGTGCCAATCCTCAATATAAGGGCTTTGCGCATGGTGTTGGACATATTGTCAAGACTGAAGGTATCAGTGGTATCTATAAGGGATTAACTCCAACCATACTTAAACAGGGTAGCAATCAAGCTATACGATTCTATGTTCTAGAGTCACTCAAGGATATTTACAAGGTATTTCATTTTATTAAGGTTAAAGTTTCACTTTAGTTTAAACTCTTTTTCCCTTCTCTTTCAAGGGTGGAGATAATAACAAACCAGTGCCCAAATTGGTAGTAGGACTTTTTGGTGCCATAGCTGGTGCTGCATCAGTTTTTGGCAACACGCCATTGGATGTTGTTAAGACGCGTATGCAGGGGTTAGAGGCAGCCAAATATAAGAATACTGCAGATTGTGCAATGCAAATCTTACGTAACGAAGGAGTAACAGCATTTTATAAAGGTACAGTACCTAGGCTGGGACGTGTTTGTTTAGATGTGGGAATTACGTTTATGATCTATGATTCGTTTATGGAAATATTCGCAAAGGTTTGGAAAGATTAGACAATTTGTTACCTTTTTTTTTTGTATATTATCGTCGTGCATGTTATTTATACCTATACCTAAATGACCTAGTCAACTGTTGCAGTAGTTGATAGATTTGACAGACAGAGAGATAAACAGAAAAGAAAAACAAAAACACAGATACCTTGTCAGGTAGTTACGGAAAGTAAAAACAGACAGTTAAATTCCATATGAGCATTTTAAAATTACGTTTGTTGCGTATATTATCTTTATGTAGGGTATTTAATATATAATTCTATAAAGTTTTAATATTGTAACACATTTCGATACATAAACGGAAAAACTAAAATAAATGCTTGTAAAATATATTATAGAAAATGTTTTTTTTTTTTTGTTTATTTTTATAAAACTGTTTAAAGTACATAATATATAGATTAGATAGACTTATAATAATTTAATTCTTGCATATTATATATGTAAGCTTGCACCATTGATAGTAATGAGGCTTAAAAGTAGAGTAAACATTTATCGTATCACGTTTAGTGGTATCGACCCATTTTTACTGGTTAAAATTTGAACTAATGATTCTTCTAGCGGGGGGCTAAGCTCCTGCCATATGCATTTACCAATTAGGGATATTTCTTCGAGTGCTGGTCGAAAAGCAACCAATAGATTTAAGCAAACGCCATCTGTGTTCTCATTTGATGTAGCGGCATGCTCCACGCTTAGCAGCCCATGTGGACGATGTTGCGGCAACTCAGCACCAAAAATCTCAATCATGAATTTGCGTAATGTTGAATGAAGACTGCGGTTTGGATGCATCTCCACCGTGGGAAAGTGATGTGTGTTTTTCTCACTAATGAGTATATTCATAGAGTTACTGGCACGTTTTCGTGCCACAGCCAATACACGCAAATAGTTACGTTTGTGTGGGTAACGTGTTGGCAAAACATTACTATGCCACAGCGGCTGTCGTGGAACTTCTGTTTTGTTCTTTAACTTTTGATTCTGATGGTAGGCGCGGCCTATATCAATAATATTGAGTATATCATTCGCTCGTAGCGGCACTTCTTTGGGATTGCCTAACCAGAGGGCTTGTATAGATTCAGAATCCGCATCAGCTGGTGTCTTTAAACGACCACCAGTAATGCGGCCTGTTAACACAAACCGGAACCAAGAGCCGCCAGCTGATTCCACAGCTAACAGTGTAGTTATTTCAGCATTGAGACCCGTCTCTTCAAATAGCTCACGAGTAGCAGCTTCTGTAATAGATTCACCCTTTTCCATGCGACCCGCCGGCAAGTACCATTTACCTTATTAAAAACATGTTTAAACGCTTGATTTGTCACTCAAATTTTTCACTCACCTGCGCAACTAGCTTTAGCCTCCTCAATCATTAGCAACTCATCTTTCTCATTGAACATGACACAAGCCACAATGTAGTTTATCGTTTGGCCGACTTTTGGCACAAAGTCTGATGTTGATGATGGTTGTACACCCTGCGCCTCTGCTGTCGCATTTTGCTCTTTGAGCGAAAAATCACAAAGTTCTGTCGTTATTTCGCCTAGATCTTTAGCGTTTAATATGCTGCGTACTTTCTCTTCAATTGAAGCCATTGTTGTGTTGTATTATTTGATCTACTTGTGTTTGTTGATTTTGTTGGTTACCGAATGCAATCTATAAAAACATAACTAATTTAAAACTATTTGATAAGTTCGAATAGAGATATTATTGACAATCGAAAATTACGTTCAGAGTTTAACAAACGAAATGATTCAATTTGTGACACATGCTCGTCTTGAGTTCTGTGTATGCAAATTATGAATAAATTCTTTTTGCGTTCTTTTTTTTTGTGTTTTAACGTTTGCGCAACAGAATTGAATCGAATCGAAACGAAACGTACTCAAGAGTGGGCAAGATGTGACTGTCGCTGCTCCATTGTCGCGTCGGCCAAGCCAATAAAACGGCAAAGGCAGCAATCAACTTGTAGCTTTTGTTGTTGTTTAAACACTACGCAGGTGCTTAGTAGTCTGCTAACAACACACTCAGATACGTTTTGGCCTGTATTTTTCTATTGATATCGAATAGATGTCAAAAAAAGCCGCACGACAGGTTTTACACCATGTGGAGAAAGTGCATTGGAATGCCTTGTAGCTATAGCTGTTGCTGTTATTGTCTTTGTTTTGCCATTCTAAACAAGGAGTTGCTGCTGGACACACTGTAGCTAATTATTTGCACATTTACTGAGAACCAACACAATTAAATGTATTGTTTTTGTTTTAACATATGTGAAAATTGTGTTATGAACTGCAATACTTGTTTCTCTGAGAGTCTGGCAACACTCCATATTTGTTTACAAACGTCAGCTAGTGTGACCGTAGCGCATTAGAGTAAAAGTACCATAAACGAAAAAAATACTAACATTGCGTTACAAAGCAAACAGCTGTTTGTGTTTAGAAAAAAAAAAATAAAGGCGGGAATGGCGTAGCTCAAGTTTATTACGGGAAATTTAAAAATGGTGTGATAACTCTTAACGGGAATGCAGAATAAAATAAACCTAGCATACTTGTTGGGATGCATAATCAACTTATATATTTTATAGCAAAGACAATAACCATCATTTAAATTCAATTTCAATTTCAAAATTAACAGGCAAACAGCTAAAAGGCGTCACTCTTCTTGATAGATTCTTTGCAATTTAAGAAGATAATATTTATGTACTACTTGTATACCATTTTCAAAGAATCAACATAGGAAGTCGATGCCTATGTAAGACAGGAAGCGCTTCTGATTGCTGGCAATAAAATTTGAATGCGGTTATTTCATTGTTTACCCAAATCGATCATCATTAAAAGCGTTTGCTATTGCAAGTGCGAATTGCTTGAATCCATAGCGTATACTTACTATGCTCGCAGAGGGGGTGGGAAATTGGTTCAAAGTTGGGTAGGCATTACAAGTAATTCAATTTTGGGTAAATGCTTGATTCGTTATTAGCTTTCTGTAAGCTTGTTTCTTGTTTTCAGAAAGCCGCAGTATATATGTAGCTATATATGTATATATATAATGATATATATATATATATATATAGGTGTGTATATTTATATATATATATATATAAGACTTTGTCATTACATAGTTAATTTGTTTTAGTTGTTTTTTAATTTCCTTGGAGACTCGCAAAACTCATAGATGCTTTTGAGCTTCTGTTCATATGCATGCGTATGTGTGTGTGTGTGCATGTGCCTGGGGTGTTCATATGTGTAAAAGTGTATGCTGTGCTAATGTACTGAGAGTGGGCTGACGCTGGTAATAACGGCTAAAGTAAAATGCTGATAAAGTGGCGAATGTTATATGGAATGCGTTGCGAATGTTCGGCGTGATGCGATGACAAGCAAAAGCGAACACAAAACGTTCATTTCCCACAAGCGCCATTATTCGTTAAAACCCGTAAATTTTGTGAAAACGAACAGCCAAATACAGACACACGCGTAGTTAGAGTTATCCACACATACACACATACACACATATATATATATGCATGCATATGAACAGCAAACAGCAACAACAACAACAACAACAACAGTAACAAGGCAAGAAGCTGCTAAACACGAATATAATGTTTAAAATGTTTATTATGTGTGTGTGTGTGTGTGTGTGTGTGTGTGTGTGCAAGTGACGCGCTTCTGCTTAGCCTGACAGCCGACAGCCGACAGCCGACAGCCTGCCAGTGGGGCCAGACGCACACGCATATGTTTGCCTCCATAACTGTATTACATACTCACTTATACATGCATAAATTTGTGTGCATGTGTCAGTGTGTATATGTGTTGACTTTGGTTTTTGCCGGCAGCGACATTGAAGCCGGATGTGAAACAAGTAGCCCAAATAACCCGCAATAAGCTTTTGTCACGATTAACAGGGCTTACGACAATGTGTTTGTCTGTATGTGTGTGTGTGTGAGTGTGTTTGAGTGCGTTTCTGTATGCGTATGGCTGAGCATAATTACGTGCACATTGCTTGCGTCTATAAGTATATTTGAATATATATATTTATGCTTGTGTGTGTGTGTGTTTGTGTGTATAAGTGTGAGTGCGTGTGTCTTTGCCATATTTTAGATTAATGATGGCGTCGACTTGTATTAGGCAAATGAAGAAATCGACATCGACATCGACATCGACATCGACATCGTATTGTGGCATGATGCGGTGTTGCGGTTTTGTATTGCGTTGTGGTGCGTCTCCCAAAGGCCTCTTAGCTTGTTTCTAGCGGTTTCTCACAGCATTTCCGCTAACAAATTTGCCACAACAATAAGTGCATATCATTATGCTGATTTAAGTGGCAACTCGGCACGTAGTGCTCTTACCTTTTTCCACCTAACACACATCTATAGCAAGTTATTACGCGCACACCTGACCCGCGCCCACACACACACACACACACACACACACTCACACACACACACACATACATACGCTATAAAATATAACAAAACCAAACAGCAACAACAAACGCAAAAGAAAAAAAAATAAAACGCACACACACAACCAAAGATATTTATAAGCATAGCGGTTACTTGGGTAGCTATGAGTATGCATGCAAGTGGGTACATAAATCTTTGTTTAAAGACACATGCACAATGTAAGTTAAATTGGCAATAACGTGCTTTTCTTTTATACGCCATCTACAGACATACAGTACAACACACAACACACAACACACAGACAAACATACGCACACACTTATACACATAGACATGCATACATATAACGGCATAACGGTAACGGAACCTTGTTTGCAAGGAAGTAACAACCTGTTTTCACCCCATGTAGTGGGTTTCGCCTTTATGTACAACTCTCAACGCCTCACCTCGCTTAGCCACGATTTCATATCGCCTTGACGTAGGACTTGGCGTGGGGCTTTTGGGCCAAAACTCTGGATACGTTTACGGGGCGTTGCTGTTGCTTCTGTTATGCTTTAATTATGCCCTTGTCAAAAGGTGGGTTTTTCAGTCCGGTCGACGTATACCTTTGCTGGCCAAAACATTGTTTCCTTTTGTTGTGTGTACAAATACAACATATATATATATATATATATATATATATTAATATACTTGTATACGCTTTGTATATGTTTGGGTTGTCCTTACAATATTCGTTAAAAAAATATATACGAACCAGTTATAAATAGGATAACATAAAGAATAGCAAAGGAAAAATATCTTGTAAATACATCAAACTTTTAAGCTATAATTGGATGTGAGTTTCCATGAGATTGCAGGACTATAACGAAATCAACTAACGTTTAGTTAATACCCAAAAAAAAGTTTAGCCAAATATTACAAATTTATTTAAGTGTAAATATATTATAGATTGAATATTGCTTTATTTATTTTAAGTAATTTTAAGTAGTTGCCATTTCTTTTGGCTTAAATGTACAAATCGGAGTTATTTTATTTTGGCTCTTTTCATAAGTTGTACTATTTTTGTTTGTGGTATTTACTAGTAAGCCAAGACTTTGGGATGTTGCCATTTTGTAGATTTACTTTGGTTTTTCATTCCTGGAAATCCTAAAACGCGTCTCATGTTTCAACACGTTGCAAGTGTATGTAACATGTGAATTCTATGGCCAACTCACATTTCATTGTGAGTTATTCTTAGAATTTTGCAAGCCACCCTCTCAAATGATATATATATATATATATAGTGTGTGTGTGTGTGTGTGTGTGTGTATATAGTACGTAACGTTGATAGTATCCGCTTGTCCTTTCCCTGGAATTCCATAATCTTATCTCACAAAGCGCGCGCTTATCTCATTAAATGTCAGGAGACGCCATTGAATCATTTTACAAATGGCTGAGTACATGTCGCATATGAATATTCGTATCCTTGTTATGTATGGGGTGAGGGGTTGGGGGGGGGGCATCACTACTGGAATTTTAGTGTAGGACATGGACGTAGAAACGCTTAATGCTTTGACTAGGCGCTGGGCACTTGAACACACACACACACACATAAATATACATATATACATATATATATATATGTATGTATATATATTTATATAAATATTAAGAATAGAGGATAACACAACATAACAGAGAAGAGCGCAAAGCAGCGCAATTGCTGACAAATGAGATAATTTACACGCTGAAATGAAGCCCATAAAGGCTCATTTAAAATTCAGCGGCGTCTGGGGCATAATTTTTTTTTTTTCCTGTTTTTCTTTTCTTTTCCTTTTGTAGCGCTGTTTCATTCAGCTTTGGCTTTTACTTTGCTAGCTGGCTGCTTTGCTTCGTTTTTGTGCTTAATGGTTTTGTGCCATGACATACGTGGCTGGATATTAAAATGGACCCCGGACCCCTGAAGCATGAAGCCTGTAGCATGTAGAATGTAGCCTGTAGCCTGTAGCATGTAGCCAGTATACTGAAATCGGGTGTTATGTCCCAGCCATGTAACAAGCAAGAGCATAACCAGACCTACTACTCAGTCCCAGTCCCAATCCCAGTCCCAATTCCAGTTACAGTGCCATAGCCACAGTCAGAGCCACAGTGAGAGGCACAGTCAGCGCTCGAGTCATGGCAAATAGCTTGGGGCACGACAGAAAATCTTTATTAGCATACGGCATAAAAATTTATTAAAGATGAACGCGGCAAAATGAAAAGCACCGCCAAGGATTCGAGTGCTTTTACATTTTTAGTTAGCCAACAGTTTTCTGTTTTTATTGTAAATCGATTTGAAGTTTTTGATTAAACCAGAAACACAACTTGGGGCGTAGTTGCAAGTTATTTAGTTTTCATTTTTTTCTTCTATTTTTTTTTTTGGATTTTCTATCTTTGTATCTTTGTTTTGTATATCATTTTTGTCTCTATCGGTTTTTCTGCTTCTATGAGTATTTTTTTTGTTAGATTTAGATAATTTTTTTTCTGTTTTTTGTTTTTTTTTTTTTTTTGTTATTTTGTTATTGTCATTTGTTTGTGGGCCCGTTTTTATGATGCCCAACTTAATTTTATACAAATGACCTTAGGTCATATCACCATTTATATCCGTCAATCCCTTTTTGGTATAAGTTTTATATTTGCTTGGTTTTTCTTGTTTGTGTTTTTGTTTGTGTTTTTATTCGTCTTGTTTTTGTTTTTGTTTTATTGTATCCGTCCCTGTGTCGTCTTTTAAGGGCATTTTTATGTTCCCTTGAAGCGCCAACTAACTGCAAGCTGGCCCTAAAAGCCTTTAGCCAAATATATCTCTAAGAGACAGACACCGCTTCAGAGCTAACAGTACAGACAGACAGACAGACAGAGAAACAGACAGACAGATAGATAGACATTCAGTCAGACATTCAGATACTCATACACATAAATACTACTATATAAACGAGTATGTACTTCTATTTATATACACACATATACTTATATATATATATATATATATATGTGTATATTTATTTACGTATTTGTCTGCTTACTGGCTATATACTTATGTAAATAAACAAACGCAGCATTTGCCTCTATAGAAAGTTGAGCTTGGCTGAGCAACACCGGGTTGACAAAACTCGTATACGGATTTGTGTGGCAAGTAGGTGCTTAAAACTTATACAACGAACGACTAGAAGATACTTCAATACAGCATTACAACATATGAAAAGCATCTATCCAAATAGAAAACTTCCGTTCAGTATAACTCTAGAAGCATTCAATAGATCTTCGGAGGCGTAAAGTGCTATAAAAGTTCGTTTACTGCCTAACCTTATAACCTTTACAATTCAATGAAGATATCAAACGGATTTATATAGAGTGTATTAACAAGTTTTAATATGTATATATATATATATATATACAGTTTAGTGCATGGAAAACTCTTTTCGCTTATATGCCCCTTTCAATTTTATTTTTATATTTTTACAGGATATATGCAACAGAGTAAAAGCCACTTGCTAAAATGAATGGAAATTGTGAGAGTCGGATTGTGACTAACACACACACACACACACATACACATATAAATATAGATACGAATATTGAGATAGCAGATAGGACAAGCTTAAACTAGGAAAAAAGGGTGCCAATGCGCCCAATGGGCAAGTCTTTGGTCTAAGTCAAAGAATTTCCGGGTTGTTCAGCATCTAAGAGCCAAACAGTCCGGCAATTGAGTTATATTTGATGCATATCAGATGCTTAGATGCTCAGATGCTCAATGTCCAAGTGAAAAGCAGCAACCAGCAACAACCAACAGCTAACAGCTAACAGAAAACAGACAAAAGTCCTTTTTCTCCTTTCCATATATATATATATATATATATATGGTCAACGATGTATGTGTAAACGTTCCCGCGGGGTAAATGGCAATTCTCTTGCAGGGAATTCAATTCAGTGTTGGCCAGTTAAGCTTAAGTGGAAAAAGCCAAAGTGTGGGAAATTGTTTCAACTCAAAAGAAAATCTATGAGTATGTATATATATATATATACATATTATATATACATATATATATATTTGTTGCTCATAAGTAATTAATTATAATGTATGAATATTGTATGCAGATTTCTTTGTGTGTCGATTACATAAATCATTATAAAACGGAAAAGCAATGCTAAAGTTTAACTGACCATGTGACATTTAAGTTGTTTGTGGCCTATAAGGCTATCAGGCTATAAGCCTTAAAACCATATCAAATATAATCATTAAAGTAACTGTCTGCAAAGGAAGTTACAATAATATTCATATAGTTATATATAAATCAGTAGCCTAATGGTATATAAATGTAATTATATTATCAACATTTAATATTGTTTTATATTTTTTTCATTGAGAAAAATAATAAAATATATTATATTTAATTATTGAATATCCTGTGGTCATTAAATTTTCCACAAATTCAAATTCATTTCAACAGTTCTGACAAATATATATTTAATATAAATATAACCACAAAAAGGATATAAAATAGTTTTATTTAGATGCATTTTTAAATTTTTTTTAAATTTAGTATAACTTAAATATCTTATATTAAACTTAATATTAAAGCATGTTGAAATTTACTTTATAATTATTTAGTTTTTCTCTTTAGAAATGTAATTTCCATTTGCAACATGAAAATGTAAAATATTTTAAGGTATTGTGTAACATTTTACAACAGTAACATAAAATAGTAGTTGTAAAATACAAATAATCCTGTTAACTTTAATACTTATGCTCATTAGTGAGAGCGCATAGAACGGATGAAGCGTAGAGCAAGAGGGGAAGAGAGAGAGAGAGAGATTTAATATTAAGGTGTCTGCCCGGGTTAGGCACATAATTTGGCCATTTAGTAGTAATTTTTCAGTTGAAATATGAAACGTAATTGGAGTGTTTTCGACTAGAACTTACCCTTTACTACAGCTGTATATGTTAAACTAAACTTTGCATATGATAAATGCATGCATTAACTTTTCTTCACTTGCAACTTAATTTATGAGCAGCTTTTAGCCAAAAGAACTGCACTTAGTTAAAGAAGAAGCATAGCTTAACTTTGGTAGTACACTTTTTGCTTAGCTAATTGTATGGTAAGAGCAGTTTCTAAGCCACAAGCTGTGTGTAGCCAAGAGTAAGTGTTGGTCAACACTAAAAGCAATTTTTAGCAATATTTTCTTATACCTTTAAACATACAGATATGTAGTAGGTATATATATTAGCCCTAAATTTGATATACACTTTTTAAGCCAATTTATTTATAAATGGGTATAAATAATTGAAATAATGGCAATAATGCCGTTTGGATTTCAAATGCTGCATTCGAATGCAATTTGATAATGCAAAGCTAATTGCGTTGATTAAAGGATATTCAAACTGATTATAAAGGTAAACAAATACTACTCATAGCTGCTTATTAATATTCTATTATATTACTTGATTCAATGGGAAATTTTTGTAAAATTGTTAAGCTATACATAATAATGCTTTATGCTAGAAATTAGTTAAGCAGAAATCAAATAATAATGAAAGCATATAGAAATGAATATATGAATCCTGGCAGCCATATGAATATAAAGTATATTAGTATACTGATTATATATATATACATATAAACAGATTCTATTGATTAGCATTCACAGCTGTTTCCTTTTTCCTCATTATAGAAGAGCTGCTAAGCGCCAAGAATATATACATATATATTCAGAGAAAGTATTTGATTTTCCTCAGAAATAAAACGCATAAAACGAAGCGCCTTTAATAATAAAAATATTGAATTTATATAAAATTTACTAAATAGAATTTTGATTTTGAAAATTGCATTGGCATTTCTTTATTTATTTTTTATGAAATTGCATTAAATGCGCATTTAAGATGCATTCATAAATTGAACTAATAGCTGCATCATTGAGTTGACTTCTTAGTATTTAACTTTATTCAACTGTGAAAGACTTTGTTTACAAATTGTCTATTGCCTTTATACAATATTGCAATAATGATGAAATATATATATTATATTTTGATATAAGGCATAAAGGATAAACAGTGAGAGCTAAGAGCTTTATGCAATAAAATTGAAAGTGGATTTTAATACATATTTGTTTTGTATGGAGCTGGTAAAGTAAAATTTCAATTGAGTTGTCCTTATCTGGGCCCGAAGGTCCTTATAGTATTTTGACTGGACAAGGAAATCTTTTTTATTCAAAATGAATTGCAAGCATTAGCTTAACTTGGCTTTTACATGCAAATTACATTGAAATCCTACAAAATAAGCTACTATGAAAATCGATAGCAAAATTTAAGGGATGGGAATTCATTTAGTTACCTTGCACAGCATCCTGACTAAATAAAGGTGAGCTAATGGCAATTGAAGTATCAAATACACACACATACAAATATATTTATATATATATTATATACGTGCACACACACATGCATACACTTACTGGTATGTCAGTTATTTGCAGGTGACATTTTAAGACAGTTATAAAGTGAATTGCTGATTTGTATGCCAAAGGTCAAAAGGGTGCAGTTTAGCTATGCTCTTTGCTAAATTTCAAATATGTCTAGAAAACTATAAACATATTGCTCTCTCTCTTTCTCTCTCTTACTATATATATATATATAAATATATAACTGTATACTGAAGTATATAGTGCACTCACATCAATAATCATAGACTTAACTATTACCCTAAGCTTTGGTGTTAGTGTTGCTGTTGTTGTTGCTGTTGGTGTTGTTACTATTGCCAATGGCTTCAATGCCCCAATCAGTTGCACATCTAAATACACCTCAAATTGAATAATGAATGTTAAGTGGCTGAATGGACGCCCATTGGTATCGCTGCTCAATGAAAAGCATTAAATCAAAGTATCGCTGAAAGGAACTACTGCCTTTCAGCCACCCATCAGATTGTAATAGTTACAGCGACTCTATATCGAAATCTATATACTCTAATACAAACTAGATATATTTAAATTGTATATATTTACTTTTCTACTGCTGGTTTAAGCTTATACTAATTGAGAAATAATATTGAGTATAGAATTTACATTTTAAACTATTTAAAATTGAATCAACGCTTTTATGTAAAGGGATAATCTATGTGGGAAAACAATTCTATAGAAGTGAAAACCTTTTTTTTTCTTCTTTTTCTTGAAAGCTTAGTGTACCCACAGTAAGTGTATTATAACAATAGTGGGTGTATACGGCAGTATTCAAGGTATTGGATAGGTGCCCCAAAAAGTAGGCAACGAAATGGAAATTCACGAAATGGTAGCGACGCAACGGTCGAAAGTTGCTTGTTGGTAGTTTGGTAGTTGCCATTTACCATTTGCTGGTAGATGGTAGCTGCTTGCTGTTTAGCTGTAAACATCAATTACGCCGCCCCGAAAACTATTCACGCGATTAGCCGCGTTTTCTAGTTATTGGGTAATAGCCATAGCAGGTTTTTGTTAGTGTTTTTTTTTTGTTTTTTTTTGGGTAGTTAGAGCGCTGGCTAAATACCTATTGGCGCTGGCTAAAGACTAGGCAGTTTGATTGTAGAGACGTAGACGAATTGGCACACCGAAAAAGCGTTACGTTGAATTGAATTAACGGGTCCGGTGTGGTGTATAGCTGTAAATTTTCAAACGGTGCATCTGATAAACGTGGCCGTGCCGACATGCGGGCCATAAAAAGGCTGAGCCAGTGAATCAGCAGCCCGTCGGACCTAAGAGTTATTTCAAATGTTGAAACTGTGTGAAAAACACAGCAAAATGTAAAACAGACAACGCTGCAAGGCCTGTTTTATATATATATATGTATGTATGTATGTATATACGTGTGTGTATGTGTATGTGTGCGTGTATACTTCGAGTGTGTTACAATGTGTGTGTGTGTGGGACTGAATTTGCTGTGCTGTACTTTGCTGTGCTGTGCTCTGGCTGGTCTTAAAAGCGAAAAGCCATTTGTATTCATTTGAAATTAATTTACCATTCATCCAAGGCAAGAGAGAGAGAGAGTGTGAGAGAAGGACAGAGAGAGAGAGAGAGTGAAGGAAGAGGAAGGAGACATAAATGGGGGACGACGGCCACAGGAGACGCAAAATCAGCAAAAGCTAGAAAAAGAGAGGAAAAAGGTGCTGCATGAACAGGAACAGACGCAGGAATCTAAATCAGCAGCAGGACGTATACTAGAAGCACAAATAGCAGCAATATATATAGCGCCTACGCTGAGCGGCAGCTAAGCAATGGATAAATACGTGTACGTGGCATACATTTAGACACAATACAAGACGAGCCAACCAACAGCTTTGGTTCTAGACCCTCGTCCTTGTATATGCACGTCTCTAGCGTCGTCGACCGCTTATCGATAAGCAGTTGACGCTGTCGACTGAAAGCAATTGAAACTACCACAAGGCACTAGGCGTGCGCTTTCTCCACTAATTTTAACAAATTAATTGGCAACAATAAATTTGCTTGCAAAAAGGTGCTCCGATAGCATCTTAAATGGATTGGAATGGGATGCTACAAAGTTGCCAGCCAACTATAGATTGTTCCACTAATTTGATTCCCTCAATGACAGACGCTTAGGCAACGGTACAAAACTTAATATATTTTAGATATCCAACCGATAAGCCTCTCTAGTTACGTATACACACATAAATATATATAATAACTGTTCTATATATATATATATGTATATTTATATTTAGACCAGTATATGTTACCCCAGTTGGCTAACTAAACATATATGAGAAACTGAAACATGAACATAAACCTATTTTATGCTGACAACGTTACAATATTCCCATAGCTTATGAACTAAGAATAGTGTTCATGGCTTAAATAAACTTTGAGTCCAACAGTCTAACGTTATATAAATGCAAATCCATAGCTTAGTGCAAGGACCACTCAGAAGTATCTTTATAAAGTAATTTGTTCAAGTGTCGTAAAAAATTTGATACAAACTTTTAGTATTTACTGTGCTTGACCCATGCATTTATAAATAGTAAAAACGAAATGGTTTTAGTTCTCTTTTTTTTTCATCTTATATTTTTATAAACTTTTAAAAAGTTTTTAATTTCTTTTCTTTTTTTTTCTTTTTTTATTTGATATTTTTTTTTTATTTTTTTTTATTTTATTTTAAACATTATACTACAACTAAAACTATCAAATTTGCAAATTTTATATTTGTCTTTAATAATTATGTCAAGAACCGACTAAAAAATAGAATTCTGCACTTAAGTGTTTAAGTGCTCTCGTTGTCCGCTAGGTGTCGCCTTTATGCATTGTACTCTGAAGCAAAAAAAATGAAAGAAAAAAAAAATTTACATTTATTCGACTTCTGCACAGCGTTTTTACAGTCAAGCACTCTCGACACTACCGAAATTTGGCACTTTATTTATTAGCTTGTAAGCCGCGCGTTGAAATCTCCCCACCTTAACGCCTACTCGTCGCAGAGCCTGTGAGCCTGTGAGCCTGGCCTCAGGCACGTCCCTGTGCTGTCCGGTGCTCTGGGGTGATTTCGGTAGGATGAGGTTACGGATACGCTTTCGACAGGAACATTTGCGGCCCATAACACGCAACATTTGACACGGACGACCATGGAGACCAAAGAAACAGCAGCAGCAGCAGCAGCAACAGCAACAGCAGCAGTAACAGTAGCAGCAATAGTAGCAATACAAACAGCAGCAAGAACAACAACAACAACAACAATAACAACAACAACAGTTATACCACAGCATATATAGGTAGATGTAATGGCGGAGGTAACGGTATTCAGAAACATGTACAGGTGTTCATTTGGTGGCCCCTGGCGGGATGGCCTCACAAATCTTTCACGACTGCGACGCATGTACATAAACTGAAATTGGCCTATAACTGTCTGTTCAATTGTTTTTGTCGCATGCATGGTTTGGTGTATTGGGTGGAGAAGAGAGAAATGACAGGCCGGCAGCTCTATGGTAATGTATACATACCTACATATTGCGGTAAAAATCACATTTCTGTAGGCCAGCGTAAATCATTCATATTGCGATACGAATACAAACCCCAACACCTACCCTTCTACTACCTACCTCGTACACACACACACACACACACACATATAGAACATCATACTCAATCCAACATTTCTATAAACGTAGACTATATTAATATGCCAAAACGAAGGCGTGTGTATTGCGAATATTCATTTGTACGTGACTATTGAGCACATTATGTTCGGGATTGTGTTTCGTTTCGTTTCGTTTCATTTCGTTTTGTGGCTACACGACAAGTTCTGTTGTCGTGCCGACTGTAGACGAGACAAGTTGAGTTGAATTGAGTTGAGGCAGGTTGTGCTAATAACCCAGATAGTCGGAAAGTTACACTCTCTATTTCATTTATCCCACTCGTGCTCTCTTCCTTCTGACTCTCTTTTAAGTTCGACCGAAGCTTTGTTCTGCGACAGCAGCAGCAGTTGTAGTAGTAGTGTAACTGAAACATTTGCTACCTGCGACAAAGTCAAACCCTTTGCCAAAGCTTTAAAAGAAAAAAATTATAAGAAAAAAGTTCATATATTTTTTGTTTTTGTTTCCATTTTTTTTTTGGCCATTTTGTTGCTTATTAAAAATGCAAAGAAAATCGCAAATTAAAGTTTCATGTTTTTCGCTCTCGCCGCGACTGCGCTTTAAACTTTATGGAGCGAATTGCAAACTGTACGCTTCGTATAAGTTCGGCTACGTTAGACTCGCCGTGGCGAACATCGACGGCAATACAGCGACAACGACACACGTTGCCTGCTGATGAATCAGTTCCAGTATGCGAATCCTGCCGTAAGGATGCACGTGTGCGCTTAAACGCTAAATTTGATTACTAACATTGTGCCACATTTAAAATAAAAACAGCTTCGATACGACCAAAAATCAAAAAAAAAAAACAAAGCCGATTTAATAACTGAATCCCAGCCAAAGAAAAGAAAAAAAAAAAAAATAAATTAAAAAAAAAACACAAAAATCAACAACAAGAACAACAACGTTGTTCATATACAAGACGGATACACAAAAAATGCGACGCTTGTGTGTTTTGTTGCTGTGTGTGTGTGCTTCAGTGTGAGCTTGATTGCGATTGTGTATATGTATGTGTGTGTGACTGTGTATGGCTGTTTAGTGCTTATGTGGCATACCTATAGAGCTGTACCTAATGTGCCCATGCATACAACATATACACAAAAATAAAATAACACAAAGGCATCGTCGCTGCTGTTTCTGTTGCCGTTGTCGTTGTCGTTACCGTTGCTGTTGTCGTTGTCGTTGTCGTTGGGTCGTGTCCCTGTCCCTTACCCATGACCATTGTCGTTGGTCGAGTGCTAAACGGAAATATTTGGTAGTCCAGGTTATTACCAACCAAAAACAAAAACAAAAACAAAAAAAACAAAAAATGAAAGCAAAGGAACGCAACAATAGAATCTAAAATGAGCGGCAATTGAAGCGAGAAATGTGTGCACATAAATGTAGAGTTTCCACTAATTATTCCGCATTGCGCAATCGATTGTCAAATAAATCAACTGTGCCCAACTAACCACAAGCCAATTGAATTGGCTCAAATACGATGCCAGGACATAAGCCCTGTGAGGAATATACTTAAGGTGCTGAAAGGTGCTTTATGGTAAGTACAAGTATATATCATAATAAAAGGTAACAAAAAGAAAAAAAAAAAAAAACAAAAGATACCATTTAAATATTTTATGTAGGCGGTTATTCCACAAGGATTTTAAGCCATTTCTTTTCAATTTACCTTTTGTTTTTTAATATCCTTTTTTTAAATTAAATCTGACACGTTTGGAGGAATAACGTTTTGCCATAGTAGATCAACAAAGCTCCTAAAAATTCATAACAATTTATTATAATTTTGTGAAAATGTAAACTGCGAAAATAGCAGCTTAACCAAATTTGGTAACAATTTTTAATATGCGGCTATGAAAAATTGGAAAAATTTGTTTAGCGGCGGCTTTTACTGGGCTGACTTTTGTTTGATTTCCATGGAAATATGATGTTAGAAGCTTGGGTGATAATTCTTTGTGACTGCTATGAAATATTTTCATGCGAAAAGGGTCAACGGTTAGAGGGAATAAAGTAAATAAAGGCATACAAAATAACATATATATATATATGTATATATGCACACACACACCCAAAATAAACACACACACACATACAGAGAGAGGGAATGACCAAAACAAATAGCGAACCACACGAACCCCTTGACCCAAGTCACGCAGCTAATTGGACTGACAACGTATATATTTTTGAGTAATGGCCAGGATTATGAATATTTTCCCGTGCTAAATGTATTTCCATGGAATTCTTTTTTTTTTTCATTCGTTTACCATCCATCCAGCTGGGCGGCTTTACGGTCATTGAATGTATATGAAAATGAAAATGAGAATGAAAATGTTACAGTTACAAGTGGCCCTAATAAATTTCTAAATATAATTTATAACAGAATGCAATCTGTATATACAGTATATATATATATATATTACGTATACGCAATGTAAGCCAGAAGTGTAGACGAAAAGTATTAAAGCGTATAAATAAGCACTTATTCGGTGATAAAGCCAGGTCATTTATCCAAACGCTGAGCACACAAAATGCCAATAGTAATTACAATAATTTATTCTATTAAGCACTTTCCTAACTACATCTAAATTGTTGGCTATTTAAGATAGATCTAGATACAATCTTGGCATCTTTAATAACAATTTTGATAGCTCAAGGCTTACTTAAAGACTCAAAAACAAAATTTATATTTTCCCATGAAATTCTCTACTCTTATAGGCTCTAGCAACAATAGACAATGTATATAATGTTTTAAGACTCTGTATTTATTTGATTTTATTGCCCAAAGCAGTTGAATTATTACTATATAAAGATCTTAAGTGATTTTTATACAATTATTTACTCTATAATCGCTCGTTTTGTTGAATTCGAAAATACAAGAAATATTTGTTACCAGTTAGCTACCAAAAGAGCAAACAAATATACTTTTATACCTTCATTCATTTTATCATTTAATCAATATTACATATGTATGTTGCACAGTTTTTTTTGAGCCAGTTACAGCATAGCCAGTATAAGCCCTTTCATTGAACTACCAATAGTAATTGGTATACTGCAATATTTTTGAGTTAATTAAGAGACAGACAGAGAGAGAGAGAGAGAGAAGGGATTAAGTTCAAGAGCATTTTCAGCTTATATAATTTTATGTAAAGAGCATAAAGAAGTTCCCTTTTGATAAGCATAAAAAAAAGTTAATTTTAATGCATTTAAATTATAATTTGTCTTTGTACATTTCGTTTTAATATGCCTTTAATATAAGTACACCTATTAACTAAATAAGTAATTTTAGTTGAATCAAGGCTATCAGATACATAAGCACACATAATATATATATATATATATATGTATATTCTGATACTAGATAACTGTTAAGCTTAGTATATAATGTGAATGGTAACATTATTTAATGTTTGATTAGAAATAATCGATATAAATTATAATGAAGCAGCTATTAAACAGATCAGACAATGTCTGATTATATATATCTATATACTATATACTAAATGTATTATTTAGTTGAACTTAAGCATTGTATTCGCATAGTTCATTTAATAAAACTTTTTACTATTCAAACAATTCATTTTATATATATAACATTGCAATTTCTTTTATAGTATATATTTTATTTATATATATAGATAGACAAAGATTCTTTGAAGATGTCAAACATGTGCATCATCTATGTGGAGTCATAGAAGTAAAGAAGAAGAATAGAAAGCAAAAAAAGACATAAAATAGAAGATAGCATTGATAAACTGCAAATATGTCGACAGAGAGCTCAAGTTGCCCTCTTAAAGGACTTTGGTTAACACAACTGTGGCTTTTACTGTTATTCGGTAAGTTCAGGATCAAAATGCAACGACACTGCGACACAACGACACATGCGACACAGGCGACATAATGTTTAAAATCGACACATGCAATGTCCATTAAATGTTACGCTATGCCACAGTGTCATGACCTCCCCAATGTTTTATAATGGTTTTTCATTCATTTACAGAAAGCGGCGTAGTCATCAGCGAAGTGCCACCACATTACTGGGAAACACCATATTCACAGCCATACTTTGACAACTCTTCCCGACGCGAGGTCACGGCAACTGTTGGCCAAGCGGCGCTCCTGCATTGCCGGGTTAGGAATCTGGGCGACCGGGCGGTAAGTGAATGATGTTGAATGTTGGGTGTTGGGTGTCGGGGTGTCGGGGTCTTTGGCTTTGGCTTTGGGGTCGGTGTCGCAATTAAAATACGCCTCGAGCAAAACCAAACATTATATATGTACATATATATATATATATATACATGTATATATGTATGTAGAAGGCATAAAGCATAAGGAATACGTTTATATGAGTATGGTTTAAATGTTATATGGGGGCCAAACAAATGACCTGCGGCGGCCGCGTGGCAGATTTGTAGATTACTTTTAAAAGATTACGCCATAAAGTTAGCGGTTTAACCACTGTACTCCCGGCTTCAATATGTAACCTCTCTTTCTATCTCTATATCTATCTCTATCTTTCTTTAGCTCTTTATTTCGCTCTGTGTATGCATTGTCTCTGTCTGCCTAAGTGTCTCTATCTCTATCTGGTTATTGTCTTTTGTTATTTTCTGTTCTTGTTACTCTTCTTGTGCTCATTCTTGTTCTGGTTCGCGCATTTGTAACACGGCTTCACTTCCGCTCCCAGCGATTTGTTAGTAATGCAACAACAGTCGCTTCCTCTACTGCCCTCTGACTTCTTCACCTTCTACTACTTCAACTGGTGGTGGCCAACCAAGTTGAATCCTACCTCAAAAGCTCTGTGGCTGTGCAATTATGCGGTGTAATAAATTTCGCGCTGTCCGTGTCGGTGTCCGTGTTCGTGTCCGTGTTCCCTGCACCTCTCCCTATCACTATCTGTTACTCTGCTTGGTGTCTCTGCCAGTGTCTGTGTCTCTGTCTTGCCCTGACCCCAGGGGGTTTTGTTGTACAGTTACACCTCCTGCTCCTCTTCCTCTACCTCTTCTACAACCACTTTTACCTCCACCTCCATCACCATCATCCTTGATAAGTACGAGTAAACGACAACGATGTCAGCGACAACGTTGTTCACAGGACGACACTCACCCAACTTTTTGTATAGAGAAAGAGAGACAGTTGAATTGAGTAATTAACGCCCCAAACAGAAAGACAAACTAAGGTATCCAGTCAGAGATATACAACCATTCAACCAGATAACTGACGATGTGCTCTAATCCAAGTCAAACCAAACGCATTGTCGTCTCTTATATGCAGCTAATTGGAGTCATGTTTCACAATGGTGCGTCAATCAAGGATAGGTACACAGCACACGCACACACGTAAAACTTTTCCAATTACACACACATATCTATATATATATATATGTGTGAGCACAATTTGAACTATAGTTAATTATTCAATAGTATGCAATACTATTTCGACCACTGAATATAATCCATAAACAAAAATTAATAAATATTCAATTCCCTCCAATCACGTTGCAATTTGTTTTTTGGTCCATAAACTTCATTTTAATTATATTTCAACTGTGCAACAGCAATCAAAATAAAACTAACTTCTAATTGTTTATTATTATTATTGGCTATATTTAGTAATTAGTTTTATATATATATTATATTCCAAGCTTGCTTTAAATGTAAATTTATTGCAATCAAATTTTCAAATATCAAATTCTGCACGAATTTTATTTTATAATTTATGACAAAAAAATTGTGATATATATTTCAATTGGCAGCAAATCTGTTTTATTTTTAGTACAACAACATAGTAGACGGATTAATTTCTTAAAATAACTTATTCACTTTTATAATATACGACTCTATTTAATACCCTTTATACAGCTCTTCTTAACATAAATCACACATAAAGTTGTATTCAATGCTGCTGTTTGCTTTAAGGCGCTCTAGCAAGATTTTAACCCTTTGATAAGTTGGCCTAATTACGAAGCCAGCAAGCTGACTTGTTCATCAGATTGTCATATATATACACACATATACAAACATATATGTACAGGGTATATATGTTGTCTTAGCAGGCGACAGCTGACGCTCTGCTTGTAATTTGACCTCTGATTCTCTTTGATTGGATAACAATCAGAGGTCGAGGGCATCAGGAATCAATTAGTGTTTCCTTTAATCCATATTTGATTGAAATCAAATTTAATTCTATTTTCAGCTCTTAGTAGAATTATATAATATAATTCTCTCTTCAAGTACAGTATTACATTTTCATACAAGTTTTTTTTTTCACTTATTAATACTTGTGTTAAGTGAGTGTTAAATTTAAGAAATTTCAGGCTTACTTTTGTTGTCCAAATTTGTATATATATATATTTGTGGGTATTATCAAAGGATATGCGATATGCGATGTATTAATTAACTTGCTTTAATTCGTTCTTATTACTGATTTAATTTGGTTGCCTCTTGTGCGTCTTTCATATTTTGGGTTCGTATTAAAACCCTTTGTAGGTATCGTGGATACGTAAACGAGACCTGCATATATTAACGGTTGGTATTCTTACCTATACGAATGATCAGAGATTTCAATCGCTGCACTCAGAGGGCTCCGATGAGTGGACATTGCGTATATCCTCACCGCAACCGCGGGATTCTGGCACCTACGAATGTCAAGTGTCTACAGAGCCGAAAATCAGTCAAGGCTTTCGACTGAATGTTGTGGGTGAGTATGCGGGCAGATTTACAATACTTGTATATATATACGTCTGTGTATGTGTGTGTGTGTGTGAGAATGTATAGATGTTGCGTGTGTGGGCGCTTTTAAGTAAGAAAGCAATTATTTGTATTGTGCGGTTTTACAGTGTCGCGTGCAAAAATTCTTGGCAATGCGGAGCTGTTCATCAAGAGCGGCAGCGACATTAATCTCACCTGCCTGGCGATGCAGTCGCCAGTGCCACCATCGTTTATCTACTGGTACAAAGGCAAGCGGGTCATGAATTATTCGCAGCGTGGTGGCATTAATGTCATCACAGAGCGCTCGACGCGCACCAGCAAGCTGCTGATAGCCAAGGCCACAACGGCAGATTCTGGCAACTATACGTGCTCTCCAAGTAGCTCAGGTGAGTTGTCCTTCTCGCCATCTGGCTCAACATCTTCATCTTCGTCTTCGTCTTAAATGCGAACGTCCTTATCCGTCTGAGTATGTGTCAGTGGCAAGTCTCGTTCTATTGCCGCTGGCAATTAATGTGACGTTTCTTGCCAACGGCAGTTCCTTCTACTCGTACACCCACTTTATATGTCTTCATCTCATTGTCTTTCTTACTCTGTCTCTCTCTTTTCCCCCTCATTTTGCATCTTTGTTCTCCTATTTTATCTTTGTCTAATGCTTAACCTATGCAGACTCCGCTTCGGTGGTAGTGCATGTCATAAACGGCGAACATCCGGCCGCCATGCAACATGGCAACAGCAGCGCCAGCTCTTTACACTGGAGCCCAGTGCCTTTACTTGCCATAACGACGACGACAGCTGCTATGGCTGTCACTTTGAACTGGAACTGGAGCAGCGGTTGCTTTGTGTCGTGGCTGCCAGCGATGATTGCCAACTCTTGGAGCTGGCAGTCCAGTTGGAGTTGGAGCTGATGATGCTGCAAGCTGAACGACAGTCCCGGCCTAGTTGGGGCAGTTGCACTTATCTTTTCTTTAGTGTTAATGATTACAATGATGATAATGATGTTGATGATGATGATATTGATGATGATGTTAATGATGACGATAATTATAACAATGATGATGACAAAGATGATTACAATTATTATCATTATAATGTTATTGATGATGCATTTAATGTATGTGTATGTGTTTTGAAAGTAGTTTGAAAGCAGTTCATAAACTGATGTACATAATAAAGGTCCTTTAACAAGTATTACCTATAAGAGAGAATTCAATGGCAGCCTTGCTGACTAAAAAGTATTAAGATGGAACTTTTAAAAACAAAAATTTAACCTACACTAAGGATATAATATACAATATACCGAGTATCGACAAACGAAACTAAAACTAACGAAAACTTTAAAACATTGCTTACAATTTTGTTTGAAACGCCAGTCAAAAGAAAAACAAAAAAAAAAAATATGAATAATAAAAAATAAATATTTCCTTTTGAAATTTTTCTAATTTTTTGGTTGCATGTATTTATTTCCTCCATTTTTTTTTTTTGGTGCCTGTTAAATTTAATAAATAAAATATTTCGATACCCTACAACTACAATATTCCAAGTTTGCTTATCGCAAAATTGCGTTCAAGTCACAAATTTCTGTTACCAAACATGGCGAAAAAAAAGAACTTATTTGCGCGCTGAAAAGTATGCAATAAAAAAGTTTATGAATTGAGTTGAAAGGCTCCTTTGAGTAGAAGCTGGCTTTTGTTTCATTTTGTTTACAAACTCATTTGTAATTCTTTCCGCTCCATATTTGACAACCTGTCTCTATAGTATATAGTATACATATATATATTTGTATAGTATATATGTATGATATATATATCTATAAAATTCAAATTAAAATCCAGCCAAATTATACGCTTTTTAATTTTCAGTATATATATATATATATATAAATATAAAAACAAATTTAGGCAATTACCAAAACTCATAACAATAATGAAATTTACGGCATATTTCCTGTGTACATAGTATCAATATTAGCTGTTTTTGCTTACTTCATTCATAATTTAAACCAAACAAATACCTTTGTAATACGCACACACACACACACACACACACACATAGCAAATGACTATTAACAATAGAAAATGTGTGTTATTGTTTTAAAAGAGATTTTTTTATTCTTTTTATTTATTAAAATTCGCTGTAAAACATCTTATAAATATTTAATAAAATTCTGTGTATATGTGTAAGTTCTTTACTGGTTGTCTGCCGATAAAGTTCTATGTAGTCCATCATTGTGTAAAATATTAAATAAAATTAACTAATATAAATTATAATAATAATATGTATATGTATATATATACATATATATATATATATATATATATATAATTATTAGTTGTAAATTTAGCGCTCGATTTTAAGCAGTCTGGATAAGACTTTTAAGTTATATTATAAGTGAAAGCGCCCAAGTTGACAACTTTCAAATCATATTAAAAAAATAAAGAAAAAAACAAAATAAACGTGAAGTAAAACTAAATATTGAAAATAATAAATAAATAATGTTTTCTGTTAAAAAAAAAAAAGTAAAAAGAAAAAAATAAAAAATAAAGAAAAATGTTTCTCCATAATAAAAAGTATCGTTATGGTTAAAAAATATATAATAAAGGAAATCTTTTTTTAAGGGTTTGGTTAAGAGTTTTGGATATTGAAACATATTGAGGTAAGTTATCAGCTTGGATATATATTTATATAGTATCATCATAACAGTTAGACGATTTTAAAATGGCACTTTGATTAATTTAAACTGATTTATTGTATATGATAATATCGCTGTGGTTAAAGGTAAGTAAGGAGTATTGATTTTTGATAAATGATCGATAATGATTGAATCATCAGGCGCTTAGTTGGCATAGAAACCATGGATTGAATGGCTCTGACTTGTTGACTGATTTGTTATTTTGTTTTGGTTATTTTTTTTTTGTTGTTCAACGCCATGAAGCTCTTTCTTTGTCACTATGTCAAATGACGGCGTTGACAAATGTTGGGCATTGAACTCTGTGGCAAATTTTATCAACGACGTTTTTGCGCCTGCCAACAACATTTTCAGCTTTTGATGTGGTCGCATGACCTTACTTAGTTGAAGTCTCCATACAGACCATTTGGCTTCTAAACTAATCCTGTGTCTATATCGTTTAGAATTAATAGTCTTTTAAAATCGTTGGGTTTCTGGCAAACAACAGCAACTAGTTGATAACATTTTCAACTGATGATGTCGTAGATATAACAAAATATTATAATTTAAGACAATAGCTTTACTGTATATTACAGGGCTTTAATATATTCTAAGCAAATAGCAATTTCTGCAATTGACATTGCTTTTAAAATCTATTTTGGTTGCGACCGCCATCATCAAACAAAAACCACAACGAGTTTCCATAAGCTGACTGCAGTACTGACGAGCAAGATAAATGACGGCACATGGCTTACTTTATCGTTGTGCTCTTTGCATAAACAATGTTCTTAACCAATCTATTTTTAAAAGTACTCATACTTATAATGTTTTATGCACGTGTCAAGCTCATTTTAAATTTATTATAAAATACATTTTCAAGCATATTGTTATCAATTACGCTGATGGTTAGATATAGCTTTTAAAAAACAAAGGCAGCTTTTCAAGTTTTTCACAACTAGTTATGCTAAAAATAGTCACCAAGTTCTAAAAGTTATTCGTATGTATAAAAATAGGGACTACAAACAATATTGAGATAAAACTTTCCGTTTATAAGTTAATTAAACATTTATTGAACTACTTTCTCGTTCACCATTACAGTATGATAATCACATATAATTAAATACTAACCATCTCAGTATAATACAGATAGAGTTGAATAATACCTTTATATCATTATTGATTGGATTAAGCTCAGCTTAGCAGCTAAAAGTATGCTACACTTTTTATTAGGACATGCGTGATTCACCTGTATGCACTATACTGTTTCATGTCAGTTTAAATCTAATATTGATCTACTTAAATATTAAGTGATTAATGAATTGTTACAATGAAAGACACATTTGATAATAGTTTACCAACAGGGAGTTAAGTACTTTAGCACAAGATACCTTTTACTGTTCTACTGTAAAAAGAGCGACAGAATTTCCAGGTGTCCAATTAAGTGTTACTAATTATTAAAGTGTCTTAATTCAACAACATGAAATTCGTTGAGTGTTGAACGATTGACACTTATCGTAGTAATTCCAGAGAATGGAACTATCTATATAAATTAATCATAATTGAATTTTCTTGCTAATAAGTTCCGAACATTGAATGCTTTTCCCCCCCCCCGGTTAAATGGAATAACAAACACATTGCGCAGTGTTATAATGCAATTAAGAGAAATGAGGCTTATTGTAAAAATTTATTTTTAAAAATTGGTCAATGCTTTCACAAATAACAGAGTATAATTATCGGAATATATCATGATTTTTTTATAATGTAATTAATGTGGTAATAAATGCATTTCTCAGCTTTATTTGTATTGCCGTAAAAGCCAGTTGTAATTGAAGAACTTTGATTTGATTTAATAAATTAAGGAAATGGTATAGGAAAGTCAGTATTTATATATAGTGTTAGTGTATTGAATTGGAAGACTTGATATTAAGTGTGATACTAATGACATTGATGAAGACATGCAGGACCAGACACCATTGGACAATTAAGTTTACATCCCGTTTGATTTGTGTTTTGACCCTATTTAACGAAGTGACGTTAATGATCGCAACTAACGAGCAAAATGGTATCCCATTGTTTATCCTATTATGCCAATATTTAATTAACTTGCAAACTGTGATGTTTCATTTGATTCGATCTTCTTCATTATGTATACGACATGTTGGCCCTAAAATCCGACACTTTTGTGGCTGCACTGCACCCAAAATGAAAGACTAATTAAGCGGCTTATTTGCGCGTATTAATAGACCAACTTGTGGTCAATATGTGTTTGTGTGAGAGTCTCTTTCTCTCTTGCTTTGTGTGTATTTGTGTGTGTATGTGTGTGTGTGTGTGTGTGTGTCTATATGCGTGTGTTTGTGTGTGTTGTTTTTGATTTTTTTTTTAATGTGTTTGTGGGTTGGTCAACGGCTACTATAACAATAACAACAACAATTTTTGCCATAGCCGTAACCATTTATTTATATTTCGATTTAAAAATGGCAAACACACAAATGGACTTATAAAACTCTCTCTCTGGCAGCTTACGTGCTTGTACCGTCGGGAACTGTCCGAGCTGGCCGAGCGAAAATAGAATAAAAAAAAAGGGTACAAAAGTCAAAAAGAAATAAATGGTTTTTCAAGTCTTATTTACTCGGGAGAGCTGCCACATGCTCTGCCAGCGGAATCAATGTAAAGGTCACAATTTATTCAATTGCCTGGCCAAGATATTTTTATAGCGTGTTCATGCGCTAAGGCTAAGGCAACAGCTACATCAACGGTAAAAGCAAAAGGCAAAGGCAATGGCAAAGGCAAAGGCAATGGTTACAAAAGCAATGGGTATGGCTATGTCTACGGCCAAGACCTAATCCCAAATCACAACGGAATTACAGACTGGTAATGGTTATGTAGCGGATGAGGCGTCTGTCGGAACTGTGACCGGTTCAAGAATCCAGCGTATAATGGCCAATTGATAGCCAAAAGGCATTAACACGCCAAAGAAATTCCCTTGGCTAAAGCCGAGATGCTGCTGCTGCTACTGCTGTTGACTCAAAGAGAGCAAATTTTTTGCACATACACAGACATAAACACATATAGACGCACACGCATACACATGTAGTAGTATACTAACAGAAATATTAAGTTCAAATGTAGCAGAAATCCAAAATACGTGCCATGCAGTTGTAAACAGAGCCAGAGCAGGCGACCCCTGGCAACAAACCAAAGCAGCTACAAACCAAACTCAAACCCAACTAAAACCCAAGTAAACCAATGTCGGACCCAAGCCTAAGCTCATACCTAACATAAACACACACACTCACACACGCACAGATATACACGCACAACTCAGACACCCAATTGGTGTTGTTTAGGTGTGGCTTATAGGTGTTTGTATGCGTGAGCTGAAAATCACGTCTTATTCAATGCGTTCTGATAAAATTTATTGAGCTAAGGTCAGAATATTCATATATCTATATATATATATATATATTTATATATTTTTTTTTTTTGTAATATTTTTACGATGTTTTCTTTCTTTCATTTTTTTTTTGGTATTTTTTTTTTATATATTATAAAATTTAATAAAAATTGCTTCCAGCTATATGACGGAGACAAATGGTGGCCAGCACGTTGCCAGGACTACATAATATGGCTAAGAAGCAGTTTGAGAGTATAAGATGAAGCACCAAAATGAAATCTATAAGACGCTGTTCGAGCACAAATAAGAGGCAAACACTTAAAGCTATTAAATATTTCACGATATATGTATATATACATACAGTTATACATATATATATATATATATATATTTGTATATATACATTCTTAGACATTGAGAAAGAGAACGAAAGAGTAAAAAAGTTAATGGCTTAGAAACGAATAAGCGAATGTAACGCAACGGCATATTTATGAAATTTTTATCAACATTTTTCAAAAAAGCAAAAAGGGGGAGAATAAAAAAATGTGAAAAATAAAGAAAAGCTCCAGTAAAATGCAGGCTTCGAGTGCTGCTTCGACGATGAAGAAGCCCCATTGCATTGAGCTTTACAAGTGCTTAGATATTTGGTTGTTGCAGCATTCAATTTGCTCTGTACGACAACATGCCACAAGAGGAATCTCAGAGCTAACCACAGTATAGGTTACGCATCAAAAGCAAATTCAAATAAAGATTTGGCCCAAGGATATCCAACAAAAATACAACACTATAAAAAAAAATAAAGGAAAACATAAAGCAAATATATATAAATTTTTTGTATAAATGTCAATCAAGTTAAATTGACAGCAATTACAACAAAATGTTCAGATATATATATATATAAATATATCAACTGAAAAGTAAATAAAAATAAAAAAATTATATATATATATATTTATAAATAATTTTTAAGTTTTTAGCATAAATATTCTTCAGTAATATATAATGAAATAAATATAAAAATAAATATGCTTAAGTTAAACTCTTTTCTTTTCAAATTTGTATATATATATATATATACGTTCATTCCTCTTAAGAATATATATGAAAAAGAACCCTCGTTTCTTTTGACACATGTCCTGAATGGATAATTGGAGTATACCCAATCATATGCTTGATTGCCATAGGGTATATGCATTTACAAAAATGAAATAAAATGGAAATTGTTTAAACGCATGGAAAGTGCTTGTGGGATGTGCGCATAATGTTTTCAAGCTACTTAGGGGGCGTTTTGGCATAGAGTTTCAGCTTTAGACTATGGCCATAAAAAGGTAGGATATGGATGAGCTTTGGCTAAGACAACACACAACACACAAAAAAAAAAAAAACAGAAAAAAAAAATTGAAATTGTTCAAGTGCATGGAAATTGCTAATCGGATGTGTGTGAGATGTGAGAAAATACTGCTATGAAAAGAGTTGACGCCAATAGACACCAGTTGTACTTGTAGTTGTAGTTGTAGTTGTATCCTGAGACATAGTTGTAGTAGTAGTAGTAATAGTAGTAATAATAATGCGGGGGGAGGAGTGGAAGAATGATGAAGTCTATAAGTAAATGAAAATTGCTTAAGCCAATTGCATGGAAAGCATGAGAAAGCATTGAGTGTGCATAAAGCCATTGAGACAGTTAACATGGCTTAGACAAGTACAAGCCAGCAAAAGTTGAATAAGCCAAATATCAGATTACTTAAGACACAAGTCCATTTGCAAATACAAGAAAATCTACTTACTAACTTATATATATATATATATATTTATACACATCTATAGATATATATATGTATATATATTTTGGCATTTTGTTGTTGTGTGAAATTTTTAATTTATTATCGTTAAGTAATTGATTATTGGCTAACACATACAGTTAGTTTACGTTTAATTTATTATTTATAACTATTTGATGGTAGAGTTTTTGATTAGTTGATTCAATTATAATGCAATAAAATTGATTACTATACAAATCCTTTTCATATACATATATCTATTTGCATATCCTTTGATATTTACAGTGAATGAGTTTTGTATAAAGTAAATCAAGCTCTCTTTATATACTAAGTTTGCATTTAACATTGATTATTATTATAGAGTGTAGTTTTTTGTATTTTTGATAATTAAAGTTATTAAAATGGTTATAAAATAATTGGTAATTATTCAAGTTTATAAAATACTTAGTATTAATTAAATTGGTAAAACTTATTTGGCCACTTTGTCTTTATTAAGTGCATAAGCAATGCAAATTTTAAGTTTATTGCATTTCAAACTGATGCCAAGCAGGGAAACAAAAGCCGTCATAATGAGATAACAGTTTGAAAACTTAACCAAACCAAAAAGGAAACTAAACAAGACAGAATAGAATAGAATAAAATAAAATAGAAGAAAATAGAACAAAACATCAGCTCATAGCAGCAGTAGAAGCAGCAGCAGCAGTAGCATCAGCATCAGTTGAACCTGCAGTCCCTCGTCATGGCCTAGACGGAAACCTTTTAAGCTTCGTAGTTTTGACTTCTTGAGAAGCCGCAGCAGCCGTACACAGCAGCAGCAGCAGCCTTAGCCTTGGCTAGTAGCGAGTCGAGAGTCTCAAACAATGGGCCCAAAGTATTTGCCATTGTGTTTGGGCTGCGGGAGACTTTTTGACTTGTCGAACTGTGCAGAGCGATAAGGTACCAAAAAGGGTCCATATACCTGGCCAACAGCAGCATTATACTATGCTTATGGAGTGTGGCAAGTTGGTGGTGGAGTGTTGTTAAGGTGTTTGGAACAGCCCTTAGCTTGTTTTTGGTGGCAATTTTTTTTTTGCTTCTGGCCATTTGTAGACTATAAGGAGACTGGGCAATGACTTACCTCTTAGCTCATTTGTTCCTTCAATAGGTGTGTGTGTGTGTGTATGCGTGTATATATATGAGTCTAGTAATAAGTGTACGTATGTGTGTGTACCTGAGTGTGTGATTTTGTCCATGGGACACGTTTTTATGACTTAATGCTAACAAACGCGTCCACGTGCCAAAATAATCGTCTGCCTTTTTGTGTCGACTCGGCTCATTGTGCAGCTGTTTCGTATGCACCTCCTCTACACTCCTCTACACCCCTCTCTCACTCCTTTGCTAACATTCTATCATCATTTACCCCCTTTTAGATTTTAGCTATGCCTTTGCACAGCTTTGCCATTTTGTTGCCAATACGTTTTAACCATGTTTGTACAAAACGCAAACGGATTTGCCAATGTTTATGCCGGGGATTATTGCGGTGTGCGTAAATGCGTCTATGGAATCCGCTTTCCCACAGTTTCTCTCTCTATGTGTGTATGTGTGTGTATGTATGTGCTGTATACGTGTTTCAGCTGTGTATGATTGTATGTGTGCCTGGATATATATATATGTGATTATGCGTGGCCAGAAAATGGCCAACACATAAAGCCGCGCACTGTAGCCCCCTAAAGTCCAGGTGGCTAACGGGTAAAAGTTAGATTTGTAGAAGCCATATTAAAATTTATGAGCCATTGGCTCAAATAAAATACTGCCTTATGGATTTAAATGGAAAATCTGTCTAATGACAAGTAACCAGTTACATTTAGCCAACAGTCAAATCTACACAGACTTCAGTCTACAGTCTAATTCAAAAGCTGCCAATTAGTGTGCAACCAGGGAAAATTCTCTTGCTGCATAGTTGAAGCATGAAGTTATAATACGATGTTACTACAATAAAAATGCTATAGTAAGCTGACATGCAACGTTACAGCAAATTGCAGCAAGTAGTTGTAGCTGCAGTTGAAGCTCAAGCTGTAGCAGCGATGACGAATGGCAGCTAAGCTCACTGTAAAAAGGACTTCAATTGAATTGAGAGAACAGAGATTTAAGTTTGGCATCAGTATAAAAGGATGGTGTAGATTGGATGCCTTGAAGCAATTGGAATTGAAGTAGCTGTAGCTGCAGCTGCAATTGCTCTATATATATATATATATATGTATATATATTGAATCTGAATGTAAATCGAAATGAGGTAGTCACCTCATTGTCGCTTAAGGCTTTGACAGATGCTCGATTGAATTTGCAAGCAGCTTAACCCAAATAAATTAATTATAAACAGCATAATATTAATGAAGAACATATATATATATAATGATATATACCCGCATATGTATATAGTAATAAAAATAATAATAATAATATATATTTGTGCATTTTTAATTGATATTATACGTGACAGGCCAATTAGGTTCATTCAGACGTATTTACAATTTGGTTTATAATTAACATGTTCAAAATAAAACTGAAATATATACATAAAAAAATATGTATAAACACAGTGAAAATCCTTGTTATTCATTCATCATCATATTATATATTTATTTTAATTCATATCATTTATTTATTACAAAGAGTTTTGCTGATTATTCGTATATATATTTATTTATTGTATAAGTTCAATTGCAATTTTATTATTTAACTATAATAAATATCATCATATTCAACTTTAGATTGAATTGAATAGCTTTTATTGTATATATTATATTATATATATATATATATATATATATATATATATATTGTATCTTAAAAGGATATATAGCGTACTGATTACAGACAGCTGTAGCAACAATTTTATTTATTTTTTGTTGTTGTATAAATTTTTCTTTTCTATAAATAATTCATTTGATTTCTAATGAATTTCTAAACGATTTTTCATGCGAAAATTTTTATTATTTTTTTAAACCTGTAGAGCTAAAAAATTTTGCTTTTTCTTTTGGTTTTCAATTCGTTTAAATATCCTTGAACCTTTTTTTTTTTTCTAATTCATCAAATGACCACTGAGCATCTATATAGTATAGCATTAAGAGGACCTGAAACTAACCTAATTTTGTTATATTTTTTTTCCCTTGCTTTCTATACTGACAGAGGGTTGACAACATATTGTGATATGGTGATGGCACAATGTATATATAGTAAAAATACAGAATATGTATATATATATATATATATATATATCTACATGGTTAGTGGGTTAACTGTCTGTTGAAATCGCTTTATTTTGCCCGACAGTTGGAAAATGGTTGAATGAAGTACATAGATTGCCTGCCGAAGTATGAGCAGTAGAGAGCTTTGGTCCATGGGCCAATGGCTCATTGGCCCATTGGGCGTTCGATGCTGGGGCGTTAGGGTGTGGCTGAATGCCTTAATGTTGAACTGACTGGCCCAAATGACTTGGCAAATGGGATGCCGTATGCTCATTTGTATTGGCTACAAATACAATTTGATGGTTCTGCTGCCTGCTGCTTGCTGCAGGCGTAAGGATATTTATACACACATGTTCACATGCAAGCAGAAAACAGTTAAACACAATTCATGGACTGTAGGTAGAGGTAGGGATGTATGGCTGATGGGCCAAAAATGGGCTTTGCATATGGCTGATATTGTCTACAATGCTCTCTACTCTTCACTACTCTCTTCTGTTCTTTTCTGTCTCTATTCAACTGTTCTGTTGTGCTCTGTTGTGTTGTATTCTGTTTTGGTTGAGTTGAGTTGAGTTCAGTTCAGTTCAGTTCAGTTCAGTGTAGTTCAGTCTTGTAGTGTGTGTTCTATGAATATGTCTCTGGTACACCTAGGCGAATGCGTTATAATAATATGTATACGTATGCCCATAGTAGAAGGGTCCAAGTGCTGGACGTAGAATTGTGCTTGTAAAGGCATACAAGGTGGACAGTTGGGCTGATGGGCTGGCGAGCTGGTGGGGTGGGACAGTTCGTAGTTTGCAGGTGGTGGTGTTGCTTTTGGGTGGTGGCTAAGATAAAAAGTTGAAAATAAATTTTTATTGTTATGGGGCACACACGTTCTTCTTGTTGTCCTTGTATCTGTTTGCGTGTTTGCGACACTCATTTTCTGCAGATGTCTTTTATGTGTGCAAGTGTATGTCTTAGTGTGTGTCTCTGTTGTATATGTGTGTGCTGTGTATGTGAATTGTATGTGCAATGGAATCCAATGAGAACATGTGTACTTAACATAAATCGCTCACTCATTGAAAGCAGTTGCATAAAAAAGAACACAGTATTCGCATACTCATAAGAACAGGAAGAACACAGAACAAAATTCAATACACACACACACACACACACACATACTAATATATATAACAGTAAAAAACAAGATAAATATATCTGTATATATATATATATATATATATATATAGATGTAGAAAACGAAAGAGAAAGGCAAATAGAAGCAACAAAAAAGCTAGCCAGGAAGCCCATCAAGCCAAAAACTGCACTTTACAAACATTTATCGATTTCTACCCAAAAATTATCTATGCAGATTTCCTCACATATATATGTAGCGCAGCCACTAAACTTTCCGTTCATCGCCGCCACCCAATTCCAATCCCAATCCCAATACAGAGCCAGAGCCAAAGCCGGTGGTGGTGTTGCAGCTGAAGCCATCTAACCAAAACCATTCGTCTGCTATACGTTAAACTCACGGGCCCACGTGTGCAGAAAGTTTTGCCAACAGTTTTAATTTCCCATAATTACACAATTACAAAGCGTAAAGTTTTCCAGCACATGCCACGCCTACTGTATGCCCAACCTACTATGTTGGCGCGCCCATACACAATGCCAACTGCGCGTCATGGAAATGAGCAGTCGAAAAAAAAAAAGTTCAAAAATAAAAGAAAAACAAATTACAAAAATTTTTCCATGCAACAAAAAAAGAGAAATAAAATTCAAATCGACTAGTATATACACTTAAATACAATACATTCCATTTAGATCGATTACTATATATAAACTTTATACTTTGAATCCTTTAATTATATTAATTTCATTGTGCCAAGTCATTAGATTTCCAGCTGAGCCTTAAATTAATGCAAGGATATATTTGCACAGCTTTGTTGAAATGAGATTATCTATTATGTATACATATACATATGTGTGAGTGTGTGTAGGTGTGTTCAAAAGGTGTATATGTGTGTGTGTGTGTGTGTGTATGTTTAAATAAAAGATGATTACATTAGCTCTTGAGTGCATATTGTGTAAGCTAAGAAGGACTATAAAAAGTTAAGCAGACGCGCAGCACATGTTGAGTTTTTGATGAAAAACCTTCTATAATATATATATATATATATATATACTAGAGACAACCACTTGAACAATGAGAATTTTCCTGGAAAATGCGTTAAGAATATGTTGGTAGACAAGCACAGCAATAGAGCATTAACCAAATATGTATACTTAGGGAATAAAATGTGTACTATATCCTGTGTATAACTCAGGTAAACAACTAATGAACGTTAATGAATCGATGGTAAAATTTACATTTTTAAGTTTTTTATTATTTTTCTTTTTCTTTTTGAAAAACTTACTTATTTACTTTAGTAATTTAATTAATTTTAACTAAAGTTTGAAGGTTTTCATTTAAGACAATTAACTTTAATTATAATTTAATAAATGCTTTTCTATGGTTAAGCGCCATAAGGACATTTCGTAGCTGACCCAATTCCCAGCAGTATTATAATGATTTATATAGAAGTAAACAAATGAAATAAGATAAATTAACATATGTTTTACATAGAAAATAAACAGTTAACAATAACAAACTTTAATTTATTTATAATCAATCATTTTCTAGTTCAACTAACAGACAATTTATAGTTTAACAAAGTTTTAATTGAAGTTTGTTGATTTTTCTATGAATTTTTATAGATAATTATTGTTTACAGCTATTATATAAACATAATAAATAGATGAATCGATATATAATATATGTATATATATTAACTGTATTGTACAAATATCGTGTTATAGTTAAGTGTGTTAGCCACAACAAGGGTACAACTGGTAGAACAGTCAAGCGAGCAATGAAAAAGTTTTGGGCACAATTCGACACACTCACACACACACATACTGACACAAAGATACACATACATGCATATAGGCAAAACTATTTATTGAAAACTGTTACCGTTAGCAGCAAGCAGTTACCCTTCAACCCTTTACACACCGAACCATTTACATTTACCTACCTCCGCTTCTCTCGCATCCATACAACTTGCCCCTTTCAGTTAGTGCAACTCAAACTAACACCTGACACCCAGTCGAAGCTCACAGGATTGCAATTTTTGTTTGCTGCACAGCAACAACAATAGTAACAACAACAACAACAACAATAGCAACAACAACAACAACAACAACAACAACAATAGCAACAACAACAACAACAACAATAATAACACAAGCAACAAAAATAACAAAATGTTCAGTTCACACTTTGGCAGCGTGTCGGTTATCGCTGCAGCATTGAAGTATGAGTTGAGGGATTGTAGGGAGGGGTTTGAGTTGGTTTGTAGGTTGGTATGAATGAGTAGAATAGTTGCATCAAATGACATCCTGACAATGTGTTGCAGCGCCATCGACAGCGACGTCAGCAGCAACATGCAGCAAAGGCTTTTGTTGGGGATTTTTCAAATCAATTGTAATTTCAAGTTATTCCCCTTAAATCAGCGGCTGTCCAAGCGCCTGTCAATGGAATATAATCCATGACACTATTTAATTTTCAATTGAAATTTACGCAATTTATGGCAGTTATGAAATCCTCGTCCTGGATACTTTCAGCTTACCACCACCACTACTATTACTACTACTATTACTACTACTATTACTACTACTAACAACTGCTGTTGATTCTAAAGGAAAGTTGCATAGTTCTTAAAAGACAATCAAAATTTTGCCAACGGCTTATAAGTTTTTGGGTTCCCTCATAATTTATGTCTTGCCAATAAAAGATATGCGGTCCATTCGTCCATACGTCCAGCCGTCCATCCTTTCATCCTAGCATAGTGGCATCCTACCATCCGTTTGCATTGGCCATCATCAATTTTATAGCTAAAAGGCGAGCAATGCGTAAGGACTCTGAGACGCAGTCACCCTGATGGTAGCCTGGTAGCCTGGCAGCATGGCAGCCAGCAGGCAAACTGAGGGCCACGTTAATTATGCAGAGGTTAGCTCAGCTCACCCAGGGCCAAACTAGGCCACATGGTTAACCCCCTTCGCGTTAGCCTGAGTGTGAGCCTGAGCGTGAGCATGAGCTATGCCTGCAACTGGACTGTATGCTAAAAAAGGAAAGAGTCTGAGGGTTGGGCAAAATGAAAGCTAAGGACTCGTGACTGTGGACCGTGCATGGGTTATGTATGTGCGGCGTGCAGCGAACTTTTAATCCGCTTTAACTAAAAACATTTAAATTTGCCAGCCAGTGGCTGGGCTATAACCAGCGCTGCTAACCAACCACCCACCCACCAAAACAAAAAAAAAATAAAATAGGGGAAAAAACTTAAAAAAAAAAATCATTGAAAAAAAATAAAAATAGTAGGATGTGCCTGATGCTGCAGATACGAAAGCATATGGCATTATAATTTAAAGATCGTTTAGCTAGATATACCTTAAATATATCTATATATATATATATATATATATGATACAAAGTGAGTATAACTGAACTTTATAGAAGTTGTAAAAAATATTTAAAGATTTTCTTTGCTTGCAGTTTAAAGTTGATTTCCGCTTGAAGTTGTTTAAAACAATCAGTGAAAGTTTTGTACAGGAAATTGAAATGCATAAAATCATTTTTAAGAGGGCATTAAGTGTTCGGCTTTAAAACTGTAAACTCATTTTTCATACGTTTTTTATTGGTAGTGAGTGGTTTTCTTCTCTTTTCTTTTTTTTTTTTTTTTTGGTGGTGAGTTGGTGGTTTAAATAGTTGGTGAAGTGTTGCCAAGGGGTGAGGGGGGTATTCAGGGGTAGTCAGGACATTTTTAATGAAAGCCACGCCGCGTTACAGCCACAAGCTGCTGTGGAATGCTATGTGCTAATCACAACTTGCAGTAAAGCAGCTTATACAACTTGTTTTCTAGTGTAATTTTTGGTAAATTTTATAGTAAATGGAAAAACTTTTGAAGACTACAACAACAACAAGAAGCAGAAAAAGAAAAAGAAGAAGAAGAAGAAGAAGAAGAATGAAGTATAAAGAAACAGCTGCAAAACATTTAAAGAATTGTTTTGAAGTTGTCATTGTCAAGTGGACATTGCTTTAGTTAAGTATTCCTGGATGAGTGTATCTTTTGTCAAGTTCCTTAACATCACATTACAATAAACAATTTTTCATAACATTAACAACACGAGGCAGCAACAACATTCCATTGGGAAGCCGCAAGCAACAGCAGCAACAGCAGCAGCAGCAGCCCATAGCAGAGCTGTAACCATAACTTAAATTTTGACAAATGTATCTGACACTTACAATTAGTATAAATTGACTGGCATGTTGAGTGCCACACACGCAGAGACATACATACATACACATACATACGCATACATACCCACACACACACACATTTATATATATATATATATATAAGGGAGTCCATATACACGCATATGACACATTAAAAGGCCTGCCATGTTGGAGGCCAGACAATAGACCATACGAGCACACCAGACCACAGCAACAAAACCAAAATACAACTACAGCTACAACAACACAAACAACTTCAACATCATCAACAAAAACAACAACAACTAAAACAACAATAATATCACGATATCTGCTATTGTCAGCGCACAAAATGCCGATTTGCATTACACACGAGGGGTGCTTAAAGCGTTTAACATATGGCTGGCACTTATCTTAATTTGTACCTTGATATACTATCATATAAACAGTATGTTAACCATATGATATATTAGCCTAATGTTTAGCTAAAATTGTTAATAGTTGTTGGTCCTTTTAGTTAAAGTTAACTTTATGTGCGACAAACTGACAAAGTTTAAGAACGATTATGTTATCATATATTTTATTTTCTTTTTTTTTTTTTTTACATAAAACTTTCTCCAAAGGCAAAGAGGCAAAGCTAGCACAAAAGAAACTTAAATTTGTTTTATGGTGTGAGATATTATTAGATAAAAGTTTATAGTATTTTTTTTTTTGAAGTAAAACTGTTGGTCATAATTTGTCAGCAATATTTGGTAAGAGACTTTAACCTAGATATTGAATGCGGCTTAAACTGATAGAAACTTTATTAAGTTTGGCTTGCAAAATGAAAAAAGGTTAAACTTTGACAAGGGCTAAAACGTCACTTAAAGTGTATTAAATGAAAGTTCTATCATTTTATTTAAATTACTTTAATAGTAACTAAAATAAAACTATAATATTTTCAATCAAATAACATATTAATATAATTATTTTATTTATTACAATTTTGATTTTAATTATGCCTAAAGCAATATTTAAACAGAGCTGCAACTGTCGGCTCAAACCTCGCACATGTGTTATAAACTCATACTGGGTGCTATTCAAATATATAAATATATACTTATATATATATATTTATATATATATTTATATATATTTATATATATATATATGTATATATATATTTATAGCACATACAAATATATCATCAAAGTTTAAACTGCTGCAAAAGCTAAGGGCAATTGCTTTTGACAGTTATGTATAAATTTATGAGTCTTAATGGAGGAACTGGAACATGAACTGTATTGTGGAACTGGATGTGGAACTGAAGCTGTAGCTGTAGCTGTAGCTGTAGCTGTAGATGTAGATGTAGATGTAGTTGTAGCTGGAGTTGAAGACGCTATTTTGTTGTTGCTCTTCAACTTAGCCTAAGCTGCTGTGTGTGGAGGCTTTAAGTTTAATTGATTGACTGAGTGCCCCTTACCTTTAAAATTCTTTGCCTATATTTGTGCTTCGGTTTCTAGAAGTTTTCTTTTTAAACATATTCACACACACACACACACACTTGCACATACACAGATATTTGTATTGAAACAGTTCTACCTATTTGAAACGTAAGTATGTAAGGTATCAAAAATTACTTACAATTCAAAACAAACTTTTGCGCCAAGCAACCTAAATTTGTAAGTCAACAATGGTTGGGAGGGATTGGTATAGGAGGCAAAGCGTTTTGGTAAAAGTGTTTTTGGCGGGTGGGATGGAATTTGAGTAGGTTACAGAGGGGGGGTTTTATTTTCTTTTTTTTTTTTAGCGTTAGCCGAAATCCGAAAATGTCGCAGAGCTAAAAGTAAAACCAACTCGTAGAAGAGCTTCAGGATGTGAATGTAGAGAGGTGACAGCAGGACAGCAGGATGGCAGGATAAAGGGACAGAGGGACAGACCAGGACAGCGGAGGGAACTGCCTGCTGCAAAGTGAAGAAAAATTGTATAAAACTTTTGCTGATTTCGCCCAGTGCGCTTCATTTATTTCAACGATTTGTTGCCAGGCCAGAAGCCATTGCAAAATCAGTAGCAGTAGAAGGAGAGAAGTAAAGCAGCAGCAGCAGCAGCAGCAGCAGCAAAGCATTAGCAGTAGCATGAGATCCAAGACCCAGACTCATACCCTGTAACCAGAAGAGAATAGTAAGACCAGAACCAGCTTTAGCCATGGCAATGGCAACGGCAGCGGCATCAGTTACAGACCGAGAGCCTGACTCCTTGGCTCAGGCGTTGTCCAAAGAGCAGCTGTTTTAGTTCTTGATGGGACTCTTTCCCACTCCTTAAAGCTCATCATCCTTCCTTACCACCACCCCTACCCCTACCCCTAGCACTAACCTCGACCCACCACTGACTTTATCGCTTGAGTAAGTTGCCCCGCTGTCGTTTTATAATATTATAACGTGCGTTGTTTGTGCTTGAACAATTTTTCGGCGTTACCTTCGGCTTTTCTTATTGGAAAATTGCAAGTTTTCAATGTATGTTTGTGTGCGCGTGTGTCTGCGTATGTTTGGTGTGTGCACAACAGCAGTAACAGCACTAACAATACCAAAAAAAAAAAAACAAAAACAATAACAAACACAAAAAACAATAACACAAGATATGCACACTAGGTGGCGCTAGGAAAAGTTTCTGACATCTGAAGTTTAGTTTTCGCATAGGTATTTACCTTGCAGATTCCTATTTGAGTTGTATAACTAGCGACGCACATACATATACATACACACAGACAGACATATATGCTCATGCACAAGTTAACACATACACACACATACACACACACAAACACTTACATATGCATAGACGGGCAGGTTGTGAAAATAGCTGCAGGTGGCTCAAAAGGATGGCCAATGGAATTTCAAGAAACTTTACAAACTGCACTAAATTTTAATTGAACAAAGGCCTTTAATTCCATTTTTGTTTGCACTCCAAATTCTATTTCATTGTTTTAATTTTTTTCTTTCTTTTTTATTTTTTTACTTTTTATTTTATTTTGTGTTTGCTAATTAAAAAAATGATCAAAAGGTTAAAAATTGTTGAAAGCCAAGTGTATAAAACAAAGAAGCAAAGTTAAGCTTATCTCAAAGTGCCTGCCAATGACACTTAACTTTTATTTTCACGACTTCAATTGTAATTTGTAATTGTGAGCGTAATCTTACTTTATTTTTTTTTATACTTCTTTCTCTTTTTTATTTTTGCTTTATTTTTGGATTTTTTATTTGTATTTCTACGACTATTTCAGTAAATGTCCTTAATCGCATTTTTTTCTTCTTATTTTTTTTTCCTTCTTCTACGCTTTGTTTAAAATTTTCTACTGCTCAGTTGGCAATGTGTCCCCAAACAGAAATGTAATGACAGTAATACACATAGAAGGGCTCAATTCAGCCCAACTATAACAATCCTAACAGAGTCTTCCAAAAGAGTCAACTTAATTGCGTTGTTGATTTAAATTTATTTCACACAATAACGAAGGGTTAAGTCCAGAATTAACCTTTTATTATACTCGTATCGGTCTGAATGAACCGTTTTAATACTTTCCAGCTTCTAGCCTTTCCACACTTCAAATTTGCAATTCTCATTAATGTGAACAACTTTCATTCAACTTTCTTTAAACTGCTAGTCTAAGTACGAACATTATAAGCGAACTACATATATATATATATATATATATATAATAAAATGAAATTTTTTCTTAATTAATGCTGTTCAAGAATATTTTTTTACTCTATACAATTTACGAATATTTTTTTTTACTTTTTATCTCAGATTACAATTTATAGTTTAATAAAAGAGCCGGACAGTCAGGAAGATAGAGACAGCTAGAAAGAGAGAGCGAGAGACAGACTGAAAGAGAGAAAGATAGACAGAGGAAAAAAATGTTTTTAAAGCCATTTGTAATACATTAAAAAGGTAAAATAAAACTAATAAAATCTGTTTAGCATGAGTAACAAAATATGTTTGTAATTAAATAATAGACAAAAAGACTTTAAAATATTAAAGGAAATACAGAAATACAAAAGAAATACATATAAATAATTAAAAGTTTAAATATATATAAAAAGATATATTTTTCATTTAAACATTTTCTTTTAATAAGTCTATTCATGCATCACATACACATAAGTCATAAACAGGTTGAATGTGTGCGACTGCAAGATATCGTTCTCTCTAAAAACCTCTAAAATATATCTGTTTATATAATACCAGTTAATACTTGCAGATATTTCTGCAGATACTTCTGTCTGTTTTATATATTTTCATAATTCCATAACTAACCTTTTTATGCATTCTGTTTTAAACGAACTAACAATAGTCATAGTCAAAATATGCTGAATTTTGTATTTTGAAAATATTTTATTGCATACTTTCAGGTTGTACAAAAATGCAATTAGTTGCTGAAAAAGGAAAAATTTATAAAAGCTACATAATACAATTGTGTAAAGCCAGCAGCAAATAGTTTATTATTATATATATATATAAAAAATAAATATTACTAAAATATGATTTTATGCTCAGAGAGTGAATCAGGGGAAATTTTTCTTTAAAAAATGATTGCGTTCAGCATGGAAAGTAATTCGCTAACCGCTGACTGATTTGCCTGTTTTGTCTGAAAGATGTTGATTAATGTTGCTGTCTAGCTACTGATGGCAAATTCTTATTAACTGCTAACAACTTGGTTAACAATAAAGTCATAATGATGTTTATAAATATACATTGTTAGCAGTATTTGCTTACCTTTTATTCTTGAATTAAATAAACTGATTAAATTAAGAGAAATTAATGTCTAATTGATATGCTAACAGACAGTTAGCTTTGAGTGAAGAGATTTTTAAATTTGATTCAATTACGTTTATACAGTTATAAAAATATATAAGTTGCATGTATAACTATTATATATATATATATTTGTTAACCAATTACTTTTGACTTTTAACATTTTCTTACAATATTTTCTGGTTATATTTTTTGTTGACGTAAAAAACAAACCGATTATTCAACTATTTTGACATGAAAGCAATGCATAATTTAAATGATGGATTATTGTTCAGTGCAATCAGTAAATTGTGAATGACAGCCATTCACTATTTTCATTTACAATAGACAAAAAGCAGTGCTTAACATGTAGCACTTGCCTTTGGTGAATGCAGCCATTGTTCATGCCACTAACAAGTAAATTTTCATGTTTGAAGGTGAATCTATGTGGTTTTTTTTTCTGTTAGGAGGGAGAAGTGGGGTTTTATTTGTGAAATACACAAAGAGATAGTAGAACACTAGCCAAAAACAGAGATAGAATAAACAGAGAGCAATAGAAAACTAATTAACTTTTAAGTTTCTATAATATTAAAGCGCTTCAGGTTATGTGGCAAGCGTTGTAAGTAAATAATTAAAGTAAATTCAAGTGTGTACCCACATTTGAACTTTACTGACTTTTAAATAACTAATCTACAAGTTGTAGAGAGTGTAATAAAATCTTGTAAAATATGTGCTAAAATGCTGAACAAGCTGTACAAGCTGCCCAAGTGGTTCATTAGGTAATCCTATTAGCGAACTAGTTCACTTTAATCATTTACTATGCAAATTCTTGTGTTTTGGGAGGCAAAATTTTATGTGCAGTGCACCGAATTTTAAAGTATCTTCAAATGTTGCGTCGTTTTTTTTATGTTGTATGTTGAATGTTGTTGTTGGTGTTGGCGTTGTTGTTGTTGTTGGTGTTGTTGCTTTCGTTGTTGACGTTGCTGTTGCCATTTCTGCTATGTGCGTTCTATGCGCCTCTGAGTTTATAAGTGTAACTGTGTGTGCCTGCTTGGTGTCTATGTATTTGCGTGCGTTTTTTTGTGTGTGTGTGTGCTATGTGTGTGTGTGTGTGTGTGTTGCAAACATTTTCAAAAAGCGACACACACTGGAAAACTGCACAATGACGCTTCACATTGCTCCTCAGTACTTCGCATGGCTCCACATTGTGTCGCGTCGCTCCTCCTTGCAGCTTAACAAAAAGCATTAACACAGTGCAGGCGCAGCATGACGTTGGTGCACAGGACATGGATATGGAGTATATGGGGTAGTAGGATGAAACCGGAGCCGGAGCCGTTGCCGGAGCTGGAGCCACTGCCATTGCCGCTGCTGTAGCCATCGCGGGTCGTGTTATGTACCGACATTGTTGTACATAAAAGGAGGGCTATGGAGACTTGCAGCTGTTGCCAGCGGGCATTGCGTGGGACTTCCGTTGAAATGTAACCACAGCAGAGCCACTGACAGAGCGAGAACCACTGACAGAGATAGAGAAAACAGCAACACAGACAGAGACAGAGATGGATATAGAGACAAGTAAAGAGATATGACTATAAGCAGCACACCCGTGTACCGCGTAACGCGGATATGCATTGGCCAGGACGGACGAATTTGCAAGCTAGCCAGGAATGGTTTTTGCGGAATGGCAAACGGAATGGGTATAAACCAAAAACGAAGCAATGTAGCTAGTCGGAAGGGGAGTTGGCGGTTGCAAAAGGGTAATTGCTAAGCAATTACCTTCTTGCTAAGATTAATGGTCATAGCAACAACTTGAAAATGTTGCCGCAATGCTAACAAAGTACCCAACACTCACACACACACACACACACACACACACACACACATATACACACACTATAGCACATACATGTGACGCTGCAAATATGTAGCTGTGTATTGGGGCGTGTTGCATTAATTAGACAATTGTGGGCGCGGCTGAATTTCATGCATACTTCGACAGATAAAAAAGATAAAAAAAATAAAAATTCGCTTGAATTATATGCAAATTAAAATGCATTGTATTGCATTTATTGTAAAGCAGTTCAGAGTTGGGATGTATTTGTAATTCGCACCGGATATATTTTCCAGCCATTTTCAACAGCAATCGTGTCTGCTGCTGCTGCTGTTGCTGTTGCAACATCCATACCTTGGGTCACCCGCTGCGCTTTACATAAATTATATTTCCGCCGGAAAAATTAACATTTTTATGAATTTCCTTTCAGCGGCGCGCATTGTGGTGTCAGCATTGGCCAAAAGGGTAGGTTAAGGGGAGTGCAGGGGTAGCACACGCTACGCTTGGGGTATGACAGTCGGCAGAACATTCAACATTGCAAGGCAGCGAAAGCCATCGCACACTGGCGCCAAGGCTCAGCACTCTGAACAGGCAACAGCTTCGGTTCCCCAGCGAGCGTTTTTGTGCATAACTGTATATATATATATATATATATATAGGTTTTTTTTTCTTCTACCAAACGGACTGACGCTTGTGGACTATGTTGGCTTGGCTTGAACCGAAAGCTGTGAACTGAGCGCTGTGAACTGAGAACTGAGAACTGACTACTGCGAACTGAAAATGAAATGTTGTTATTGAAATTGGCAAAGTTTTATGTACGTTGGTAGTATTTTTTTTATTTTTTTTTAGTTTTTTTTTATATATTTTTTTTTCTATATAGAAATGTGGCCATGACTTGCTGCTCAAATCTAACCAGAACCCATTTTAGACCATTGCCTCAAAGTTGTTGCCTATTTATGCGTTTTGGGCTTTGCGTGCCATGTTTTTTCTTTCTTTATTTCTTTCTCTCTCTGTGTGTGTGTGTGTGTGTGTGTGTGTGTTATGTTTTTTGTGCTTTTATACTTTGGTGTTTTTTTTTCTCTCTTCTTATTTCTCTTACTTTTTGCATAGTTTTTCAAAGTGATATCCGCACATTTGCGCCAATGTGCTGACGTCGACGTCGACGTCATGTTGGTGTAAAATGGCACAATACGCCAACAACAACAGCAACAAGAACAATATGAGAAACAATAGCAGCAGCTACAGAATAAAGTGCCAGGAAACACATTTAATATCTACGCATAAAAATAAAATAAAAAAATACAAAAAAAAAAGTCTGGCAGCACCGGCAATGGAAGTGACCAAACGAAACAGCAGCAGCAGCAACAGCAGCAACAGCAGCAACAGCAGCAGCATAAGCAACAGCAGCATAAGCATCAACAACAGCAACAGCAACAGCAACAGCAACAGCAAACAGCACCAAAGACTAGCAAAGTGGGCAAACAGTAGAAGTCCAAAGAGGCAAGTGGCAGCTGCAGAGATGACGACGAGGATGCCGACGACGGCAATGACGACGACGACGACGACGACGACGACGTTGGTTGAAGGTCTTGTTTATTACGCTCGCATAGCCAAATGCATAAATTTACGGACCGATGCGTGCAAACTGTGCAAACTTAAAAAAACAAGAAAGCAACAGAAAGAGTGAGAGAGATAGCGCAAAGAAAAAAGAAAAAATTATGGCAACCCCGAAGCTGCAAATGAAAAAAGCGACTGAGTATAACAGCAACATGAGCAGCACAAACAGCAACAGCAGCAGCAGCAGCAGCAACAGCAACAGCAGCAACAGCAGCAACAACTGCAACAACAACAGGCAACATTAATGGCAACAGCCACTTGCAAGCTTAAGCTTGAGTGCACTGAAAGAAAAGAACATGAACTAAAATCAATGTCAATAAAACAGAGTCAATTTATGTCAAGCTGAAATCGTAAACTGAATGTTTGTACATTATTTTTAAGAGGGAAATATGCCAGAATAATATAATTTGTTAATAGATTTGGCTGCAAATTCCATAGAATATTTTGCCATTCATTTAAGAAATATTTCAATAAAAAAAACGAAAAGCATAAAAAACTTTTTGCATTTTTTTTTGATATTCAAATAATTTGCAATAATTTTTTTTTTTGTTGCATACGAATTAGTCAACTAATTAGCAACTGAGTTGACTTCCTGTTTTGTTTATTGTCCTTTGTTTTTTGTTTCTTTTTTTTATTTGTAAATGGATTTGTGTAAAAGTTGCAATAGCAATAAATAATGTTACTAAAAAATGAAAATAATTTATAGCTGGCAAGCAAAATTATCGCTCAGTGTTGTATGTCCAGTAGTGTGAATAATAATACATACTAAAGTGTGTGTGTGTGTGTAAAAGAAATTATGTAGACAGCAAAAGGATAAAATAGTCCAAAAAAAACAAAAACAACAACAATAACAATGAAAACAAAAAAAATATGAGTAAATAAAAAGCAAACGACGATCGAGGAAACGCAACAGAAATGAAAATTTATGTTTATGAAAGCATTTTTACCAGGCCGGTTATGCCTTGTAGCCGTAAGTCGGAATCTTTATGTATGATGAATGACTTTTGGAGTTGAATAAAGTTTTTGGGTGGACTAGTGAGTGTTATATATATATGTTAAATATGTTATATTAATGTGAATGTGTTATATATATATATATATATATAGGTATAAACAGTGTTTATAGCTCGGAAGCTGCTAATGTGACTAGTGCTTAATGTACAGTACTTTCCAGCCAGCCAGGCTGTCGCAATCACTAGTTAATGGCCTGTCATTTGTTCCTGACTCCGAGCAGTTGTCCAGCTTGTCAGGCGTTAAGTTTTGGCTAGAGCTCATTATGTAGCGAATGGTCTTAAAAAGCCTTTTGTCAACAGCTCATTACATGCAAAGCTTTACGTATAACTTACAACCGTTAAAGCTTTTATATGAAGTTTAAGTCTTAGGTACAAGCTTTGCTATGCATTGGCTACTTGCTTGCTTTAGCTTTAAAGCTTTTGCAGTATCCTTGCCAAACACAAAGCTTTTACCATAATTATAGCAATTTTTATGGCATTGGGTATTTTGGGTAATTTTTGAAAAAGAAAATTTATACCTCCCAAAATAATCCATTTACTCATAAAAATAACAGAAAAACTTGAACATTGCTGCACATTTTGTTACCTCAAACTTTTCTGGTTTTGGCGTTCCTTAAAATACATATTTAATAATTCAAAGTTGACTGCTATAAAATCTCAGCGGGTGTCCATATTTAGCTACGGTAGTTTCATATTGTTCGGTTTGGTAGCCAGCCAACATGCTAACGGGCTAAGAGGCTAAACAGTTAAGGTAGGGGCTAAACCAGAAATGATGCCCTTTTTCATCTACGTTCGTCTTGTTAATGTCGAGGTTTACTTAGCGCGCTATTTTGCTTGAAGGTTATTGAGTTGTGTGCTTCCTGAGGGAAATTAACCTCTTGCCAGGGGGTGCAATTGTAGTAGTAGCTGCCAACTGCCAACTGCCTGCTGCCTACTGCCTACTGCCTACTGCCTACTGCCTTTTGTCTGATGTCTGCCGTCTGCCATCTGCTGTCACTTGCCTACTTATCCAGCCGGATGTATGGAGCACTCTATAGGTACACACCTTTAGTAGCACCCCGAAACAATTTCAATGGCCAGCCCATTGCTATTGGGCGATATGGATCAAACTCGATTCTGTTTGCTGATTAAACTACATGCGGACTCGACCCAGCTGGCAGTTTTCTGGTATTGCAAAGCAAATGGTCGCTGTTAGAGTTGAAGCCCAATGTCATATTAAATAGAAGTTTTGGGCCTATAAAAAACACTAGCATACATAGCATAGCATCGCGTGTAGCATGCAACAAAAATGACAGCAGTGAGAAATGCAACAAAACAAAACTCTGAAAATCAAAAAAAAAAAAAAATGCATTCAACTAAAATTGCTACAAAATGCAGGCACTTTGCACTTTTGTTCACTGTTAAAATAAAACTTAAATTAAACTCAAACCCAAAATCAACATTTTTTGGGGTGAGCTATTCAAATAGTGCTAGGCCATTTATAAAACTAACTGGGATTTTAAAGCCAGTCAGCAAATCACTTAAATCTCTCTTCTGCAAAAGTCGTGGCCAAGTTAAAGCTCTTCTCTTTGCCTGTGCAAATCGCATGATAAATGTTATCTAACGTTAATGCTCAGCTCAATTGATTTCAAATTGGGTATATGCATTTGATGTGTTTATGTATGTATTACATATATATATATATAGATATATATAAGGTAAATTACAGATTGATATATAGTTAGAAAATTTGTAGTTTATGGCAAGAAAAAGTTTTCTTTAACTATAGTTTTGCATAGAAACAACTCAATGCAAATTTTCTTTAACATTTATCAAATAGTTAAAGCCATAAATATTTGAAAAATCCTTGACATCAAATATATATATATATAAAAACAGTTTTAACACTTAAGATTTATGTTATTTTGGATTTTTGTTTTAAATTGAAGTCTTACAACCTCAATTCGGCTTAGATGTCAACGGTATGAAAGTATTTTAAAGAGATTTCAATCTGTTACATGTGTGTGTTTTTGTTATGATTTATTTATATTATATAAGTACAGGGTAACTGTGATTTAATCACAGATGAAGTTGTTAGGTTTTGTTTGTTAGCCTTTGGTTTACTTTATGTGCGGTTTGCATTGTATATTTAATAAAATCGTTTGCATTTCTTATGTGTTGCTAAGTGTCAGCGAGCATCTAATTTGATTTATGACCCAGAAAGTTATGCCCCAATAATATCGAAGATAAAGTTTTTCAGCTTCTTATATATATATATATATTTTTTTTTATCCACATCTTGTTGTTGTTGTTGTTGTTGTAGTAACTGTTGTTGCTGTCGCTGTTTATCTAGGTTTGTCTAACGACAACGATGACTAAGGCATTTTAAATGTTGGAGGAGTTGTCATTGTTTTTGCCAAAGTTGCGTGAATAGAAATCATAATTTATTCATATATAAACACATATACTCACACGTTTAAACATATATCATGGATTCCAACATATATATATATATATATATATATTTATATATATATATTTATATCTATAACATGTCTTCTCCACATAAATGTACACACAATTTATTATGACATTAAGGAGCAGGTGGACCCCATATCTATACAACTTTAACGACATATAAATATATATCCATATATATATATATTTCAGCTTAAATTCAATTGGTTGCCTTGGAGTAAGCGTCGACAGCAGTAGACTAAAGATTTGTCATGCATAATACCTGATAATCAATTGACTAACAATTTCAATGTAATGAATTGTTTTTTACTCACAAACGAGTATACTCTTAGCCAAACATTTTAGCTGCCAATCAATCAAATTGGCCAAATTGTAACCGTTGTTTTTGCTATTGTTACTAGTGTTGCTGCTGCTGCTGCTGCCGTTGCTCCTGGTACGGTTGCCTTTTGTTGCTGGTTCACTAATTAGCAAATTAAAAATGTTAAATTTATTTTTTGTTCCATGTATTTAAAATGTTGATTTTGCTGCAGCACGAAAAACTCATTAGTAATTAAATATTTTCCGGCTCTACTACGCCCCGTAGATTCTTAGCAGTTGCTTTGGTTGTTTTTGTTGTTGTTGTTGCTGCTGCTGCTGCTACTGCTAGTGGTATGTTTGTCGTTGTTGTTGCCGTTGCTGTCGTCGTGTTCGCACAGTCAGAACTTCCGCACTTCCGTTTTGACTCCTTCTGTTGCTGCTGCTGCTGCTGCTGCTGTCGTTGTTCCTGGTTGTGACGTGCACACACACACAAACCTACACACAAATATACAGAGCGTATACGCAATTTTTTGGTTGTGCGTATTAAGGTCTGTAAACAAGTCTACGGCTCTCTGGCTCCAACTGAGCTGAGTTGCTCTGGGCTGGATGTTATAGCCATAGCCCTGAGCATGATTTGTTACTGACAGCGTCTCAGGCAGAAGCACCAACACCAACAGCAACAACAGCAACAGCAACAACAGCAACAGCAGTAGCAGCAGATCTGGAGTATCGGGCAGTGTCGAGGCTGAATTTGATTTATTTTACGCTGTACAATTTATGAGTGAAGGTGAAGCAGCAACAACAACAATAACTTATAAAAAGAACAGTATCTGGCAAAGGAGCCGTACCGTCAGCACTTGCAATTCATTGAGCTGAGGCATTGCCCAATGGGTTATGATTATATATATCTATATATATATATATATATGTATATATATGTATATGTATATATATATTCATATTTGTATAAAGTTATTTGCGGCTGGCAGAATGTCAGAGCGCGTTCAAAAGATACGCAAAAATTCCCAAAAGATTTCAAATGCCATGGGTATAAACCGTCATATTAGCCACGCCCACTGAGCCTTACAACTGTTTGGCATATCTTTAACACTTCTCCCGCTTCACTGCCTATTATGATGGATGCTGATGTTGTCTACTTTACGACCGCAACTTGCTTTTGGGGTATACCATTAGCTGGAATCGTGGTAGAGACTTGGTAGCTCGACTAAGGTTCCTTGTGGCTTTTATTTCAATTAGTATTAGCTCATGCAATATTCAGCTTATCGCGCTAAGCACTATCTACTTTGAAGGCATCTCTTTAGTTGGTGCAACTTCAAAGCAGCTCTTCAAACTAACTCACTTCACAGCAGATTTTGTTCCACTTTGCATTGTGTTGCCTACTTTTCAGCTGCGTTGAAATGTTTTGCTGCGTATCCAGGCACATAGAACTACTTTAGTTCGCGATTTCAAATTACGTTAGACAACCACAAAGGCGTTTCTACGTATCCTTAAGTTTCTCACAAGTACATTTACATTAAAGTGCAGCATTAAGTAAACTTCAACTCTGCTTTCTACATTTTTGCACTTGCAGTTGCATTTAAAGTTTGCTTGCAATCAGCATAACATTTAGCATAAGCTCATCTTACGTAATATTGATAGCTGATTGCTTATTTCAACTAGAATATTCTATCCATTGCAAATATTCAATGAAATTCAATAAGTTTAGTTATCCTTAAAGCTGCTTAAAAGCAAAATGCACTCATTTTTTGAATCGAAGTATTATTTTCATTTATTTTTAGCAAGAATTTTCTTAAAATATATATGGGAATTTCCTGAAATATGTTATTTTCTTTGCTGTCTATATCTTACCCACATGGCTCTATATCAATTTCCCATTTATTCAAAACGATTCCTTGTTAACCAGATATCTGTTGGCAATTTTGCGCCGTAGGCTTTGCTATATTGACTATTAAATTTTGTTTCACATTCAGGTGCAGTGAGTACTTTATCGTTTTTCAATTACCGCACAGTAAGAGAATGCCGCCCACAACGCCACCCACATTCCTGGAAAAGTGCAATTAAGCCATAATCTCAGTCATAGCCAGAGGCAATCTACAACGGAAAGGCAGAGTCGTAAATGTTGTTGAGTTGCCTGAGCTTTGGGGTTGGATTTGTGGCTCTGTGAGTGGATGGGGGTGTGGGTGTGGATAGCGGAGGGAGGAGAATTATGAGATTGGAGTATACGCATTCATATTGTCATTAATCATATGTTTTAAAAATTAATTTTCGCATTCTGTGCTACAATTTATCATAATTAATCTAGATGTAAAGATACTATCTAACTATTGGAGACATTTTATAAAAGGCGTTTGTTAATTAAGATTAAACATTTATTTACAACATTTTCGTTTTTATGTTTACGATTTCGATTCATTTTATTCCACTTATTTGCTATAACATTATTCGTTAGCTCGATTACTCGATTATTGATTCATGCTAAACATATGGTTTTTATATTAAACTAAATCATATTATGCACTGCGCCTATCCACTTAACTACGTATAAAAATACTTAAAGCTGCCTAAACAAGAAACTCCGATTTACATATATACAAAGGTGCGTCTATTGCTCTCTGGTCTGAAGCTGGGCCAATGTATAGAATGTTGGCAACGGACGTGACATCCATGAAGCAGGTGCTGAAAGTAAGGTAGATGAAATCAATTGCAAAGTCCAAGTCCCAGCACAAAAGCAAAGCTTAGCAGAGATAGAGACAGAGAGAGAGAGAGAGAGAGAAAGTAAGAAAGAGAGCAACTTACCCCATTCTAAAAGGCAGCAGAGTACAACACAACATTAAGTAGACATCAAACATAAGTTGCGCCTCAGCCTTAAGCCAGAAGCTCTAGAGGGCGTGCCATGTGTAGTAACGTCAGCAGCCCCAGGAGTAACCACAGGTTGGGCAGCTCCAGTCTTACGCCCAGTTCATGCTGCATGGCCGCATGCTGTTCGCTTTTAATGATATGCACAAAGACGCTGTCGGAGTCTGGAATGTGAAAAGAAAGGTAGAGTAAAGCGTGAAATATACTAATACTACTATATATATATGTGTATATATGTGTAGTGTGTGTATGTGTAGGTAATTTATTTCACTTATGTGTGTGTATATATATCTCACACTCACTTGAATTGTCCGCGGAGCATGTGTAATTTCCGGAATCCGTGTGCAGGACACGCGATATCAGCAGATTGCTAGTCTTTATCTGTTGTTCAGATAAGACGCGTATCCCGCCGCGGGTTGAGTCACTCACTAATTCTGTGTCCTTGTACCATAACATATGCGTATAAGGACCTGGCGCCTGGGGTGCTATGCATGTCAAGTTGATGTCACTGCCGCTTTGTATAAACAGTTCGCGATTGGACAATATTTGCGCCTTGGATGCTGTCAAAGTTCACAAAAATGATTGTCAGATACAGAATGTATTTACTATATACATATATAAAGTCTGCTGTTAAGAAACTTATTTTGCATTTACTTCTTACACCTGCAGCTATATCTCTCTCTCTCTCTCTCTCTTCTGTGTGCACTTCGTTAAGCTAATTCTACTATCCTATTTCCATTAGTTTTGCACAAAATTTCTATACCGAATTCAAATTTAAATGACAAACTTTTGCCTTTGATGTATTAAATACTAGTTTACGAGTATGTGGTAAAATAACTTTTAGTTTCTCTCAGCACAAAATAAGTTCTCAACTATATATATATATACAATATATATATATATATATATTTATATATATTTACGAAGTTTGGCAAGTTTTTGCTAATTGTTTTTAGCTACTGACAGTAGAAGTATCACAGAATTAAAACTTAACTATATTGTGTCTGTTTATATCTTGTAGGTTGTTGTTGTTGATATTTTGTGTTCACATTTTTATTATGTTGACCTAATTTTTGTTAATTATATTTTCTCTATTTTCCACTTCTACAACTACTACTAATGTTCCCTTTGATATCTAAAGGTTATAGTAAATTGAAACTTTTCAAATGTAACTAAAACTCATTTAGTGCAACAAATAAAATTTTTTAACTCACTTAAGTATATTGTAGAAAACTCTTTTCTAGCTTAAAAACAAGCAATTACAATTCTATGTATTCAATGTTAAATCAATGAGGATACTTACTAACAACCGTTAGCTTATAGGCAAGACTTATTTTGGGTTCTGTGGAGACTTGGCACTCATAGATGCCCGCATCACGTGGCTGTACGGAGACAATCTTTAGCACCCATTCATCGGAATTGTCAATGTGACGTGCCAGATAACGTTGATCATTGGTATAGGTCATAATGCCAATGGTTAATATATGTAAATCACGTTGTCGTATCCAGGATACAGCACGATCTCCCAGATGTCGCACCCGGCAGTGCATTCGTGCTGTTGTGCCAAGTGCAGCGATAATCTCTCGCTCTGTATTGTTATCGAATTGTGGATCATAGTCGTCGGGTATTATATTGGATAGCTCGGTGGCCAGTGCTGTAAAGATAAGATGGATAGTTTGAAAGTGTTGTGAAGCAATCGTATGTCAATTAAAGCGTGTCAAAGTAGAAAGCCCCCCAAGACAGAGGCCGCACTCAATCAAAATACGCACACAACAATAGTCAAAAGGACACAAATACAATTTCAATCTTGTACACAGTGATAGCTATAGAGTGTGAGTGCGTGAGTGTGAAAGAGAGACAAACACTTGAGAAAGGTATTAAATAACAGTATCTAAATGTCAATCTAAATGTATTCATGTGCATTTATATTCGTCTACGTTTATGTCTACGTCTTGCCCTCATTTACATCAGTTCGAGAAACATACTATAACCCACTGCATTGGACAGCTCGGCAAATGGATATGAATGAATGGACAGTAGCCAGGGCAGTAGCGATAGCCAGAGAAATCAACATTCATTTGATTAACGAGTATTTGGACTTAATTTATGCCAAAGTTTGCCATCTTATTGGCAGTATATAATACTTTAGCTCATACCTCTTATACTACTATTTATACTATTCATATATATGTATGTAATATATAAATATATATTTATCTGGTAACACCCATTCACATTATGATCCATCATTGGGTAACATGCCGTACTTGAGGCATGTGATTTATGTGAAATTGGGGCCGCTTTATCAACATCAACGTATTAGCCAACTAATGCGCTAATAATCCACGAGTGCCTAAACAAATACTAATACAAATACAAATACAAATACTTATATACAAAATACAAACACAAATAAAGAGCTTGTAAAGCATATATTACTTATATGTATATATTGATTTATAGACACACTCACACACAGAAAAACACTCATACACACACGTTTATATATGTATGGCTTAATGCTTACATGTAGCTATCAAATATCGAGCAATAAAATGCCGTTAAACACTTAATTGAAACTGTTGCTCCTTGCTTGTCAGCCCGCCGGCGGCGCTAAACCAAAGAATTTTACAAATGAAATTGCTTTTCGTGTTGCCAACACAAAAAACAAAACAACAGCAAAAAATAAAATAAAATAAGAAAATAAAAATGAAAAAGAATATAAAAAGAATTCAAATTTTTATGCACACACACACACACACACATACACACGCACAAAACTCATATATGAAAAATACAAAAAAAAATAAATAAAAAACAAAATTTTTTTAATAAAAGTTCTTTATTTACATACAAAGTGCGAGTCCTGTGTTACCCCTCGTATACCCAAAAGCTGGTTTCGGCTTTCGGTTTGCCAAATTGTTGAATTCACAACCGCATCAACTAGCCCCGCTTATTGGCCTTATGGCAATAACACACACACACACACACACCCCCCCACCACACACCTCTAAAAACACAGGCAGATGCCATAAATAATAAATGTAAAAGTGCAGTTTTTGTTATGGTCAAAATAATTTCAAGTACACGGCTTTACGACTATAAATAAACACCTGTAAATATATATATATATATCTATATATATATATATATATAGAAATATATATATATATATTTGCTTTAATATAAATTTGTATCATATTTACCAACAATTCTATATATGGTTTTATAGCAATTGTTACCAATTTTACAATGTTATTCAATATTATTGGCTTAAAAGCCTTTGCACAGGGAATTCCTATTGCATTTTAATTGAATTTATTATTGATTTAATTTATTTGTTTTAATTATTAACATAGTTTTTTTTTATAAATAAAGTTTTTATACAATGGAAATTTGATTATATGCAACTGTTAAAATATTTGATCAATTCAGATAAAACTAAATAAATATTGATAAAAAAGAAAATGGAATTTAACCTCAAATTGCTGAATAATTTACACTCAATATATATTCAGTTTTTCTGGGTTAAGTTTTAGCTATAATAGCATCCAATTTGGCAACTGAAGTACCTCGAAATGATCAACAAGGGAACTTTGTTAAGGATACATTTTTAGGGAATTTTCCAATTTTCATTGAGTATATTTATTTATACGATTGAAAGAGTTATATTGAGCTGATATGTCCACAAAGCGTTACCAGACTCTTTGTGCAGTGAAGTGGTCTGGCAGCACGATATGCTTTAAAGTCTACGTGAAGTTGGCTGCGAAATAACATATCAATTTGCTCTTGTCAGTCGTTAGAGAAGCAACTATTAAATTTTATCTCTTATATATAGATTAGTTTTATTTCTTAGGGGTTTTAAAAATTAATAAATTTTCGCATAGATTTTAATTTGAGATGCGTTTGTATGTGTGTTTGTTTGTGTGTAGTGGTGTGTGGTAGGTACTTACCAATATGTTGCATATGCCACATGCTATGCTTATCGAATGTTGCGGTTAATCCCATGATCAAAAGCATCGCCATAAAGTATTCCAACAACATTTCATGCGCAATTTGTGACGCTGTTGAAATTATAACTGCAACCAAAGATGACAACAGCAAAAAGTAATTAAAATAAATGATGATGGCAATCGGCGAATGTCGACAGAAAGACACACACACACACACATACACACACACGCATACACAGTCAAGGACTTAAACGAGTCAGCGCCATATTGTTTTGCCATTCGCCATACTTAATTTTATAAGAATAAGCAGTCAGCCATTTGGTCGGTGAACGCGCGCGGCGTAATCATCTAAAGGGATTAGATTTTGAGTCCTAAGTCTTATTCGTTATCAGAAAACGAAGCCGGAGATGGAGCCGGACACCGCAGCACATTCATTTCAAATGATGACAATTCCGCAATGCGGTTGAGTTTTCAATCACCATGACACCCGCAGGACAACTGAGACTGAGGCTTCGGCTGCGGCTGAGATTGAGATGGTGGTGGAGGTGGAGGTGGAGGTGGAGATTGTGGCTGCCCGGAACTGGGTGTGCTTTGTTGCTTGGGTGTTATATTGGGAAGGGGTTGGTGGGTGGATGGGTGGTTTGTATAGGTTGTGGAGTTGCCAAAAGTTTGAGCAATTTCTTCATTACACCATAAGCTGTCAGGAAATTGGTGAGCGCAACGGTTATGCCAGTGGATATGGTCGAAAGACGTGGGAGACAGTTTACTTTTTGGGGCCAGGGGCTATAATTTCGGCCTGGTCACGTTTTACTAATACACTTAATTGTACTCATTCTTCGATTCATTCATATACTCATTCTTGTATTCGTATTCGTATTTGTATTCGTATTGTTATTCGTTTCTTTCTCTCTTCTTTTTATACGAGTTGTGACTACCTTTTGCGGACTAAAGCAATTTGTAACTGATGCCTTTGGATTCAATGTACCGCGAACTGCGTGCCGCCATTTCAGGCGCAACGTAACGCGTTGCGTTTTTATATTTATTTGTATTTTTATTATTATTTTTTATATATTTTCTTAAAATTTAAAGGAATTTTATATATTTTATATATATATATATATGTTGTTACGTTTTTAATATGTTTTCTTTAGATTTATGTAACAAATCTTAACGTGGCGGTAAAGTCATTTCAACACAAAAAAGTCAATCCAAAAATTTCGTCACTTTTGCACTCGTAAAATTAACGGTAAAAAACACGATAACTGTCACTGCGAGTATGGGACGTGATTCGTGATCTGTGCTACGTGATTTTGAATTTGATATAATCACAGTGATTGAGTCACGTTTTTTATTGTTAGCGAACAATTCACGCTGTATGTTGCATGTGGCATGAAGCGCGTTTAACAACTGAACAAGCAGACGAAACTAACCTATCCTGAAACTGAAACTGAAACTGAAACCGACAACAATACTATATGCAAATGCTCCAGACGCAGGCGCGTTGCCATTATTGTGGCAGCAACATGTTGCAGCAACATTTATTGGAAGCGTAATTTAATTGTAATATACACCGTTAGCAACGTTCACACTCGGTGGATTGAGTTTCAGTTTATTTCTATTTTTTTTTTCTCCTTTCACTTTATTCTTTTTGCTTAACTCGAGGTTGGGTGTTTATGTTACATTTATGGGTGTATGTGTGTATATGGGTGTATGGGTGTATGGGTGTATGGGTGTATGGGCGTAAGGGTGTGTGAGTATGGTTAAATTTCATTTGAATTGCTTTAGAAGTGCTTATGAAATATTTAAGGAGGTATTGAACGCAACGCAAGAAAACACTTATAAAATGTCGTTTGATTTGTGTCACGCAAAGACAACAACGATAACAAAATCAGTAACAACAACAGCAACAACAACAGCAACAACAACAGCAACATCTATTCAGCAATTGAACCAGAATGAGGAACAACATTAATAAAAAAAAAGTTGGAGCAAAAAAAGGCAAAAATCTTATGCATGACAAGGCGAGTTTTTACAAGTTTTGTCAGTGTGTTTCAATTGAAAATGTCAGCCTACATGCACATATATATATATACATATATATAGCTATAGATTGAGGCACATATGCACACACACACACACACACACACACACACACACACGTACACAGAGCATATACGCACGAGCAAATACCATGACCCATTATGCTAGAACGGAAACGGATATGAAGCGGCAGGCCAGGGTGTTGTAGCAGTTGGCGGCAAAGTCAGCTTCGAGGTTTTCATCGCCGGTGAGAAAACTCAGCCAGCGACTTATCAAAATCGATGAGGCAACATATGGTTGATTTTAATTTTCTAGCATACAGACAACGAGTAGAACAACGCAGTTGACAACGCTGGATAGCCATCGATACCAATACACACTCTCTCTACCACACACACACACACACACACACACAAACAGAACGTTCGTCTTCCCCATCAATGCAAATTCGTTTAAAATATTTTCTTTAGAAATTGAATTTCAAAGTTATTATAAATATTTCTCAGACAAATGCAATTTCATTGGAATTTCCCATTTTACCTACGCGTATTAAATGTAAGGCAAAAACTTTGTTTTGTATTTGTGTGTGTCTCTTAATTCATTTTGTCTTTTTCACATTTTCCTAACTTTAACTCATAAAGAATCAACTGGCAAAATTGTCACCCAGTCAACTCTTAAGTATAGCATCTTTTCTTTACTAACAATGCCAAAAACCATTTACTAACTACGCATCTATTATTTTATACTAACAAGTTGAAATATTCCTTAACTAAGCGACAACATTTTTCCTTGGCCCAACGATATACTACTAGCAAGAAAATCAACTTGAAAACTCTTACACAGTTCATCGTTCACTTTTTCTAAATAAATTTCCATGGCCAAGTGGGTGGCTCTAGTGGTTATTGAAATTGTTTATAAGGCAATATTATATTAACGTTATATAGTATAATATAATTTGAAAATATACATATATATATATATATATATATATATCATACATATATATATTAATTAATTATATTATCAAATTATTGCAATTCATTTTCTATAAGTGAATTTCATATTTTTGCTGTGCAATTATTATTATCACTTTGATATATCTTATATAACTTGCAGATATTTTATTTATCTGTAACCTGTTATTAATTAAAATTTAATTTCTGTAATATAATATTACTGCATATTTTATATTTCTGAAAATGATTTTACATTGCATAATAATCGAATTTTCCATTGAAAATTGTTCTGATTAAGGAATATAATAACAATGCAATGAAATCCATAAAATTTTTGCAAAAAAAAATATTCAAACTATGTAAATGCAATTATTTAATAAATATATATATATATATATATATATATATGTGTATATATTGAAGTTGAATATATAAGTTTTAAATAACATTAATTATTGGAGAGAACATTTTAAACAACCCGCAAAAGCATTCAACTTCGACCTACGATACTTCAGTTGTTATTGTTGCTGAGAGGCTTCAGTTCATGGCGTCTTCGATTTGGACATTGATTGCATACCGAATTGATGAAAATGCCGCCACATAGAGGGTGTGGTATTGTTGTATGGATGGGGTGGGGGAGGGGGGAACATGTTGTTATCCCAAAAGGGAAGCCCATCCACCGGGAAATTGAATGCGGGGCGTGTGTAAAATTGATAACTTTGTTTGTGTAAACAGCGTCGCGACATTGCTACCGCCTCCGCATCCAGATTTTAGCAACACAGCAACCAACAAGCAGTAACCTACTGCCAGCAACCAGGTCCCTGCTCCCTGCATCCCTGTCTCCCTGTCACCCTCAACCCAAATACCCGGTCCGACAAATTTCACTTGACATGATGTATGTGAACGTAACGTGTGCGTGTTTATCGCGCATACGTACCGTTGGTTACACACACACTCACCAACACACACACACACATACGCATCTATAACATACACATGCGAATTATCGGTGTCAATTTTTATGCTGCTACGTGTGCGAAATTTAACAGAGCATCTGATGATGAGTGGACGGGATGAAACGTTCACATAGCTACCTATAGACAAAAGAGTGTTACAACAGCAACAATAACAACAACAACAACAACTATAACAAGAACAACAAATATAACAACTAAAGCAACAGTAAGAAATGGAACACATAGACGATGTCGCCCAATTTGGAAATACATTTTGCTTCATTGTTGTCGACATTGAGTCGATAACGAAATGAATCCAAAGCCCAGCTAAGCAAAAGCAAGTAAAGCGTATAGAAAATATAAAAAAAAAAGTAAACTATAGACAACATACACATATATAAATATATATATTGTATATAGATAGAGCACAAAAAAAGATACTCAACAATAATAGCAAAGCAACATCAACAGTCCAAAGAGACATTGTCAAAAGTAGTGGCAAAGTAGAAGGGGCACAGCAAAAGAAAAAAAGAAGAAAAGTAAGGAGAAAAAAGTACAGGAAATCCAGGACTTGGACACAATATGCAGGAGCATGGTGTAGCTTTACTCAACTGTTCATCAGAATTACAAATTGTATTCGATTTCCGGTATTTGTGACGCTTGAGTTAACAATCGAAGTAAGCAGCCAAAAACAATTCTTTTTGCCAGCGGGGGGCGGAGGCGTCGTAGCCTTGTTGTATAGTTGTAGGTGTAGCCGTACCCCACGCACAGGACACGCCCACATGCGACAACACCACCGAAATAGCAAACAATTTAAATGCCATATAAAGTTTTATGCATATTGTGTGCAGTTGTTGTTGTTGTCGTCGCTGTTGTTGTTGTTGTTGTTGTTGTTGTTATTACTCTTATACAAAGACAAATTCCCAAAACGAGCCATTTGAGCGGCTCAGTTGTCAAAACGTTTGATTCGATTAGACCAATTGCTTGTATTAACATAGAAAACGCATTGATTTCGACTAGTTGAGCCTAGCCAGGATAACAAGGATAACCAGTATACATATAGAAGGAATGAAGACAAATTCAAGCAACCTAATGGCATACGATAATGGTTTAAGCCGTCTATGAATACTCTCTTCAACAAATTTCAATAATAAAATAGCTTTGTTGCATGCAACAAGCCATTGATAATTACCACAAAGCTGCACCACAGGTGCAATAATTATTATTATGCTCTGATTGATAATAATATCCTTTATGGGAATGTCCTCAAATATTTAATGTGTATAGAGTATTCAAAATTGGAATTCTAATTGAAATAGTAGATGCAAATAATTGATTTTATATTAACAATAAATGTTGATAGAACAATAAATTAAAATAACTAAAGTTATTAAACATTAAATTTATAATATTCTCTTAATATTTTAATTAAATGCAAATCCTGTTTATTAATTTTATTATTATTATTATTATTATGCTAATGAGCAGAACAATGTTGACGAATCTATAATATATACATATTTATATAAACAAAACAAGTTATTTAGATTATGGCCAAAACTGCTTATTACATTGTGGTTTATTTGGCCAAATTACAAAACCTTTAAGTATTTAAATAATTGTGGTTAATAATTTCTAGTGCAGAATTAAATGGCATAAACTGTAAATTGTTGCCTAGACAATTCATTCATATATATTTTATATGTAGAGAAAGTTGCATGAAAAATCAACTTAATTATAATGAGTATACAGATTGATATACAATTGAATATATATACTAAAATAATTGAATTTAAACTATAAAATAAAATCACTTTTATTATACACTTAATTAGTATTAAATATCAATTTAAACTAAACAATTTAAAAGCCTGTCAGCTCTGACTTTAGGCAGTTCAAAAGTAAAATGGCAAATATCAATAACATAATAATTATTTTTTTTTTTATTAGTAAACACAACGTCATAAAACTAATTAAAGTGTTTTTAATTAGTACAATTTATAAATATATGTAAATTTATAACGGTAATCAAATTACATATCAAAATTTAAATCAAAATTAAAATCAAAATTTTAAACAGAATTTAATATGTAATTGTAAATTTGAATAATTTGTATAATAATAAAGAAAAATGAAAATAAATTATATTGCGGCCAGTTTCAATCAGTTTTGTTTAATTTTTTGGCCTAAAGCAGAACTTTAATAGCAGTCAAAATGGTTCACTGATTTTGTGGCAATTGTATACGTTTTGTTTGAGCAATTCAAGTTGGGTCAACAAATGTCAAAATATTATTATTATAATATGATATGCTGAGGTCATCGGCAAGGCGCCAGTTTATTAAGAGGACAGAGATATACAATTTGGCTACAAACGCAATTTTCTGTCATATAAGTAAATGGGCTAAAACTTTAAACGTCTGTTGGCCATAAAATAAACCAATGATTGACCAGCAATCAATGTGGCTTGTGACATCCATTGACCAAATACCAAATACCAAATACCAATTGGGAGCTGGTAACTGCTCGTTTAATTATGGTCCATATAATGTGCACAAATAGCAGGTTACATTCAATTTGACATGTAATTTTATCGCTTCAAACAAAAAAAAAACCTTATATATAAATCTCTCTCTTTCTCTGTGTGTGTGTGTGTGTGTGTGTTTGTGCGTGTGTAGGGAATTCGTGTGCATAAGTAAGTGTTCGTGTGTGTACGTTCTTATATGCGTACACCACGTCGCGAGCAATTCAAATACATATATTTTATTATTTTATTATCTACTGTTTTATAACTTTTTCCTTTTGTTTTTTTTCGCTCTTTTTTTTGAAGGGGAATTCGCATTTTTTTTCTTTTTTTTTTGTGTAAAGCTCTCTAAGCTGGCACTCAAACTTTCCGCACGTTTTACGTATAAAAAATGCTTTGGCCAAACGTATATACGAAGCTTCCGTCAGCAGATTTGTGTCCATGACCACGCCTATAAACGCCCCCCCCCCCCCCCCAAAACAGCCTGCAATCCCGCTCCAAAGCAACATAAGACGCGGCAAATGGCGCAATTGTGTGAAAGTTGAAAAACGTTTTTGGCGAAATGTGCGGCACTAAACATTGCCATAAAGCGTCAAACTTGTCGATACTTTTTTTTTTCTCATATGAGTATCTACTATCTGTATCTTTAACTGTATCAGTAGTAGTACTACTAGTAGTTGTAGTTGTAGATATATAGTAATATCTTGTAGCTATACTATACATATATATATATATGTAATATGTTGCTTCTCATATTGCCATCGCTGTCAATTTCAGTTGTTGGTTTTTCTTGTTATTTGCGCTACTTTGATTATAACAATGGCAGCTGAAACTGCGATACAAGTTGAAGAAATGGAAACTGAAACTGAAATAGTAACAGAAACCGAAACAGAAATAGAAACTGAAATAGAAACACAGCAATAGGAACAGTAGTAACAATAAGAAGAGAAAAGATATAAAAGTCTAGTAGTAGAGTTAAGAATGTCAATGGGAAATGTATATGGATGATTGTATATGTATATGTATATGTATATGTATGTGTATGTGTATGTGTAAGAGACAACTTAGAGACAATCGCTTACAATCTTGGCAGACAAAAGTTTTCAATTTGTAACTATTTGTTGTTTTGGGTTATGTAAATTGGCTCATGTTGGTTGGTTGGTTGGTTGGTTGGTTGTGCGACTTTTAAAACATTTTCATTGCGTTTGCATTTAGAAATTGTCTGTGAATACATTTCCTAGACATTTCCTATTGCCTGCACCCCACTTTCCACTCCTTTTGCTAAATATCTTACCCCATATATATCCTCTTTTTGGCTACTATTCGTATCTGTTTTACACTTCATTTGCAGTTGGTTAGTTTCGAACATAAAATGTTCAACATTTTGCCAAAAAAAAACACAACTAACAGAAATTGTTATAAGTGCACATTAATGTGCATTTGGTTAATGTGCCTGGGTATATACAGCAAAGTATCTGATTAATTTTCAAGTGCATAAAATCATAAAATTACGAAAAGTGTTTGGACTATCAAAAATTTGTGTGCTCTGTTTTTTTTTGAAGCTTTTTGGGTAAACGACAACTTGGACCATTAATCATTTATGGGCGTCAGTTTTTCAGTTTAACAGTTTAACAGTTTTTCACTTATTCACTCTTTTCAGCAAAGTTGCCAACTTTCTGCAACACAATGCACTTTTATAGGCTAGGCTAGGATATGCGCCAGGACCTTGCTACACTCAACATAATGGCAATTGGTAGCTAACATTGCAGTTGTTTTTGTTCCTTATATATATTTTTCCTGTTGTTGTTGTTGTTGCTTTTTTATTGTGATTGTTGTTGTTGCTAGTGTGGCCTTGCATACAGAAGCAAGAGCAGAGCATGAGTAGCAGTTACTGTGGCAACAATTGTTTGCCCCGGGCGGCTCTTTCAATGGGCAATTTAACCCAACTGTAAGATATAGTTGTCCCAACTGCTGGTTAAGGGCCAGTCATTGTACTAGCTGCCCAACCCGCCAACCACCGAACCCTCCAACCTATTTGGCAACTATCTTGATAAGTTTTCACAATATCCTTTTGGCTTAATAAATATATTTTACCGATAAAAAATAAGCACAACAGAACAAAACACCAAAAGATAGGTAATAAAATGCTACAATAATTTAATTCAATTTTTAAGCACAAGATATAGAATCTATAAACTATAATCTGAACTTAAAATTACATTGCACTACAGTCAAAATAAAATACTTTATAAATTTGTATAGATCCTCAAGCAAAATGAGCAAACAGAAATGTTATTAACAATATTTTTAAAAAGAGTTTTCCATCTTATTTTTTATACTCCACTCAAGGACATCATTTTTATTAAAAGAAAAATAAAAGTAAAGATCTGACTATCATTGAAAGAAATCTGATATATGACATTAATTTCATACAGGTTTATGCTTTATGCTATATTTTATAGCTGTACAAAAGGACACTCAATGTTTCGTATGCCTTTCATTTCTGTAGGGCGCCAATCTAATGACGCCCGAGATGTTCAGACACTGGACACAAAACACAAAAAAAAAAATGTATAAAAAAATACAAACAACAATAAGAACAACAACAACAACAAAGTAAACATATGTCAATTTTCCACTCGAATTGCGATGCAAAGCTAAAGTGAAAAACGTAACGTAAAAACATAGGAAAAGGAAAGCAGCGGAAAAATAAAGAAAAAAAAAGTAAAAAATAGAAAATGGAGAAAACCGGAGACCAAAAGAAACACCAAAGACCAATGCCCAGGAATGTAACGTTCCCATTTATTTTATATACACTTTTGTTTGTCTGTGTTATACATATATATATACATATATTTATATATGTATGTGTTTATTTCCTATGTGATTTCATTTAGCTGCCAACAAAAGTCGATTTTATTGAAAATTTCTTTAGCCATTTGCAACATTTCCCTTTATATATATAATTTTATTTGATTTTTTCTATAATTCTAAAGCATTTTAAGAAGTTTTCCAATGCAAGCAGCACGAACATTGTTGATAAATATTGGCTTACCCATATGAACCCAAAAATGCTATCCTTCTCCTATAGTATATACTATATAGTATGTATATATATATATACCCTATGAAGTATGTATATACAATGGAGTCAGTGACTGTTACCAGTTACCAGTTACCAGTTAGCAGTTAGCAGTTAGCAGAGTGCTGGACAAGGACACGTCCGTTGACAAGTGGGTGGCTCTTTTGGTTAGATGAGGTTAGCTAGGGTTACTACTGGCGTTTGTTGGCATTGTTGAATTGTTGGGTTTGCTGTTGGTTTGGTTTGGGTTGGGTTGGGTTGGGTTAGGTTACCCGGTTATGCAGCGACAGTGTATGGGCCATGTTATAACGGCAAATTGCTGGGTAGCTTGTAATTTTCATGGTTAGTTACATTTTTATTGTGACATTAAGTGGTTTGAGTCTTTATTGTTGTTGTTGTTGTTGCTGCTGCTCAGCCTATGACAGCCTGATTGCAATGCAAAAGATGAAAGGGCATTATTTCAATTTTTCAAGCGTACACAATAGCTGCACTTCAATGTATCACATATCGAATGGCATACAAGCATATTAAATACATGTGGAATCGAAGATATAGACATACAATATTAGCAGATAAATAAATACACTTAAATGTAGTATATCAAGCATGTTTAATAAGCAAACAAATGTATATATTAGTGGTAGTGTATGTATGTGAATGTTGAAAGTTTAAAGTCAAGTGTTGACCATTTTATCTGTTTAATTCAACACTACTAACACCAGATGAATCTGTTCGTCATTCAGTTAGTCATTTAGGCCAACTTAAATGTAGTGCCTAAGTGACTGACAGACTCTCTGTCTGTCTGTCTGTCTGTCTGTCTGTCTGTCTGTCTTTCTGTGTGCAATATGTTGCACTTCATTGATGGCCTGCAATTTTCAATACGTACACTTGCAACATTCATGCCCCCATCGAACACTCCGCAAGGCATTTAGTGTATGCTTTTGGTATTTGGCTATGTCATGGCGATTACTCCATGCCATGACTGGTGTTTGTTGGCAGTTTCCTAGGCATTGGATTAGATCAACATTTGTGTTTTGCACTGTGTTGGGGAACTTTAAGCTTTGACTTCAAAGGAGCAGCAGTAGCAAACAGCAACAGCAACAGCAACAACAACAGCAACAACAACAGGCAGCAGCAGTTGCCGTCAAACAATAAATCGCAGCTCCTTGTGCTTACCAGCATAATAAGTACGTTAGCTCAAAACGTTTACGTAATCCGTTGGCTGTTCGGCTTCCTATTTGCGATTAACCCGCCCGCCTACATAATGCCATACAGACATTGCCACATAGCATCAGCATTAGCAATAGAAGCATCAGCATCAGCAGCAGCAGCAGCCACAGACACGACCACAGCTCAACAGCAGTCGCATAGACACTACAAAGCAGACAGACATCAGGTTGAGCTTACCTAGTTAAGACTCATCAGGGGGTAAGAATTGTGGTGTAGATTGTGGGTTCTATATGTAGATTGTGTGTGTGTGTGTGTGTGTTTGTACGTTCTTCTTCTTCATTCTTAATGTTGTTGTCTGTCTGACTCTTTGCATTTTATTGTCGAAACATTGCTCTCATTGTTTTTGTTGTACTTTTTTGTAGTTGTTGCTGTTGTCGTTGTTGTTGTCATTGTTGTTTATGTGCTGGTATCAAAACGCTATTATAGCATGACTATGACGGCTGTACCTCTAAGCCAAACTTCCCCTCGCTCTCCCCCCCTCTCTATATACATATAATACAATACCTACTTACATTTGTATACTTGAAAAGTACACTATAAAATAGTTTACCCTTTCGACTACTCAAATACTCTGCCAAAAACACATCATACTTTCAATCTATTAAAGCCAAATAAATATTTTAATAACTTATATATATATATATATATATATATATATGTAAGAAATAAGAAGCCTTAACTAAGCTTGGCAACATATATGTCAGATTGAGTATATAATATATATACATATATATTTTTAAGTCATGCTAGACATAAGCCTCTTATCAAACTCAAGCCAAGTATTCTTAACAAATCAATTTTTATTGTATATTTATGAAATTATAGATTGTTTTATATGCTATTCATAGCAACAGAAATATTTTATATAACTAAATGAAAATTCTTTGAAAATTCTACTGTTAATAGGTTGTAACTATAGCTAATGTTTACAGGGTATATATAATGCATTATATATATATATATATATCTCTCATTGCTGTAGTTCGAAATTAAGAGCAAGTTATGCGTCTCTGGCGCTTGTTAACGCCCTTGTTTTGTAGGCTTTGAAAAGTTTTGTGAGCGTTGTTGTTATTAGGCAAAATTAAAGACGTTTGTCGCCAACGTTAAGAGGACGCACGTACCCAGAAACAAATGGGCTTTGCAAATAAGCAAACAAAGCCTCAACAAGCTACAGAGAGTGAGATAGGGAGAGAGGTTGAACTAGAGGCATAAGCCTGGACAGCCTGCAAATTATTTTAAACAAACTTCATTCTTGAGTTTGTACAACTCGTTGGTTGCTTGGCACGGCAAGCGACAGCTACAGACTGGGCTTGAGATTGTTTGGGGGCAAAGGGGAAGAGAGGTAGACTTAAAACTGGTACTGCTACTAGAAGCTGGAAGTGGAAGTGAGACTAAAATTAAGACAAAGACTGAGCAATGGGTAGGCAGAGCTAAGGACAGGCACAGAGACTGGAGCAAAACGGTTCATTGCTTGTTTTTCAATCATTATTCAGGCAAGGCTTTTCCAAGGCTTTGCCCAAAAAACATTGTATACGACTTGGCCAAAAATGTGTCTACGTAAAATGTGCCTTTATGTGTATATGTATATATGTGTGTGTGTGTGTATGCGTTTCTCTCTGTAAGAGTATCGTGTTTTGCACGCTTTTAATTAAAATGGGGGTACGATTTTTCACTTTTGCTTGGCTTTGAGCTGTGATTTATGAAACTTGCTTTCATGTTATAGTTTTATATAAAACTAAATGCTAAGTAAATGCTACAAAGGTTCAACCAGAAAGCAAACACACACACAAACACACACACATATACACAAACTTACACATACTAGGACAATAGTTCAGCAGGGGTTTGCTATTTTAATTGAAAACAAGTTTAAAGGTCAGTTGAATGTGGTAAACCAAAATGGTAACCTGAGTTTCTTATATATATATATATTACCCAGAAATGTGATGTTAAATTATGAAGAAAAACAGCACAATACATAAGAAAATAAACACACATACACATAAAGTATATATATGTTGTATATATATATATATTTTAAGAAAGAAGGCAACGTGTCCTTATCAGGCAACACAGCCTCATCTGTGTAGATTTTTTCGGTGTCCTGTCAAGCGTTCCTTGTACATCATGTGATTAACAAAAATGCCAGCAAATAAGTACACCCAAACTAAACTAAGCACAATTAATAGCCCCAAGTGTGTGTTGTGGACCATAACAATGCATGGCAGCACATTTGGTAATATTGAAACATATATATAATAAGATTATGAGCCACGTGAATGTTGCCATTAGTTATCACTCATTAAGGGAAAAAGGGAGCATACAGTGAACACTAACACCATACCATACAATATATTATATATAAGACAGAGGTTAAATTTTTGGTGTACTTAATGACAGTGCAGACTCACTTTCAGTCTCTTAACTTAAAGCCGTTCACATTGTCATACGCAGCGTATGCGTAATATGGCCAATGACTGACATTGACAGCATTTAATTATATATATATATATATATAAATTTATTCTCTTTCCAACAAAAAAAAAAAGGCATCTGGCATTCATTTTAATAAATAACATATATTGTTTTCAGTAATTGCAATCATTAGAGTATTTTGTACCAAATCGATTCATATAAACATAAAAGAATATGTATTAACATTGCATTGATATATATATATATATATGTATATATATATGTATATGTATATATGTATATAGAGCAAAACATAAGTAAACAGTTGGTGGCAGTCAATTAGCAGTAAAAACAGCGGGCTTTTAATATTAAATGCACTTGTCATAACAGCAATTATAACGGATTTTCATTAAACAAATTAAGCTGGAATAACCTTTTATATAATATATATATATAGTATATATTCTAAGCTTGTTGAATTTAAGTAAGGAATTTATACAAAAATTCATTTTCATTTAGTAAATAGCATCATATTCAACTGAAATACTTTTAAATGCAGCTTAAATATCTATAAAACTGTATCTATATTTGAAATTGTTTAGCATTTTGCTAAGAATAATAATAAAATATTTCACAAAAATATTTATAAATGAAACAAAGTTTTCTAAGCATCTAAAAGTCTTTGGCATTTCCACAAATTGTGGCAAAACATTTAATAAACTGCTGCAAAGCTTAGAGCATTTGATGCTAATTGACTTTTCTTGAAATTCTTTAAGCAGCATGCATATATATATACATACATATATTTATGTATATAAATATATATATATATATATAGATCTTAAAGAGGATTATACTTTTGACTGGCTGCAAATAATCAATAGCAAATTATGTAAATTCTGCCTCAGTTGTTGCAGATATTTGTGAAAGTTGTGCAAAGTCATAAAAAACTTTATATTTTATTAGAATCAAATTTTGATTCTTCACTTTAACAGCTGTTATTTTTCACTTAACATAAGATAAATATATCAAATACATATATATATATTATATATATATTATAAATCTCTTAGGTTTTCATTTATTGAAAATGACTTTTGTCATTAAGAACAAGATTGAAACATTTTGGCCATTTCTCAGTTTAATATAGCTATCAAATTGGTCAAAGTCATTGGCAGTAAGCCTGCCAGTACCACCATGGCTATTATCCATTTAACAATAACAGTTAGCCAATTAGAAAACGGTATTACTCTGCATCCGTTTTGCTTTTGTTAAATTTCTTTTTTTATTTTTCCTGTTTCGCTCTGGTTTCTTGTGTGTTACAAATTCGATTTCTGTTACTGTTTTCTGTTGCCGTTTCTGTTGCTGCTGTTGCTGCTGTTGTTGCTGTTGCTGTTGCTGGCTTTTTGCTGTTCAATTAAAGGTCGTTATGGTTTCGAAGCCATAAAAGTGGGTGGGCCAATTGCTTTTGGGTGTGGAACTGCATTTAGGCACATGAACATAAAAATTAAATGCTACTCGTTGCAGCTAATGAAGCTGTTCCTGTCTGCTTCCTACAAAGCCTTAGAGGACACACACACATACACACACATACACACACACACATACACACACATACACACAATAAACGGCAACGACGTGACAGACTTTTCTGGCCAAATAGCATGTAGCTTAAGTGAAGCCACAGGAATGAAGATAACTACGTGAAGACTTGTTCACTTTAATTTGAAGTGTGCATATGTTGGCCATTATATTCACATTATGTCGCTTCATTTTGTCACCCAAAACTGAAGCTCATTCACATGAAATTCATCCTTATACTCAAACAGGGTTCAAATTCAGACCAAATTCAACTCAACTCAACTCGGAACCTAACAGAACCTACAGATCTACATATTGCGCACATGCCATGAACGGTTTGCTTCAACCATTGTCTGACCGTTTGCTCGTAAGCCCAACATCTATTTTACATTTCCACATCATTTGTTCTAGCCATGAATTGAATGTATTATACAGCATCCTCACCATAGGTGGTCTCATAATAGCCACATACACACACATATGCACACACATGCACACATTTACACCCAACTACACAGCGACATGTACATACACACTTACAGCCGCTAGCATCTGGCTGACCATTTTTACTTCGAGCCACATGCGTATGTGATGTAGCGCATAATGATAACGTGGCCCAAATGCCAACCCAGTAAGGAACAACCCATGCCACGCCCATTGGCATACCATCACTTTCCACTTATATAGCCCGCATATCCCACTCAATAAGCATGCGGCATGAGGCATGCGGCATGCTAACCGACATTTTATTGGCATATGATTATGGAAGCCCATTTTTTTATGTCCCACTCTTGGCACTGAGTGCAGCCAAAATACGGAAAGATGCACATAAAAGATATATAAACACAACATTAAATAAATTGAAATATTTACAAGCTTTTATAAATATTTTCACAATATTATGCGAGTCTCTTTACTCATTTGAATACGCACAACACACACAACACACACAACATATAACATATATAAACAAGTAAGAATTCTGTAGTCGAGTGTACCCGACTACGAGAGCCCCTTTGCTACATATACAGCCATACACACACATACTCATACATACACACAGTTCTGCACGTACTTGGCCATTGCGCGCGCCTTTTAGCCCCCCCCACACTCTATAGCGCGGTAGTTATTTTTGTATAACTTCCGTGTTTTTCGTTAAATTTTAACGAAACTCACAACGTAGATGAAGAATGATCTACTTAATATGTGTGTGAAAAAGAAATCTTATCGGTTAAAAATTGTACCTTATAATCGTTTTTTTCGATTTGCGGGGGTCAGGGGAGGAAATTTAAAAATCAAAAACAAACTTGTATAGCGTACGAACATAACAAATCTACGATCCAAATTTCATTGCTCTAGCTCTTATTTTGCGCGCACTAAATTACCCCCCCGGGGCCCATAACGCCACTTTTGATGATCTATAACTTCCGAGATTTTTAGTCAATCTTACCCAGACTTACAACATCGATCAAGAATGGTCTAATTATGATGTGTGCCAAAAATAAATTTGATCGGTTGAAAATTATGCTTAATAATCGTTTTTTTCGATTTGCGGGGGTCAGGGGAGGAAATTCAAAAATCAAAAACAAACTCGTATAACCTACGAACATAACGAATCTAGATTTCAAGTTTGGTTGCTCTAGCTCTTATAGTCTCTGAGAAACAGGCGTTCATACAGACGGACAGACGGACAGACGGTCAGACGGACAGACGGACAGACGGACAGACAGACAGACGGACAGGGCTAGATGAACTCGTCTTGTCGTCCTGATTCAGAATATATATACTTTATGGGGTCTCCGATGATTATTTCTATGTGTTACATACTTTTGGATTTTGCACATTTCCAATAGCTCCGCTTTGCTCTTTTTTTACAAAAAGGCAAAGGGGCTAAAAATAACACACACAAGAGGCACAACAATGGATGCTAAACATTATGCCATCGATAAAAGGATATAATGCATCATTTTTATTAACAATAATTTCAGTTCTACATCATTTTATTCAAATTGCTTTCAATAATGATAGATTCACAATAAAGAAGAGAACTATTATTTAAATGGAATGTTAGATAATTTTATGATAATTTTAAATTAGAAAAAAAAAACTAACCTTAAATATAGAAACGATTTGCTATAACAAATGAATAATAGAAAACTCCTACAAAGCTATAAATAAATGGAATAATTGCCGCAGGACAATGCTTACAATTATACACATATATTATAAGCCCCTTAAAGGCTTATTTCATTGCACTAAATCAGCTAACAAAAGTGTGCAAATACAAGTTGCTGTAAGCCAACTTAATGCACTGCCTACACACATATGCAGCTGGTCCTAGGACATGGAAACTGAAGCCAAACTTTGGTAGCTTCAATGAACTTCCGATGCGTTTATTTATATCAGCTTAAAGGTCTCAAAAGTCAAGAAGATCAGCTAAATATACAGTATATACCGGTTATATGCAAAACCTATAATACAGAAAATATTTTGCATATATTCGATATTTCATTTTAAGCAATCATGATTTCTATGCATTTAATTTGTGATGCCAAACGTTAGTAGTGATCCTTACGAGTCCAGAAAGGTATAAACGGTTATATTCGGTGAAGAATTTTTAAAGATATAGCGTTTTTAAGCAAGTTTTTTAGCCGATTTTTAACAAAATTTTTCGTGTTTTTATTTAGTGATAAAAAATGACAACTTTTCCACCTTAAATTAGGCCTAATACAGCCAATTTTTGTCCGATTTTAAAAAAATATACTTTTTTAGAGTCGTGGGATTTATTCCTGTCGAATGCAATTGATTTTGTTAAAATCTGAGACATTGAAATTTTTTGCAATTTTTGCAGTGTTACCCCTTGACAAAATTGAAAAAAATGAAAAAAAATTTCTTTGTTAATTTTTGATGCCAAACGTTAGTACTGATCCTTACGAGTCCAGAAAGGTATAAACGGTTATAATCGGTGAAGAATTTTTAAAGATATAGCGTTTTTAAGCAAGTTTTTTAGCCGATTTTTAACAAAATTTTTCGTGTTTTTATTTAGTGATAAACAATGACAACTTTTCCACCTTAAATTAGGCCTAATACAGCCAATTTTTGTCCGATTTTAAAAAAATATACTTTTTTAGAGTCGTGGGATTTATTCCTGTCGAATGCAATTGATTTTGTTCAAATCTGAGACATTGAAATTTTTTGCAATTTTTGCAGTGTTACCCCTTGACAAAATTGAAAAAAATGAAAAAAAATTTCTTTGTTAATTTTTGATGTCAAACGTTAGTGCTGATCCTTACGAGTCCAGAAAGGTATAAACGGTTATAATCGGTGAAGAATTTTTAAAGATATAGCGTTTTTAAGCAAGTTTTTTAGCCGATTTTCAACAAAATTTTTCGTGTTTTTATTTAGTGATAAAAAATGACAACTTTTCCACCTTAAATTAGGCCTAATACAGCCAATTTTTGTCCGATTTTAAAAAAATATACTTTTTTAGAGTCGTGGGATTTATTCCTGTCGAATGCAATTGATTTTGTTCAAATGTGAGACATTAAAATTTTTTGCAATTTTTGCAGTGTTACCCCTTGACAAAATTGAAAAAAATGAAAAAAAATTTCTTTGTTAATTTTTGATGCCAAACGTTAGTACTGATCCTTACGAGTCCAGAAAGGTATAAACGGTTATAATCGGTGAAGAATTTTTAAAGATATAGCGTTTTTAAGCAAGTTTTTTAGCCGATTTTTAACAAAATTTTTCGTGTTTTTATTTAGTGATAAAAAATGACAACTTTTCCACCTTAAATTAGGCCTAATACAGCCAATTTTTGTCCGATTTTAAAAAAATATACTTTTTTAGAGTCGTGGGATTTATTCCTGTCGAATGCAATTGATTTTGTTCAAATCTGAGACATTGAAATTTTTTGCAATTTTTGCAGTGTTACCCCTTGACAAAATTGAAAAAAATGAAAAAAAATTTCTTTGTTAATTTTTGATGTCAAACGTTAGTACTGATCCTTACGAGTCCAGAAAGGTATAAACGGTTATAATCGGTGAAGAATTTTTAAAGATATAGCGTTTTTAAGCAAGTTTTTTAGCCGATTTTCAACAAAATTTTTCGTGTTTTTATTTAGTGATAAAAAATGACAACTTTTCCACCTTAAATTAGGCCTAATACAGCCAATTTTTGTCCGATTTTAAAAAAATATACTTTTTTAGAGACGTGGGATTTATTCCTGTCGAATGCAATTGATTTTGTTCAAATCTGAGACATTGAAATTTTTTGCAATTTTTGCAGTGTTACCCCTTGACAAAATTGAAAAAAATGAAAAAAAATTTCTTTGTTAATTTTTGATGCCAAACGTTAGTACTGATCCTTACGAGTCCAGAAAGGTATAAACGGTTATAATCGGTGAAGAATTTTTAAAGATATAGCGTTTTTAAGCAAGTTTTTTAGCCGATTTTTAACAAAACTTTTCGTGTTTTTATTTAGTGATAAAAAATGACAACTTTTCCACCTTAAATTAGGCCTAATACAGCCAATTTTTGTCCGATTTTAAAAAAATATACTTTTTTAGAGTCGTGGGATTTATTCCTGTCGAATGCAATTGATTTTTTTCAAATCTGAGACATTGAAATTTTTTGCAATTTTTGCAGTGTTACCCCTTGACAAAATTGAAAAAAATGAAAAAAAATTTCTTTGTTAATTTTTGATGCCAAACGTTAGTACTGATCCTTACGAGTCCAGAAAGGTATAAACGGTTATAATCGGTGAAGAATTTTTAAAGATATAGCGTTTTTAAGCAAGTTTTTTAGCCGATTTTTAACAAAATTTTTCGTGTTTTTATTTAGTGATAAAAAATGACAACTTTTCCACCTTAAATTAGGCCTAATACAGCCAATTTTTGTCCGATTTTAAAAAAATATACTTTTTTAGAGTCGTGGGATTTATTCCTGTCGAATGCAATTGATTTTGTTCAAATCTGAGACATTGAAATTTTTTGCAATTTTTGCAGTGTTACCCCTTGACAAAATTGAAAAAAATGAAAAAAAATTTCTTTGTTAATTTTTGATGCCAAACGTTAGTACTGATCCTTACGAGTCCAGAAAGGTATAAACGGTTATAATCGGTGAAGAATTTTTAAAGATATAGCGTTTTTAAGCAAGTTTTTTAGCCGATTTTTAACAAAATTTTTCGTGTTTTTATTTAGTGATAAAAAATGACAACTTTTCCACCTTAAATTAGGCCTAATACAGCCAATTTTTGTCCGATTTTAAAAAAATATACTTTTTTAGAGTCGTGGGATTTATTCCTGTCGAATGCAATTGATTTTGTTCAAATCTGAGACATTGAAATTTTTTGCAATTTTTGCAGTGTTACCCCTTGACAAAATTGAAAAAAATGAAAAAAAATTTCTTTGTTAATTTTTGATGCCAAACGTTAGTACTGATCCTTACGAGTCCAGAAAGGTATAAACGGTTATAATCGGTGAAGAATTTTTAAAGATATAGCGTTTTTAAGCAAGTTTTTTAGCCGATTTTTAACAAAATTTTTCGTGTTTTTATTTAGTGATAAAAAATGACAACTTTTCCACCTTAAATTAGGCCTAATACAGCCAATTTTTGTCCGATTTTAAAAAAATATACTTTTTTAGAGTCGTGGGATTTATTCCTGTCGAATGCAATTGATTTTGATCAAATGTGAGACATTGAAATTTTTTGCAATTTTTGCAGTGTTACCCCTTGACAAAATTGAAAAAAATGAAAAAAAATTTCTTTGTATATTTTTGACGCCAAACGTTAGTGCTGATCCTTACGAGTCCAAAAAGGTATAAACGGTTATAATCGGTGAAGAATTATTAAAGATATAGCGTTTTTAAGCAAGTTTTTTAGCCGATTTTTAAGCTGTGCCTCTTGTAACCGATATGTACTGTATATAAATATGTGCGCAAATATATATAATCTGGTTAGGAGCAACACATGCTTATCTACAGATCAGACATATATATATACTTGCAGTTCCATTCATATATAATTACACACGAAACTTTTACTCTAAATTGTAAGCGATTTCAACTTTAAATTGAGCTAAATTAATGCACTTAAATGTAATTTGATACATTAATCTATTAAATAATTAAAGTGACGCCATTAAGTAGAGCATTTAAATAACAATTTGAAGCACTTCGCAATGACATGCGAATGAAATAAATTGTCTGTGTGTGCGTGTGTGTATGTGTGTAGCTGTGTGTTCTAGTTGTTTTCATATCAGTTGCTCTTAATGTCAGCTTTTTGTCAGTTTCACTTTCATAGGACGAACTTAACTGGTACTTTAACTTACTTTCATGCCCCATACCTTATGAATTTATGGCAGTAGTTTCCTTCGCAGTTAACCTGTAGACACACAGAGAGAGAGAGAGAGAGAGAGAGAGAGAGAGAGAGAGAGAGTGAGGGAGAGGGGCTGTAAGAGTGTGACACACTATTTGCGGCTGGAGAGTCTATGTAACAGTGATGAAGGCGAACCATTTACAGGTCATACAATATTCCTTAGCATACAACTTGGACCGCCAAGTATATGACATGTGTGTGTGTGTGTGTGTGTGTGTGTGCATATGTGTGAGTAAGTGAGTGAGTGTATATTTTGTGTATGTATATGCATACATACTTAGCACAAACTTTTGGCAGCCTAGAGCAAGCCAACTTTGAACTTCGTCGTTGGTCGTGCCCGCTGTTTACATTGTTTCAAAGCTAAATGTCATTATAGCTAACCCAAACGCAGCCTCCTTCCTTAATGCCTGCTTATCAACCGACTACCCCATACCCCAACCCACTGACATGTACTTTCCATTCGTGCTCTGGTTGGCAGCGCGAGCTTCCCCCTTCTCTAAAGGCTATTTTGATGCAAAGCGAGAGCGTGTTTGCCTTTATGCATGTCGCCTGTGTACACATCTATCTGCGAGCATCTATGCGTGTGTGTAACAGTGCGTATGCGTGATGCGCATAAAATGCCAAGCAAAAATAAAAGGTTCCCTTACCCATTCCCTTTTATTTATACATATACATATACATATACATATACATATATACACATACAATTCATTTATGTACCCAGGCCGCTACTTCTTGCAGCGCCTGCTCCCTCTCTAGATGGTTACCGCCAGATTTCTGTTTGTCCTTCATCCGGCTACCCCTTTTTGCATTGGGGCGCGCATTTTGCTATGTCGTCGCCGTCGTCGTCGTCGTCCTCGTCGTCGTCGTCGTTGTTGTCACTGCTATTGCCATCATCCTTTGCTGGAAGAGAAGGCGTTGTCAGTTTATCTTAATGTGTTACCACCTACGACTTGGCGTTGTCGCCATCACTGTCGACGATAGCAACACACAGCTGCGCTGCCCCACGCTTTATATCTGAGTCTGTGGCAGTTTGAATGTGTCCCTGCGGTAGCATAATATCATCATTTATTGATCCGATTTATGTGACAGGCGAAACTATCCTTTGCTTTTACTTTATCTGCACTCAGCGGGGACTATGACCTGACTGCTGCCAGCAGCCAATAGTAAGCAGCAAACACCAACAACAGCAATAGCTAGAGCAAACCTTGCAGCGATTTAAAATCTCATAAATTAGCCCAGGAGTCAACTTTAAAAAGCAAATTGTTGGGACTGTCAATTAATCATCTTGCCAATAGCTGCTCCTGGCTGTTTCAGGCCAATCACATGCATAATTTATATGTTAATAAATATCTATTTTGCTTTTGCGGTTTTTGCCAGCGTATAAATTACAAATTCATGCCCAGATATACACGCAAAATAACCTCACACGCACACACACACACACACACACACACACACACACAGAAAATATACCTATACATAAAATCATATACACAATCATAGAATCAAACACACACACACACATACGCACAATACTCTCTATGAGCTTTAATTTACTGACTTTTAGAGCAATCAGCTGCCAGAAGGCAGTCAACAGTCGCCGTTGGCAGTTTGCTGTAAGTTTGTACTACCAAACAACTGGCCAACTACACAGTTAAGTGCAAAGCAAATCTGCCAAAGGCAGGCATAGCAAACGAATGCTTCATTTATACCCCACAACACCCCCCCCCCCTCCCCCCTCCGCACCATCACAGACGACTCAACATTTACTTCCCTTTTCCCTTACCATATTGAGGCATAGGCAATCGAAATGCCTGACTCTAGTACGTGTAGCGGATGCGCTCATAAATCAATGTTGAAATCAAATAGTACTCGTAGTTTTATATGCCCAGTCGTGCCCACTCTGGCATTGGTTAGAGCTCAGACAGGAAAACCGGATGCCATGGAAATGGTCAGCGACGCCGACGTAGCAATTCGGTGAATGGTAGCCTTTACCCAGCTAAGAGCTTTAAGGGCTAAAGGGAAAACCAAAGGGGTGTTGGGAGGGTTGCCTGACAGAGCTGAAATATTTGACATGGGGCCCAAGTAAATGGCAGCTGTAAAAGCGTGAGAATTATAAAGAAGTTTGCAGCTTTATACCAACCATTATTACACCTTTGCAACTTAACCTTACACCCATTTTTCTTCTTTATAAAAAACAAACAAACAACAAAAAATTCTATTTTTACTTTCTCGTTTTTTTATGAACCCAACTTAAAGTCAAGTTATTTTAGTATATTAAGCGATTGTTAGCTTTATGCATATAACATATTTATTATGAGTATAATAATAATAATATGCATTATAAGAGATATTTTTATTACAAGATATTACAAAATACTTCTTAAATAATTTAGTAGCTATGCAATATAAGAATTTACTTTGCAAAGCTATACAGATTAGTTGAAGATATTGCTTGGCTTAACAAATTAGACAGAAAAAATTTATAAAGCGAAAAAGAAAATGAAAAATGAAAAATTCCTGGAAAACTGTCGAATGTCACGAAGGAAACAAATTCAAATTCATATTTTTTCTTTTCTTTTTTGTTCTACCCAAAACGCTTCAATTCTAATTATATTTCCTTTAAAGTGGGATAACAGAGCGTCGTTTGCTGCCGCTGTTAAAGCGACTGTTAAATTTGCGCTTAACAGAGGTTGGACACTTTTTAGCTGTTAAAGTAATTGCATTAATGTTAAAGTGTTGCAAAAATGTGTAAAAATAGTTCAAGCGTATTAATTTAAATTGCAATATATATAAAGAATGATGTTTAAATAGCTATAAGCTATTTGAGAAATCAATCAAAATATTTAAATCAAAGGAAAATTAAATTTTCTGTTTAATAGTTTTATTTATAAGCTGCTATTATATAAAGAAAATGTCAAGTAAACAAAGGTAAATCAATATTATTATTTATCAGTCATATATATATATATACTCTGTAGCTTATAAATTTGTTAAATTGCTGACTTAAAAATGCAAATTGTTGTAGATAATTGTGAAAATCTTTAGGCGTTGCCATAAGGAAAAACTTTTTAGACCATTAACAGCTAACTCCTTTGTGGCTATAAACGAGCTGTTAATATATGAGTATTCAGTATACATATTTACTCACACACTCATACATATATATACATATAAACATACACATACACAACTACCCATACCGTTGCCAATTAAGTAATCAGGTTGTTGGCTTACCAATTTTGCATGAAATTCCGTTATCAGCCCATTTTTCCTTTAGACAGAAGCTGGTTCAGGCAGGTTCATTGAAGTTATACGTTGTCGTCCTTTGGCTATGTCGTCAATTTCTATTTTCACTGCGGGTTAAGTGCCTTAGGCAAAGTTTTTAAGGGCCTATTCAATTTCTACGCTTGATTAAATAATGTTTCATGTTGTTGCTGTTGTTTATTTTGTTGCTGTTGCCGTTGCCGTTGCCGTTGCCATTGCTGTTGATGTTGATGTTGGTGTTGCTGTTGGTGTTAGTGTTGGTGTTGCTGGCAGACGCTTTTAGCATTTGAAGGCATCGACAACGACAATTTTCATGCACACTCTGCTCAGATTATGTTTATTTTGGGTGTGCGTGTGTATGTGACATAGGGCAGACCATCAAAATGGAAAATGTTTTGCTCGATGAGCCGTGATGGAAAAAACTTCAAAAAAAAAAGTAAATTTCATATATATATATATATATATATATATATACATATATATATATATTGAAAAAGATATGATAGAACACGAAGTAGCTGTGAATACAGCTATGACCATGGCCTGACGAGAAATTTTCCCCATAAATCTTCCATTTATACTCGTATTCGCACTTATTCTGGCATCTAACTACATTCAATTCTATTCATTTACATATTTTGCTACCTACTTGCTTTATACTGTATACAAGTACATATATGTATATAGTATACTCATATATATATATATATATACTTATATTTACATACATATATATATATATATATGTATATGTATGTATATAAATGTAGTCGTACTGTTCATTATTTTAATTTTCTATCGCTCAGATAATTGACGCACCAGCAACATGTTGCTATATAGCCTGCAGCTATATCCTGCAACACAAAAATGTTGCTAACTCTCTTCAACCAAATTTCTCTCTCACAAGCAAGTAGACTCGGTTTAACGACTCTCTGAGCAAAGTTTCGATACGCAACATATAGTCTCTTTAGCTCTTCGTTACATTCTTTGTTGGCTGGCAAAAATTTGTTAGCCAAGTTATGAGCGTGTGCTTATGGGTTAATATGGAACTCTGTCACCGAGTCAGTGGGTCAGCCAAATGGCGTATGAGTTTTCTCTATTTTTTTTTTATATTTTCTGTGTACTGTTGCTTATTGCTCATAGAAACTTTGAAGTCTTTGAAATTAAAGCCAGTTAATTAGCAGGTGCCACGTAAATTGCTTAGAAATTGCCAAGCATAGAATCTACTACCACTGAGATGATGAATGTTGACAAAAGCCATAAAGCGAATAGACGTTGCCTTGACAAAGTAAATGCCATAAGCGATGTCTCTTAATTGGTTGGGTTCACTCGCATTTACCATGCAATGGCTGGAAAATATTTGTCTTTTTGCTAATTTTTGTTACAGTTCACGTGCTTTGGCTTTACCCAAGCGAAAACAATAACAATAACAAGGCCCACAAGCTCAAATACAAATAACAACAATGAACTAACAACAATGACGTAACAACAACAACCACAAATACAACAAAGAACAACAACAGAAAGAGGAAGAACAACAACAACAACAACAGTAGCAGCAGCAGCAGCAGCAGCAGTTATTGCACAGGCAAAACGTAAACAAAACGCATGTAAATCACGCATACGCAGCGTTGCACGCGCACAATAACAATGACTGATGTGTGCCCTGGGACTGTGCCTCGTATTGGGGGCTTAGGCTCAAGTGCCCAAGTGGCTTAGATTTACTAGAATGGTGCTGCAAGTGAAGTGACTGCTTGACGACTCAAACTGGAGCAATTGGCGCATAATTCTAAGCACATTAAAACTAGACACATCCGTTAAATGGACAAAGGCACCAAGTATAATGCTCACGCTGAGACGAGGGGAGAGCTATGAAAAGTAATGCAAAACTTTTGCAGCAGTTTCCAGCTGGGCAAATTGTTAACTGTTTGACTTTGAATGCCATCATAAACCATGACATTAAAGATAGAGAACGATAGAGATAAAGAGAGAGAGAGAGAGAGTTTAGAACTCTATTAAGTTGCCTTTATCAAAAGAGTTGTTACCACACTATAGTTTATCATACCTATAAATTGCAACATGAACAAGGTGTGGCACATGCTAAAAGCTTAGGTCCAATTAAATATTGATCGTCTAATTGAATATATATATATATAGTCTCTATATCGTATATAATTAAAAGTATGTCTGCAGTTGGTTCACATTGGATGCACTTTGATTTTTCCGGCAATGATTCGTGCAGCACTTCAGCAAGACTCAAATCGCATGTTAAGACATACAATTTGTTGGCCAAGTTAGTTACATAATTAAAGCCATCTTTTAATAAACACCAAAGAACAAGACAACTACTTTGCAAATAGACATTTTGACACTTAAAATTAAGTGCATTGCTTGCACTTTGACACATTCGAAATAAATTGAAATAACGAAACTTTGTTGCAAGTTGATAAATGCAAATATTTCCTATTGATAAAATAATATTGAGAAATTGAAAAAAAGCAAACACATATATAGAATATATTTAGCCCAAAGCACTTAATCAATTCGTGTAAAATAAAATTTATAACACAATTTTTGTATGTTTTTCTATTAATTGTTTTATATATAATTTCGTATAATACGATTATTTATTTACTGCTTTAGGCTCAAAATATTTAAGTAAATAAAACATTTTAAATAAATAAACTTGTTTAATATTGTTTATTTTAATGCAAACAAATTTTTTAATATTATCACGCACAGATAATTTCAGCAAATAAAATCAGCTTTTAATTTAATGCAGTTGCAGTTTTTATAGGAAAGATAAAATCCAAATAAATATATATCTTTTTTAGAGTATATATTTCTATATAAATAAACAATTATTACTAATTTCAATAGAAATAATAATAATGTGAGTTTTTACCTTTTTCTGCATATATGAACAACTTTTATTATACTGTAAGGATGTGTTTATTTTATGTTGCAAGAAAAAGCAGTTAAAATTGTTTCATTTGATATGCGACAAACTGAAATGGAAGTTGAATCAACCATGAGAATTTGTTGGAAATGCAAATGAAGCAAATCCTTTCTCGGAAGAGCAAACTCATAAACCATGAAATCAAATTCCAAAAAAAATAAAAGACGTATATCAAAAATTTATATACCTACATATGTATAGTATACACATATATATATATATCTATATATATGTATATGAGCAGATCAAATGTGTTTTAAAGAAAGTGAAATTGAAAATATAAATGTATTTTAGGGTTTGAGCTACTATTATAATATAATAAGGCCATGAATCAATATACCAAAGATAAGTAACTGTTGTAAAAGTTCAAGGTTCAAGCTGTTACTGTACAGTTGTATGTCTGTTGTATGTCGTGTATAACTGTAAAATAACCTTACCTCGAAGAACAAATTGAAGTGATTTTCCGCTGTGCAGTTGCCTATTTTGAAGCTAACTTTTGTTGTTGCGCTGTATTGTGTGTGTGATGTGTGCTGTGTGTGTGTGTGTGTGTGTGTGTGTGTGTGTATGTGCATTGCACTTTTGCTAGTCGAAAATTTCATACAAATTTCATACATTTCTTTTGAAATTGCCTGTGTCGCCCCCATTAAACGCCAAGTGCGCGCAATTACAAGGAATCCACATGGTTTGCTCCTGGCTGCCTAGGCTGGGCTGGGCTTGGCTTGGTAGCGACAGATGTTAAGGCAGTGGAAGGAAGCAAGTCAACCACATTGTGCGTTGTTCGCGCTTTACAGCTGATTTGCATTTTGGGCGTAACGCTGTGGGTGGTAGCAACAGGAGCTAGTATGAATACAGCAGGATAGCAGCTTGACTTGGGTCTCAGCTTTAGCTACAGTTTACAGGTAGCAGCTTTTACCTTTAGGTTTTTCTCCCTCTATCTGTATGTATGTGTGTGTGTGCGTTTGTATGTCGATGGCACTTGTGGCATCCGGTTGAGCTCCTGGCTCCCAAACCGAATTCACCCACCCCATTCGTTAGCGTCCAAGTCCCTGTCACATTTCCTTTATGCTTCAACCGTCTGTTGAGTGTTTCGCTTAATGCAGGTAAACGAGTTTTTTATGTTGCCAACGTTGAACGTTGCGGTCTGTGAGTTGTATGTAGTCTATGGGCGTGGCTGCTCATTCGTCGGTTACTTAATGAGACATTTTTCACATAAAAACCAAGTGCTGCCAAGAAAAAACTGTAAACGAAATACAATGCGAATACCGGCAATATACAACAAGTGCAGTTTATTGTATTGACGGATACTTCAATTGTCCAATAAATCAAGTTGTTTGGTATTAAAATTAACCAACTAGCAGCTCAATAAACATTATCTTCAACATGAAGTGGCAACAACAACAACAACAACAATGTGCTGTAACCCGCAGGCAATTGCTGTTGTTGATGTTACTGCTGCTGTTGTTGTTATTGTTGTTGTTGTTGCTGTTGTTTTTGTTGCTGTTGTTGATGCTGCTACTGCCAAGACGGCAGTGACAGCATGTGATGAATTGTGCGCACGTTATTCGTATCCTTGCGAGATGAAGCCAGAGACTGATGGTTATGGTGCTGGTCATGTATGCCACATATACTATATACACACACACACACAAACACATATCAACATATATATATATACGTTTTACTCTAGTCAGGCCGTTAGTTCAATAGAGGCTGCTGTTGCTGTTGCAAAGCCTTTTTGATGCACCGACCATAACTCATCGGCCAAAAACACTTGCCGTATGAGAGATAAAAACTATCATTTGCCAAAAGGTGAATTGAGTTTCTCTGAGCTTAGGCCAGGTGTCTGACCTGTCTACTCAGAGTTCTCCTTGTGTCTATTTGTGTGTGTGTGTGTTTGTATAGCGCCTGCCAAATGGCATTTCACACGTTTTTATCACACGGTAAAGCTGAAGCCATTTGTTTTGCTGATGCTGCTACTAGTAGTAGTAGTACTGCTTCTGATGACGCTACTGATGACTAGATGACTTGATGACTTGATGACTTGATGAGTTGATGACTTGACGACTTGCCGGCCTGCTTGCCACACTTTGTTTATACACCCTACCATCCTTTTCTTACAATAGACGTCGCCCCAGGATGACGCCATTGATGACACGCACGCGGCACTTGTCGTACGCCCGTCAACTCGATTTGAATATTTGTATTGTGAGTGGTTTGTTGCCACATACTCGCAAGGATTCGCAAGCAAGAGGGCAACATATATGGCATATACATCGTATATGGGGGTAGGCCAACAGACTCTCATCTAGTTATTTTGTATCTGTGCATATGCTTTTGGCCATTTGTTTATTGTTTTGAGCGAGTAAAGCCAAGCAACGACATCGTGGCGCAAATTATTCATGAACCGAATGAGCTCAACAAATCTGCCAGAAAGTTTCTCAAACCCATTTCGGTTGCTTCATTTCCATTTGAAATCCAAAAAAAAAAGAAAGAAAAACAACAACAACAGCAAAAAAAGAAGTAAAAGGCGAAAGGCGCAGTCAAGTGGCCTAATACATATTTTTGGCAAGCCAAAGTGGCTTGAACCCTAACTCGTTTCTTTACGCTTTTTTGGCATGTTTTGCATATTTGCGTGGGCGTTTCGCTTTGTTTTTCTTTTCATTCTTTTCCTATTGTTGTTTTTCTTTCCTTTGTATGTTATTGTTGTATGTTATTGTTGTTAGTGTTGTTGTTAGTGTACATTGTCTGCGAATTGTTCGCCAGTTAAATCGTATTAACTTTTACCGCTATAGATTCAAATGCCAAATTTGTAGCCAACTAACTCAAGTATATTAAGTATATATTGAGCCGCTTAAGATACAAGTCTATTTCAATTCCCCTTAGCTACCCCCTTCCTTTTACCAGCCTTGGCAGGCAGTCAAGAGAAACAAAATATAATAAAAAAATGTATAAGTAAGAAGCAGCATAGAATGGAATTGCATTCACATGCAACGTTTGGCATAGATTTTCCATTGCCTTGCGGCCATCGAAATCCCAACTTCTCCGCCATCTCCACTTCCGTTGCTTGAACACGAGAACTGAACTGAACTGAACGGAACATCCATTGCTGACTGAGCCAAAATGTTGTATGGAAAATCTTTGTCCTGTTCTAACGATTCATGCATACAGCACATGCATTCAAGTTGGTTTAAACTGCAATTTATCTAGCGTATGGGGAACGTAGACATTGCAAAAGGATAAACATAAGTTTGCACACCATTTTCTACGTTTTCAGTTTAACTTTGAGTTGCGAGCTTGCAGCTTGCCAGTTGCTGCAACTTCTAAGTGGAAAACAGTGGCAGTTTATACCATATGTGTATGTGTGTGAGTGTGGGTGGGTGGGTGTTAGTGTAGGTAAAATAGAAATACGAATACAAATATTTTGCATCTGATGCAAACGCGGCTTTGAATCTATTATTCATAAGCAAACCATATGTCTTATGGTACCCCACGTAACATATATCAATAGAACTAATTGTTGCTCTTATTGTTGTGCTATGTTTACACACACGTGTGAGTGTGCGTGCATGTATGTATGCTTAAGTGTTAGTGTTGTGCATTTACAACAGGTCCCCAGGGCATTAACATATGGGTATGATGTCAATGTAAACTAAAATTTATAAGTATAACATATTTGCTTGAACTACTATTGTTCCCTAAGGGAATCAATGATGAGGGGAAATATTATCAAGTGTTTGCAATTAAATCGTTTGGAAAATTAAAGTACATTGTATGAAAATTGCTGGCCTAAACATTTCTGTATATAACTATATTAACAGCTAACAGAAAAAAACAAGTTTTTGTTATTATTATTAACTTTTAAAGTCAACTGTCAAGTACTCAAAGTCAGTCATCAAATTATGAATTAAATCGCATGATTTGACAAAGTTCAAAAGTTGCAGGAGCCAAGCAAATCATGCAAAGAGGTCAAAAAATTAGGGTGCATATAAAGCATCATTGATTTTATGATGATGACAATAAGATTTACGTACTTTAACCGCACTAAAAAAAAAAAGAAGTCAATGAGCAGGCTCTTTGGTTGTGGCAAAGGCAGCCCTGAAAGCCACAATTGATGGCACTAAAGCATCCTTAAGCCACTTGAAGAAAAAAGAAAAGAAGAAGAAAGAGAAAGTTAAAATATATGTGCTGCAGCAAAGCTCTAAGGCTTTGTTATTTTCCTTTCTATCTATTATACTTGTTGTTTTTTCAGGTCAGACTTAAATTCATTAAATAAAAATAAATTAAAGTAAAGTCAAAAAAAATAATAAATAACTTTTTAACGCCACATCATAATAAAAACAATAATAATAATAATGATGATAATAATAATTATATTCAAGTGTCGCGAGACTTTGGCAACATTTTGCAAAACTTTGAAGACACTTCAGGGAGAAATTAAACGAAATAATAAACGCGTTGAATATTTAACTGTATATTAAATAAAAAAATATATAAATATTAACTGTTTTTTTTACAATAATTAAATAATATCAAATAATATTATAAATATTATTTTAGTATTTTTTTTTTTTTGTTAAAGGAAATTCATATTTAAATCAAAAAAAATTTTTGTAATCAATAGCACTAATTATTTCTGTTATTTCTGTTTATTTGTTAACGATATTTAAGTGCTCCCGGGTTGGAAAATGTTTTGTTCCATTTACTGTGTAAACATTGAAACAAATTTTCATTGACCCTAGTAGCCCTGCCATTGCCACTGTTGGTAATACCTGCTGCCAAAATATATATTGTGTACATAGCAAAACATGCGTAAATTAATTTAATGTGCCTTATAAATATGTAAGCTGGCACAGGCTCAATAAATTCCTTTTTTTTCCTCAAATACCCTGTAATAAAAAGTGCTGGAGAGTGGGTATTATAGCAGGGTAAGAGTTAAGTGAAGTTAACTGTATGGAAAATTTAGAATTTTCTATTTTTATGAGCTCTCAATCTAGAGCATAAATTATTAGCAAAAATTGAAGTAAAGGTTATCTCAAGGTTGATCAGTTTTATTTTTTTTTTTTGTAATATTTTGTTTTTATTTTGCTGCGTGGCCACTGGCGCTGCTCTAGTCCTTGTTGTTGTTTTTCCATCCCCCAGACTCAACCCCCAACCGGCACCATCTAGTGCCCCTGGGCTGTTGTTGTCGACAAAGTTTGCTTTAGAATTTTTGAGCCCCAACTAATTGCTTCAAATTAGAAATGATAATAGCCACAACACACGCTCAAGGTTATATGCCAGAACATTTATTTTATTTTCAACAACACCATGGGTGGTACAGCAGTGCGTTCCTTTTGCTCCTATATAAATATATATATATATATATATATATATAGACCATAACCAGCCGTTGAGGCGCCTCTAAGGCACTGTAAGAATTATTGGCCATTTATCAAGCGACCGTTTGGCGGCTCGACTTCAACACACAGCAATTCGCATATTCTTCCCTCTCTTTGCACTCTTTCATTTTCATTTTCATTTTCATTTACCAACGAATCCACCTACAATCGTTAACTTTGCTGGCTCTGCTAATTAAATATACATATATGTATGTATGTATTTGTATGTGTAAATATAAATATATATATGTATATGTATATGTATATGTATATATATAGAAGTCTGGACATGAACAGAGGCGCCATTAAAACCGCGTTAATTGCACTCAATTAATGGCATCAGGTTAAACGTTGAGTGAAATTAAACAGACGCCTGGGACTGTCCTTTATATATATATAAATATATATAAGTATGTGTGTGTATATATATATATATAATAAAATTTTATTTTATTTTATTTACATTTTTTTTTTGTTTTCTGTATTTTTTTTTTTTTATACTGTTTTGACTTTGTTAGCTTTTACTGCATAAATCTTGGCAAAGAACAGGGCTTAAACTTAATTTTTGTATAGAACATCCCGAGGCAACAATCCAAAGAGATTTCTCCAAAGTACTTTGGAGTACTTGTAGAAGCTTTAACACAGAAAATGTTTCAACAGCAGACATTTACAATTTATTTGTCTAATTAAAATATGTTGCATGCTAATGGGGCATTGTCAGTGGCTGCCTCAAATATCATTGGCCACTTGGTAATATGGCTACTTTGTATATGGTTAGTGGTAAGTACAAATTTTAGACCCGCATACCCATGCACCTACATCAAAGTTAACGAGCCGGAAGTACTGCACATTTTTGGCCGGACACTGGACACAGAACACAGGACACTGGACACAGGACACTGGACACTGGACACTGGACACTGGACATAGAACTCAATGCACAATGTTGATAAAAGCTATTAAAGTTGGGTGATTAAAGCGTTCGCCTAACAAAAGCCAACCGAAGCATAAGAATTATAATATCATAGAGCATAGAGCATAAAGCAAGCAGAGCAAGCAGAGCTTCAGATCTGGCCAGACACTATCAAGGAAGTAGTTAAAAGCAGTTCATGAGGTGAAATTGCTAATGTCATAATTGCAAAATAGAAATTTAAGTGTTTGTGGCTTTTGGCTTGTGGAACTAATTTTCAGCTTAAATTCTCTTCGCACAACGAATCTAAAGAAAATCTATATATATATATATGTATATATGTATTTATCCTATATATTGATGAAGCACAAAACATTACACACATACCAAAAGAAAATCCATTTGAAATATTTAAATGATGCCTTCAATTTTCCTATCCCTGTAGTAGACGGAAAACGTCTGCGGCACTTGAAGTTCAATTGAAGCAATGAATCTATTCAATGATTCATGAATGAAAGGTTGCTATTTATACAGCCATTTACATTATTGCTACTGACTATGAGACATGTTACTTTCAATCAGTTGTTCAGTTATTTATAAGCATTATCTAGAGACTCATATTATATATATACTAAACTAAGTTCATTTAGTTATTTATAATAAAATTTGTCACAATACAGTAAATTGCATTCGATTTAATAATAGCTTTAGTTTGAGTTGAAGTTTTCTGTTGAATTTAATATTTCTTATGGTTCTAATATATGAGTGTTTACTGTAATACATAATGTAAAAGCATATTCATTTCATATGCAGCATGGCTAATAGGAAACTTAATAAACTAAATAAATTATTTGCTTTCATTAACAGTAAATTTAACACAAAATCAAATCCACATAAGACTTTATAATTACAACAAAAAGGAGTTGAGGCAAAAGGTTTAAGCCCAAGTGGTTTATATGGGTGAAAATTCACAGGAAATCCACTTAAGATTAAAATTTTCCAACTAAAATTTAATATAAACAATAATAATTATATTAAAATATAGTTATAATAATGCTTAAATACTAAATAATTATAAGAGGAAATATCTCATTTGATAAGCAGCCAACAAACAGCAACACTCAACACACTCTCAGCTGCTCACTTATCTCCATAAGTTGAGCGACCCATAAGAGAGAGCGCCACATACAATTTGTGGGCAGTAAAGTGCGAACCCAGCATCTGGCTTGTGGCAGGCAGAAGTTGTCGATTAACAGTAAAAAACAAGCTTAAGTTATATAAGTTTTACAGTTTATGAAAGCAACTTAAAGTGTACTTAAAAGAAAAATAATAACAAATTTTAAACTAAACAATTGCAGCATGAATAATAAAGTTTAGTTTTGTGATTGATAAGTATTTGGCAAGTGCTTTGGGTAAGTGAATGGACAGCTGTCTTGGTGTAGGAGAAACTACTACTAAGGAATCATTCATTCATGTAAAATAAAGACAGATTTAAAATTAAATACAATTTATGCATCATTGATGTTTGTCTCTTGCATAATTTAATGCAATCAATTCTCATATAGTTTGTTTTATTTTTACTCTAACATTTTGCAGCAAAGGTCAACATATATATATATATATATATATATATATATATATATAAAATGATAGATAGATAAACAAAAGCATTATATAGATTTTAATTTGTTTATTTATTTTTGTGTAAATATTAAAATTGAATTTACTTAGCTCTAATTGAGAGTGGAAGAGAAATTTTTGCATCTAATCTTAATCATGTTAAATGTTGATAGCTTAAGTACTAATAGTTCAACTAGTTCTAATGATACTAAATGACATTCTGTATAAATCTTTCACAAAGAATATCTAACTCAATTCTTGTACCAGTTGGTCTGCAAAGTAGCCATTAAGCAGAACGAATGGGTGAAGTGCGTTTTCTTGACAGGTTCCAGGAGTCAACGTTTTGCCTTTTGCTTATTTTGGGTGTTGTTGATAGTTGGGGGGGGGGGTATGGGTTGGGGTAGTCGCATCAAGTAAACCGCTAAGCTCCATTTACGCCCATTCCAGGGATTCATTAATTACGAAATCACATCGAGCTAGCATCCGATCACATCATACAAAATGGTTCAGACAGGGCTTGCTTATGGGGCGGTACAGAGGAAGCTGCTGCTGCTGGTGATGATGATGATGGCAACGGTGACGGTGACGGTGACGGTGACGGTGATGATGTTAATTGGAGTGAGTGGCGATGGCTTTTAAATGCAGAAGACTTCTTCAATATAGTACTAGCATTGCGGATAAGGAGAGCAATGTATAGCATTAAAGTATGGGGGAGACATAGCTGGTAGGAGCAAGAACATACATATATAGATAGACTAAGAGTTAGTTAGAGCGAGTGAGTGAGAATGAGAGCAGAAAGCGTGCCATAGAGTCCATCAGCCAATTGCCAAAACCAATGGGAAAAGGGAACTTCAATTAAGTTAAGTCAGTTTTCTCATTTCGAGGACAACGTTACCCAAAATGTTGTCGTTTGTTCCAGCTACGAAGCTTTTTACATCATTAGCATTTCAGTTGAGTTCGTTTTTTTTTTTTTGTTTATTTTTTCGTTTTGGGCGTCCCTCCCCCCGCACTACGCCTGGCACAAATTCGCAAATTTTCCCATCATTAGCATTCAGAGCAATGAAACAAATACACTTAGTGAATGAGATGAGGAAGATAGGCTACCTCCACATAGTACTACACTCCATTGCATTCTGTCTCTCTGTCTGCCTCTCTCTCTCTCACTCTCTCTCTCTCTGTATGTGTGTGTGTGTAGGTCTGGTGTCTTTCGTATAACATCTATTTCCTGTAGGCCCTGCAGACATTGACATTGACAGAGCAGTTACTAACCAAAGTTAACACAATATTTTTATACAGTCAAGACTCTAAGCAACCGAGAAACTGAAATCAGGCGCACAAACAAACAAACAAACAGAAAACACAGACAAACAAACATTCACACATAAGCTCTAATACGTTTACACACAAGTTCAATTAAAGGCAGTCCATGTCCTTAGTTGGTACACTGATATTTAGGATATACCATATACCCACCACCCTCTCCTTCAATTTATTCAACTTAACTTCTTTGCTGTCCTATCCGTACATGTTCTATGTTGTGTTGTCCTGTCCTGGTTCTTGTCTTGGTATTGGTATTGGGCTTGTCTTTGCTTTGGGTTAGTCTCAATCTTGATTTTATTATGCTTGCGCACTTCTAGAACCGCAGCGAGGTCAGCACAAAACATCAAATAGACTTCTGGCCCACATGCTAGCAACACCAACATCATCATTCCCCCAATACTCTAACCAAATACATATATATATATATATATATTTGTGGTATCCAACACTTGGGCAAGTCATAAGCCAGACAACGTTGTTGTTGGGGGGCTAATCAGAAATGTTTTACTTAGAAATCCTTTGGTATGCGCTATACGTATCTCATTTTCGTTGCGCACAATTTACGATATAAACTTGTCTCAAACAAATTCTCTAACAAACTTCTTCAACACCCCTATATACATTTATATATATATTTATATTAGGGATAGCCCCCTTCACGCCCCTTATATTGATTTGCATCGGTTTCGCATTAAATGGTAGGGAAACATGTGCGACTTTTGCTGTGATTTCTGCCGCACAACAAAAACTTTTATGCGTTTCGCTTAAACTTTTAATAACTTTTGTCAATTGATTATATTAGGGAAAAATACTAGGCCTAACTGTAATTGAGACCGGCAAACGATTTAGACCTTAAAGTGTTGCAATTTAAATTGAATTTGTTTTAAATCAATATATATATATATATATATATATATATAAAAGAGTTGTAGCTGAGACATAACATTTAGTGTTATTTATGGGGCGTACGTAGACTTAGATTTAATTAGTTTGACCAATTTTGATTGTGACATTTGTCACGTAAGCAATGCCGGATTTGCGATGCTTATGTAATAAGCCATAAAAAGTTAATAACAATGACATTTTGACAACAAAGGCAACAACCAATTGGTAATACGACTAACAACAATGAACCCAAAAAGCAAAAAAAAGAAGCAAGAAAAAAAAGGATCTCAATATGGTTATGGTTAACGTGTAGGATTTATATGCGTTTTCTGTTTCACTCGAACTCAAACTGCTATCCTTTTCTTTGGCTTAGTAGTATGAAGTGTATATATATATGTGTGTGTGTGCGTTAGTGCGTATGTGTTTGCGCGCTGCCTAACGAAGCTGGCGACTAACAGGCACATCCTCTAGCTACATTACCCATACGCCCCGTAGGCGTTGATGAACTGACAATTTGTGTCAACTGCCTCAGCTGCAGAGCACAAAAAGGGCACACCCTCAACCTGGAATCTGGATCTGGATGTGGATGTGGATGTGGATGTGGATCTCCAACATCATACACCACCCCAACACACACATACCCCAAAGCTAAATATACGGCAACGCCCTCAAATAAATGTGTTTTCGAACACAAACGCCATTCATTCGTTCGTGCAATGGGTAGCATAATAAAAATTATTCGTTTCATGTTGCGTTTGGGACAAGGGGCAAAATATTTTACCACGACGAATGTGAAGCATATGGCACCATTGTGGCCGTGACCGTGCCCGTGTCCGTGTCCGTGTCCATGCCCATGACAGACGCCTCTTTTTCATGTGTAACCATATCCGAGTGCAAACTACGATGTCTGCGTGCCCCTATGACAACTTATATGTGTGTGCGTGTGTGTGTGTGTGTGTGTGTGTGTGTGAGGTTGTGTGTGACCAAACGGCACGGGAATTATTAACTTGTAATGTGCTCTGCATAGCGTTTTTAATAAAAGCAAAGCTGAGCAGAGCAAAGCACAACGTGACCAGCAGCAACAGCGGATCGACCTGATGACGATGGCAATGGCAATGGCAATGGCAATGGCGGCGGCGATGGCGATGGCGATGGCGATGGCACCACGTGTGTATGCCTGATGGGCATTCCTGGACGCACAGCCTCATACATTTTGATGTCCTCAATGAAGTGACGGAATAACATTTTTTTTATTCATTTTTTCTCCTGCTACTCTTTAGTTTTTGTTTTTGGTTATTCTCCTTTTTGTTTTTGTTTTTGTTGTTTTTGTTTTGCATTGATTGTGTCGTCCGGTTTGGGATTGGTCCAGGCTACGTGTGCTGGCTACATGCCGTACATACAAGTAGTAGCTGGAGTAGTAGTAGCTGCCGTTTGTATACGATTGATTTAACGAGCGCTGTGGGAATCAGTGCAGAGCACAGCAGGACAAGGACAGGATACACGGGACATACACGTAAACGCTTTAGCTTAAAGCTGAACAAACAGTTTTTTTGCTACATATATATATATTTTTTTTTCTACTATTTTGTTCCCACCTAGATAGAGCATAGAGTTGAAAAAGTTTGTCCATTTGTACGTATGTCCTTGCCTGGTTGTGGGCTTAATGCGGCGTCATGGCATCATCAGAAACTTTATCAATTAAACTTGCCCATTTTTTATGCGTACACCACGCCAGCCAGCCCGCAGGATGTTTTAACTATGCTAGCAAGCTGGTGACACCGAGTAGCTATGTAGCTATGTAGCTATGTAGCTATATAGCTATGTTGCTATAGCAGTTATACTAGCTTCATTGCCCAGACATGAACGACCTCGTAACATTAATGGCCTGCGGGTCACTTGTAGGCAATGCAAAAACAATGACACAAAAATCTCCCCAGCCTCTCACTCATTGCCACATTGCTACCACTGGACCACTGAACCACTGTGAGCCACTGGTCTATAGTACAACTATACAACTATACAACTATATATAATGGACACCAGATACATGCGCTCTACTAAATCATTTCGCTGCTACTATTTATGCTCGCTGCACTGCAAATTTAAGACTTGTTTTATATTACCTTTAGTCATTTTTTAAAAAAAATTTTTTTTTAATTAATTTGTCTTTTTTTTAATTTATTTTTATTTATTTTATTTAACATTTATTCTATAGCATTTTACTATAATTTTTTTTTTTACATTTAACAATTTTTTTTATAGCTTTTTTTTTGTCAGAAAAATATTTGAAATTTCAACAAACTAAACAGAGTTTTATTTGCTTTTAGAAATTAACACAGAGCTCTTAACTTACACACAGATTAGCATACAGACAAGTTAAAGCTCATAAAAAAGTAAGTTACAAATTTGAGTTGAGGGGTCTACACGACTATAAGATAAGCCTGAACCATAATTCATATACTAAATACATACTCAAACTTTACTCTCAGTTCGTTGCTGAATTATGTGCTGTCATCTAATTTATGTGTAGCCTTAGTAAATTTTAGTGAGATTAATAAAGTTTATATAATTAATAAGCAAACATGTTTGCCAAGCTTTTCCTTAATGATGTGGTAAACATTTTGTTATTTAGCAAATTGTACAAACAGTTTTGTGGCTACTACAGATAATATATCGAACATGTTATATGACATGATAGACAGGCATAAGGAAATCAATTAAAATTGATCAGAAATATATATGTGTATATAACGTATATAAAGTCAATGCTACTTGCTTTTACTTATTACACAACTTTCACATATGGTTTACAGTTATTAAGTTTAGGCCATAAAAGGAAGCAACTCGCAAAACTCAAGACGCAGAATTTTATTTGTACAAATGAATAAAAATGTTGTGTGACTTGATTTGATATAAAAAGAGAGAGAGAGAGAAAGATATATATATAAGATAGAATTTATTAATATTAAGCATAAAATGAGGTTAGCTTAGTTATAAAAAAGAAGTTGCTTAAGTGACCTGTACTTAGAGTTTACGAGCGTATACATTTTATGTGCTTTGGGTGTATGTCACATCATGTGGCTGTTAACTTGGCTATGTTGGCAGCAGATTAATAGCATATCTAATGTTATACAACTGCCAATCAACGACTACTTACTTATGTATATATAGTATATATACTTGTCTGTCTATAGCTTGTAGTAGTAGTTGCTGCTGCTGCTACTGCTGCTGCAGTCAAAGCCAAAACCAATTTCAATTATCTGCGCCCAACTCATTTTCATAATCTGATACTGACAGTTTTCGAGTCATGTTTGCTGTGTGTCTTAAGCTGCATGCTCTACTACCTGCAACAAGAACTCTAGTAAAAATAATAATAATAATAATAATAATAATAATAATAATAGTAATATGTATAATAATAATAACTGCAGCTTAGTTTGAAATGCTCCATTTGTGCCGTATAGCACGCACCTGACCGTTGGATGGTTGCGACAAGTATTACCTGGGAACTCCTTGGGCAGCACTTTAATAAATTGTGCCAGGGCGACTGTTGCCCTTATCTGGTATATGAAGTGAAACAGCTGCATTTGCAATAGCAGTTGCAGCTACAGCAGCAGCTGCAGTTGGTACCACGAGACACAAACAAACGCTAAGACGCCTCTAAGTCCGTTGCGTCAGTCACTCACCGCAACCGCAACTAAAACCTCTTTTCCTCCCCCTTTAATGCCACCCAACGTTTGGTACACGGCGACCTCCTAAGACCAAAAACTATTGTGTGCATTTTTGTGCTTTGTTCAAATGCCACGCCCATTTGCGAAGGCCCAACGCCCAACGCCCAAACGTAGCATACACCCAACGCCCAATGCTATGCCACAAGCAGCTGCAGCTTTTTGCATGGCTGCTTTTGTTGTCACTCTCGTTGTTGCTGTTGCTGCCGTTGTTATTACTATTGCTGCGGTCGCTATTGTTGTTGTTGTTCTTACTACTACTACTACCACTACTACTACTACTGCTCCTGTTGCTATTGCTGCACTGCGCTGCTTTTAATTACAAAAGTTACGTTTACGTCCTGCAGGTGTTGCCACCACCTCGCTGACTGCTTGGACTACTGAGACTGAGTGTGAGACTGAGACTGTTGATGTTGAGGCTGAGGCTGGATTTGGCTACTGACTGCGACGTAAACTGTAGCTACGATGGCGACGGCGACGACTGCAACAACTGACGAATGAGTCGCTTCAGAAATGGCACTTGAAGTCGCTGGTTCCGTTCGAGCTCGTTAATTACGGTTTCAGGCCAGTTTTTGGAAGAGGTACATAAATGAATGAAAGAAAAGACAGAGAGAGAGAGAGAGAGAGAGAGAGAAGAAAAAAAAATATAAATTAATATAATAGAAAGATGAAATGGCCCGAAGAACCCTTTTCGCTATATAATGACAAGCCGGATGTATGACCAAAATTTGTTGCATATTTTTATGGGTCAACAACCCAGTGTATATACACTATATATAGTGTAAATACAACTGTATAATTAGTGGCATTTTATGAAAGCAAAATAACCAAATGAGAACTTTATGTGTTTACCATAGCAATTGCTACTGTTCAAATTGTTGTTACTTTCTCTCTCTCTCCCCCTCTCTCTTTCCCACACTCACTCTCTCTCTCTTGCTATGATTGTGGTTACAATTGTTGCAAAATTTCATGTACTTCTACTCGTATATAGCTTTCTACTGGTATTCATACACACACTCATACTCATACATAGTTGTAATTGGAAGTTTTATGTACTATACACACACTCACACACACACTCATACACATAGTTTGAAGTGTTGTGCCGCTGTAAATGAATTCTAATTTTTAACACAAACTTTTTCCAACATATAAACTGACATCAGAGCCAAACCGACATATAAACCGAATGAAACAAATAATAAACAGTAGCAATAGGCTTGGAAAAACAGCTAATAATATAAGCCAGCTTTAAAGTACATTTAGCCAGAAAAACTGTTAAAGCTTAATTTGTGGCATAGTTGGAATATTCATGCAACATACGATACAATATTTAAGATCATTTGGTTGCAGGCTATTGGCCAAATGTTAAATGTAAAATGTAAAATGTAAAATGTAAATTGTGGGTAAATAACTTGGCTAACACCTTAGCAATTACTCACCGTCAATTGAATTGTGGTTACACCACAGCACAATCAACGCGTTCGTGTTGTGTTGGCAACAAGGTCAAAGGACTCGCAGCTGGAGCGCAGTTACTTTAAATGTTTACATAATAATGAAATCAGATAATTAAATGTAAATACGATACTAACGGTATATACAAGCATATATATATATATATTATTTTTATATGATATGTACACACTGTTATAAGATAAAAGTAAAGTTCATAAGTCAAATATTGACCTGTAGCATTTATACAAATAATAACAATAAGCAGTTAAAATCTAATTGCTTTTGCTGCTAATAAGGACACTCAGCAGGCAGCTAAAAAGGATATAAATAGTAATAATTTATTACCTAATCAATATGTAATTAGTAGCAAAAATATAAATAGAAATTATATGAAATTTTCTATAAGATTTATATTCCTAAAGCAAAACTGTGGCTGATCCTTCGACTCTCACAGGATATGATTCAGTTATTATCTAATGTAGTGAAAATTCTTATTGAGTTGCAACAAATTTACCTTAATAAGTCTAATGGAAAATGAAATTTGAATCTCGTTGCTGCATTTATGTTGCAAATAAAAGAAGTTTTAAGTTCTAAATTGAGCTAAAGGATAAAGTTTAGCTCTTCACTTTTGCATTTAGATATTTGAGTTTAACATATTTCCATTAGGCTAATCTTCACTGTACTCTCTCTATCTATCTCTCTCTTAAACAACTACATACATGCAGAGTACATGCAAACAACACACATACACCCACACACACACACACACACACACACACATACACACATAATATATATGATATATGTTGCATGCTTATTATTCTCATATCCGTAAGCATGTGTTAGCGAGATGGGGCAAGGGCTTAGGGGTCTGTGGCATACAGCTGACTGTGGTTTGTGTACACAATTTTGTTTTATGGTTTTTTAGTTATGAAACTGAAACTGTATTACACATACGTATGAACACACACACGCACACACTCATATGAAACACTCAACGAGAGTTTAAAGCGGCGCCGCCGAAGCGGCACTCGTTGCTGTTGTTAGTGTTGTTGCTGCTATTGCTGTTGCTGCTATATCTGTTCCTGTTGTTGCTCTTGTTGTTGTTGTTAGTAGCCGTTGTTTGTATTGTTGGCTGGCATATTTACGCAGCTTTTTATACGCTACAGCTTCAAAAAAAAAAAAAAAAAAAAGAACGAAACAAAATAATAATAAAAAAGCAAAATAACAGTTGCTGACTGGGATTGAAGGATGATGGGAGTCGCAGTCGAACCAGCCAGCGTGCACAGCAACTGAAGGTTGGTTAAAAGGGCTGGGTGATGGGGGAGGGCAGGAGGGGTGTGTGGTGGCACAAGGCGCCATAGCAACCATAGCATAGCATACAGATAATATAAACGTTGTTTAAAGTTTAAACGCAGTTTGCTCCCCATCCATCCATAAAGTGCTACATAAAGCGTTCCTGGTGTTCCGTTGGTGTTGGCCCCAGCCATCGGCCATGTATGAAATTGAACAAACTGAAGCTGCTGTTGCTGTTAGTGTTGCTGTTGCTGTTGCTGTTGCAGCTGCACTTACAGTTGCTACTGCTACTGCTTCTGCTTTGGATTATGTAAGAGTATTTCTATGTAAATGCATATTTTCACTGGTTGCAAGCGTAAAAATATCTTTACTACAAGTATCTCAACATGCCACTAGCTTCTCTCTTCTAATACTAAAACTAGTTATTTCTTTTTCTCTCTCTCTCTTGGTCTTGCTATACTTTCGTGCATATTATCCATGACAGTCATTCACAAGTCTCTTTTTGAGCAGCAATAAGAGTGGTAGCAGTGGTAGCAGTGGGAGAAGTGGCAAGTGGCAGTTGGAGTAGCATGAGCCGTTTATTTGAATGCAATTGACTGAAGGCTTAGCTGGCAAAATGTGCGGCCTCACTAGGGCTTAGTCTGTTGGCGACATGATGGCTTATAGTTGAGCCGGTGACGCTGACGTTGACGGCGCCGCCTGTCCTCTGTCGTCTGTGCGACCAGCAACAGGAGCAACGACATCAACAGCAGCACAGTTAAGGCAGCAATGGTAGTAACGGCAACACCAAAAGCAACAAGAAGAGCCAATTGCAATAGCAACAGCACGCATACATGTATTTCCGGATCCGCATCCGTTTCCGCTTTGTGCATTGAAAAGCAACAGAAAATGGAAATAAGACAGAAAAGTGGAGACAGTAGAGACGGACATAAAAAACAGAAACAGACGTTGAGGATTGTAGGCAAAAAGCAACAGCAACAGCAACAGCAACAAGAAAGGCAACAGCAACAGTCGCAACTGTCATGGTTTTATGGCCACATTTGCCAATTGTTTGTTGAATTGTTGACGTAAATGTCACTCGGAATAAAAGGCATGGCTCATATGGTGTGGGCGTGGCATTTCCGTTGACAAGTATACGTTGTTCGTATTATTGTGGCTATTGTTGCTCTTTCTTCTTGCTTCATGCTTCTTCTTGCTGCTGTCATACTCATTGCCTTACGGTAGATGTGATAGCTGATGGCTGTTATTGTTGCTGTTCGAATTGTTGTTGCTGTTGTTGTTATGTCTGCTTTTGTTGCTGTTTGAGACTGTTGCTTCTTATATCATTACCGTATCCGCAGGCGTCGTTAATCTCGTTTAAGGGACAGCCGGACGACAGCTTATAGCCAAGTCAAAACATGTTCAATTCACAGCCTTCACCTGTTTTTCCTGAAATTTGTAATGCGGCTGGAAATTACTCGTAAAATAAAAATAAGCAAAAAAAAAAAGAAAGAGAAAAGAAGGAAAAACACACGCAACACCCAAAGGCGCTCAACCAAATATTTTATGGCCAATGTTACGAGATGTGTTCGAACAGTTAAGCAAAAGCCAAACTCAAAGATAAGGCGCTTAGTTAAAAATCTATATTAAATGCTCGGAAAATCTACTTGTCTGTCACATTTTTCTCTTGAAAATTTATATACATGGATTTTCCTCATTTTTATTTAAAAACTCTTATTGCTGTAAACAGCTTAAATTCAATTTGCACAACAATTTTTTCATATATTTTGTTTTATATTTTATTTTTTTATGTTTAAATAAAAGGACAGCCAGCAGCTAAAGCAACATATATATATATATATATATATATATATCTTTTTTTCATCTTTATTAAATTTTACGTTCATTGAATAACAACAGCTGTACATCAGAGAACATAACCGACGTAAGCATTTTATTTCTTTTATATATATAATTTTTTATTTAATAAAAAAAGTAGATAAACTACGTGAAAATAAAATGTTTATATAAGCTATTTACAGAGTATTACAAATTAAGATATAAGTATATTAAAAAATAAATAAAATTTTACATAAAATACTCCCACATATTTTTTATACTATTAAATCTGTATAGCATTAAAATAAAGGGTAATAAAATATTTGTATTAACGCAATTTATGTAAGAGTTATGCGGCAATAATTTCTTGCACATTTTTCTGGTACTAACCTCGTTAGAGTAGAGCAAGTGGGGCAACTCTAATGGTTATACTAACACCAGGTCCAAGCTTGTTGGCCAATGGGAAAGGGGAAACGAAGTGCTCCTCATGATATACATACCTTCCGCTTCGCCGCCGCCAGTTGAAAGCTACGCAGCAATGTTTGCATTGCGTCGCATTTTTTTTTATTTCTTGTTGGTTTTAATTCAATTTAACAATCGCTTTTTTTTCTGCTGCACTTTTTGCTCTCTTTGTATGTATTTTGTGTTTTTTTTTTTGCGCTTTTTTGTGTGTTTTTTTTTCGCTTTTGCTGCGCTGTGTATTTTGCATTGTTGCTGGCAGCGAAGCGAACCGGAAGTTGCACAGAGGCAACAGCAGCAACAGCAGCAGCAGCAGTAGCAATAGCAGCAACATCAGCGGGTGGCTGCAACAGCCATTAGTGCAAATGAAATTGCATTTTGTGCCCCAAACACTCAAAGAAATTTAATCAAAGGGTCTGCATCCGCCCAGCATGTTTGGCATATTATTCCAAATGTTTGTCTTATTGTTTTTCCTTTTCTTCTTATACTTGAAAAATATTTATATTAAATCGACTGCGAAACATTTGATATACTGCACACTACTGAAAAATTATAGCCGATAAATTTTATATATATATATATATATATTTTTTAATACAATTTTAATGCACATTTTCTTTTATTCATTTCGCCCTTTGAGTATTTCTTACATTTAATTTAAATGTAAATTGCAATTGCTCTGCGCATTTTTCCAGTGCATCTGCAACTGTTTTAAGTATTTATGAGATTCTCAGGTGTTACTGCTGATTTTTGGGGCAAGTAATCAACCGAATCAATTACCAATACCAATTACCAATAGTGAAAAATCACACTTCAATAGTAAATGTATGCATTAAGCTGTTAACCTGGTTAAGTACAAGTAGCTAATGGAGCATTGCAGACATAACAAAATTGATTTGGTTCAATGGAATTGCAAATATTTAAAAAACTTTCGATTTGCCTTAAATTGTTAATAACATTTTAATAAAAAGATACAATTTAAATAATACCAATAGAGATTATAAAAGAATTATAATCCTTTGTCTAGTTTTGTTTTCTATTCTATAAACCTGTACTCGGTTGAGCCCAACTATGAGTATCCCTTTGACCCCATACAATCATACGTTTTTTTTGTAATTTCGCTACTTTGCTTGGCTATAACTCTGGTAAATATGCATCGATTTCGAAAGAATATACTTTTTTATAGTCCTGGGATTTTGTACTTTCAATTACAATTGAATTTTTTCAAATGTGAGACCTTTAAAATTTTTGCAATTTTTGCAGTGTTACCCCTTGACAAAATTGAAAAAAATGAAAAAAAATTTCTTTCTTAATTTTTGATGCCAAACGTTAGTACTGATCCTTACGAGTCCAGAAAGGTATAAACGGTTATAATCGGTGAAGAATTATTAAAGATATAGCGTTTTTAAGCAAGTTTTTTAGCCGATTTTTAACAAAACTTTTCGTGTTTTTATTTAGTGATAAAAAATGACAAATTTTCCACTTAAATTAGGCCAAATTCTGTCAATTTTTGTCCGATTTTAAAAAAATATACTTTTTTAGAGTCGTGGGATTTATTCCTGTCGAATGCAATTGATTTTATTCAAATCTGAGACATTGAAATTTTTTGCAATTTTTGCAGTGTTACCCCTTGACAAAATTGAAAAAAATGAAAAAAAATTTCTTTCTTAATTTTTGATGCCAAACGTTAGTACTGATCCTTACGAGTCCAGAAAGGTATAAACGGTTATAATCGGTGAAGAATTATTAAAGATATAGCGTTTTTAAGCAAGTTTTTAGCCGATTTTTAACAAAACTTTTCGTGTTTATATTTAGTGATAAAAAATGACAACTTTTCCACCTTAAATTAGGCCTAATACAGCCAACTTTTGTCCGATTTTAAAAAAATATAATTTTTTAGAGTCGTGGGATTTATTCCTGTCGAATGCAATTGATTTTATTCAATTCTGAGACATTGAAATTTTTTGCAATTTTTGCAGTGTTACCCCTTGACAAAATTGAAAAAAATGAAAAAAAATTTCTCTGTTAATTTTTGATGCCAAACGTTAGTACTGATCCTTACGAGTCCAGAAAGGTATAAACGGTTATAATCGGTGTAGAATTTTTAAAGATATAGCGTTTTTAAGCAAGTTTTTTAGCCGATTTTTAACAAAACTTTTCGTGATAAAAAATGACAACTTTTCCACCTTAAATTAGGCCTAATCAGCCAATTTTTGTCCGATTTCAAAAAAATATACTTTTTTAGAGTCGTGGGATTATTCCTGTGAATGCAATTGATTTTGTTCAAATGCGAGACATTGAATTTTTTCAATTTTGCAGTGTTACCCCTTGACAAAATTGAAAAAAATGAAAAAAAATTTCTTTGTATATTTTTGATGCCAAACGTTAGTACTGATCCTTACGAGTCCAGAGGTATAAACGGTTATAATCGGTGAAGAATTCTTAAAGATATAGCGTTTTTAAGCAAGTTTTTAGCCGATTTTTAACAAAACTTTTCGTGTTTTTATTTAGTGACAAAAAATTACAAATTTTCCACTTAAATTAGGCCTAATTCTGCAATTTTTCTCCGATTTTAAAGAAATATACTTTTTTAAGTCGTGGGATTTATTCCTGTCGAATGCAATTGATTTTGTTCAAATCTGAGACATTGAAATTTTTTGCAATTTTTGCAGTGTTACCCCTTGACAAAATTGAAAAAAATGAAAAAAAATTTCTTTGTTAATTTTTGATGCCAAACGTTAGTACTGATCCTTACGAGTCCAGAAAGGTATAAACGGTTATAATCGGTGAAGAATTTTTAAAGATATAGCGTTTTTAAGCAAGCTTTTTAGCCGATTTTTAACAAAACTTTTCGTGTTTTTATTTAGTGACAAAAAATTACAAATTTTCCACTTAAATTAGGCCTAATTCTGTCAATTTTTCTCCGATTTTAAATAAAAAAAAAATTTTTTAGAGTCGTGGGATTTATTCCTGTCGAATGCAATTGATTTTGTTCAAATCTGAGACATTGAAATTTTTTGCAATTTTTGCAGTGTTACCCCTTGACAAAATTGAAAAAAATGAAAAAAAATTTCTTTGTATATTTTTGATGCCAAACGTTAGTACTGATCCTTACGAGTCCAGAAAGGTATAAACGGTTATAATCGGTGAAGAATTTTTAAAGATATAGCGTTTTTAAGCAAGTTTTTTAGCCGATTTTTAACAAAACTTTTCGTGATAAAAAATGACAACTTTTCCACCTTAAATTAGGCCTAATACAGCCAATATTTGTCCGATTTCAAAAAAATATACTTTTTTAGAGTCGTGGGATTTATTCCTGTCGAATGCAATTGATTTTGTTCAAATGCGAGACATTGAAATTTTTTCAATTTTTGCAGTGTTACCCCTTGACAAAATTGAAAAAAATGAAAAAAAATTTCTTTGTATATTTTTGATGCCAAACGTTAGTACTGATCCTTACGAGTCCAGAAAGGTATAAACGGTTATAATCGGTGTAGAATTTTTAAAGATATAGCGTTTTTAAGCAAGTTTTTTAGCCGATTTTTAACAAAACTTTTCGTGATAAAAAATGACAACTTTTCCACCTTAAATTAGGCCTAATACAGCCAATTTTTGTCCGATTTTAAAAAAATATACTTTTTTAGAGTCGTGGGATTTATTCCTGTCGAATGCAATTGATTTTGTTCAAATCTGAGACATTGAAATTTTTTGCAATTTTTGCAGTGTTACCCCTTGACAAAATTGAAAAAAATGAAAAAAAATTTCTTTGTTAATTTTTGATGCCAAAGGCTAGTGCTGATCCTTACGAGTCCAGAAAGGTATAAACGGTTATAATCGGTGAAGAATTTTAAAAGATATAGCGTTTTTAAGCAAGTTTTTTAGCCGATTTTTAACAAAACTTTTCGTGTTTTTATTTAGTGATAAAAAATGACAACTTTTCCACCTTAAATTAGGCCTAATACAGCCAATTTTTGTCCGATTTTAAAAAAATATACTTTTTTAGAGTCGTGGGATTTATTCCTGTCGAATGCAATTGATTTTGTTCAAATGTGAGACATTGAAATTTTTTGCAATTTTTGCAGTGTTACCCCTTGACAAAATTGAAAAAAAATGAAAAAAAATTTCTTTGTTAATTTTTGATGCCAAAGGTAGTGCTGATCCTTACGAGTCCAGAAAGGTATAAACGGTTATAATCGGTGAAGAATTTTTAAAGATATAGCGTTTTTAAGCAAGCTTTTTAGCCGATTTTTAACAAAACTTTTCGTGTTTTTATTTAGTGACAAAAAATTACAAATTTTCCACTTAAATTAGGCCTAATTCTGTCAATTTTTCTCCGATTTTAAATAAAAAAAAAATTTTTTAGAGTCGTGGGATTTATTCCTGTCGAATGCAATTGATTTTGTTCAAATCTGAGACATTGAAATTTTTTGCAATTTTTGCAGTGTTACCCCTTGACAAAATTGAAAAAAATGAAAAAAAATTTCTTTGTAAGAGCCCTTACGATCCAGACAGGTATAAACGGTTATAATCGGTGAAGAATTTTTAAAGATATAGCGTTTTTAAGCAAGTTTTTTAGCCGATTTTTAACAAAATTTTTCGTGTTTTTATTTAGTGATAAAAAATGGCAACTTTTCCACCTTAAATTAGGCCTAATACAGCCAATTTTTGTCCGATTTTAAAAAAATATACTTTTTTAGAGTCGTGGGATTTATTCCTGTCGAATGCAATTGATTTTGTTCAAATCTGAGACATTGAAATTTTTTGCAATTTTTGCAGTGTTACCCCTTGACAAAATTGAAAAAAATGAAAAAAAATTTCTTTGTATATTTTTGATGCCAAACGTTAGTACTGATCCTTACGAGTCCAGAAAGGTATAAACGGTTATAATCGGTGAAGAATTTTTAAAGATATAGCGTTTTTAAGCAAGTTTTTTAGCCGATTTTTAACAAAATTTTTCGTGTTTTTATTTAGTGATAAAAAATGACAACTTTTCCACCTTAAATTAGGCCTAATACAGCCAATTTTTGTCCGATTTTAAAAAAATATACTTTTTTAGAGTCGTGGGATTTATTCCTGTCGAATGCAATTGATTTTGTTCAAATCTGAGACATTGAAATTTTTTGCAATTTTTGCAGTGTTACCCCTTGACAAAATTGAAAAAAAATGAGAAAAAATTTCTTTGTTAATTTTTGATGCCAAAGGTTAGTGCTGATCCTTACGACTTCAGAAAGGTATAAAAAACTATAATCGTTGTAGAATTGTGAAAGATATAGCTTATTGACGCAAGCATTTGGCTGGTCTAGCTGTTATAGTGTATGATTAAAGGGCGCTCATATGGAAGGACAGACGTACGGGGTAGATAGACTCCGCTAGTCGTCCTGATCAAGAATATATATATATTTACTTTATTGGGTATTCGATCATTATCTGCATTCGATTTGCACAAAGCTACTACCTCCCTTTTTAACATTTTTCAAAAGGCAGAGAGCAGCAATCTTTTCAATAGAAATGATAAATGTTTATTTGTGTTTTAATAATAATAATTAATAACTTAGGCATTAATATTAAAATATTGCCTATATGTACTATATATAATGTTATTAATACTTTAAACAAAAGCACTAAATTCTAATACAATTTCTTGTAAGAATTTTGTTGCTCTTATAATTTTCCATTGAATTGTATTGCATATTATTTAAATAGTATTAGGAATACTTTGTTAAATCATTTGTAAATGAATTGCTGTTATTTTCCTTACATTTAAAGCACCTACAAGAGGTGCTCCTGCTGGTCATTGACCATAACGCACTGTGTATACTATTACTGCAGCCTTTATGGGTGCAATGAAGCGCAGTTAATTGAAATCATGCAACATATCAAAGCATATAAAAGAAATGATACGTATTTAATTGGCTTTAGCTGGCTTTATGTACTACGATGTATGAATACTAGAAGTTGCTTTCGATTTATACAGCTTTAAGTTATGTAAGTTAAACTACAATATATCAGCGTAACTTAACAATAAACAAAATGTATCTAAGCTCCATCATATATAATACATACACACACATAAGGATATCCCAGTTGCACTATAATAAATAATTTGTGTTATGTTTTCCGTGTTTATCGCACATTTGTTATGATATGTTCGTACGTACGTCAAGCTTGTAGGAGAAATGTTTCAGGAAGGATTTTCATTTGAAGCCAGAAAAAAAATTTGTTTACTTTATAAATAATATTTATATATATATATATTTATTATAATTTCCGAGAGCAGAGAGCTATATATATATATATTGACATAAGATTCTTATTATTATTATTATTAATTTGTAATATATCTTAGCTAAGTTATGCAGTAGGCAATCCATTTATAAAAAAATATTTATTATAACTACAGATAGTAGAAGCTATACATATATTGACATATTCTTATTATTATTATTAAGCTCTGATATATCTTGGCCAAGTTCTGATTGACTACAATTTATTCGCTTTAGGCCAAATCCATTTAAATAACACAAAATCGTTTAATATTCTTTTTTTATTTTTAAACATATAGTTTGAGCTTTTTATATCTGGTATTCATTTGTACACTCACAATAGACTCAATTACACACACAGTTCAGAGTAAAGACATGGCTTAATTGAAATACACACACACACGCAACAACAGCCAAACACACTCACACATGATATATATATATACTGTTTTAGACTGGCTTACTACATAATACATTGTAAATTTATATATCTATTAGTTGTTTGATCTATCAGTTATCTCCACACGAAGTATAGAACCTATTTAGGTCCAGGCAACGCGTTTGCGTGCAAATTTTGGTGGAGCTGCTGTCTGAGGATTAACCACATTCATGGAGCGTGTTTGGGTTAGGCGTGGACAATCAATACCACCAGGCACTGAAGGCATATTCTGCCAAACGTCTAGATTAAGATTGGTAAATGAATCGGTCACTTTGGGTAGGTCAATGCCATCGGATATCTCTGACTGATTGGTGGCACAATTGATTGTTGGTTCATCTAGTATAGATGGTATTTGCTCTATAGTTTCCATATTGCGTGGCGATGCCAAGTCTTGCTCCTGATTTAGTTTCTCTAACTGTTTGGTAGTCTGCTCAATGCCAGACACATGTGTGGCACGTAACTCAACTAGCGACTGCTGCTCCGACATATTCTCACGCAACATGCCACTAAGCAACTGCTGTTCCTGTTCAATACTTTTGTTGATTTCACTAAATCGCTGCATATGCTGTTCGCGCCAGTTTTCCTCACAGTTCTGCAGACAGCTCTTGGCCTCCGACTCGTACATGGCTTCGATTTGACAGCAGGCAAGCTGCTCTGCTTCCAATTGGTTCGTGTACTTAGCAAGTAGTTGCTGCATCTCATCTGTCTTTACCGCATACTTAATCATACGTTCAAGCATGTTAAGGCACAAGGATATTTGCTTGCGATAGGCTTCGCTTCGATTGCGTATAAATAATTTGATTTTCTTTAAATTAAATGCATCTGCGCATTCAGGACGTCGTATCATGATGGCAGTACTCTCCTCCAATAGCTGTTTTTCCTTTTCCAGTTCCCCGAGAAACAGGCGAAAGTGTTCCTCTTCCTCCTTGAGTTTGTCAGCTTGCGCCTGTTTCTCCTTTAGCTCTGTCACATGGGTTTCCTGCAATGCGCGTATATCCTTAATTTCCTGTTCACGTATTAGCTGGCGTTCCTTTTGTGCCTGCTCAGTGCGACTGATCTCCTGTTGCAATTGCAGATTACGCTCAGCTCTGAGTGCTTCCTGCTGCTCGCGGTGCTGCTGCTGTTCGATCTGTTTGTCCAACCAATTGAGTTTGGCCAGCACTTCATTATCCGACTTGGATTTGTAAAGCAACTTTTCATCATCAACGCCATGACGCCAGCGGCCGTAGAGCTTTGCTTCCATTTCCAGTTTACGTTTGAGTTGCTCTTGTTCTTTCAGGGATTGATTGAGACGTTGCAGGGTCTGCAGATCAGCAGGTGCATCCTTGGGACGACGTTTACGTCCTAGTTCCAAATCATAGCTATCGTTCTCTGCATTCAGCAATTTACGTAGCTTAGTACGACGTTCAGTTAGCTCCTCTTCCTTTTGCTGTTGATCCTTTTTGTTCTGTATTTTTTTGTCGGCATTTTCATAGTATTCCTTGTTTGTCCAGTTCTCAAAACGTGACGTCACCTGCCCCCAATTTTGGAAATAGCAATTCACTTCGTTTGTCGCTTGCACCCGGTTATTCTCCTGCTCTCTACGCCAGGCATAAGCCGCATGCTGTTGATTCAAGCGCGCCGGCATCCCTGCAAAATGGAAAGTGTTAAAAAGATGACCAGACGAATGACAAGTTTTAGACAGAAAACTTTTAGAGTGCGAGCAAAGTGGTCAGCACACTGAAGGCATTTCCGTGTCCACTCGTGCTTGACACAAGGCAATCTCGACACAGAAAAAACAAAACTGAAAACAGGAAAAGAAAAACTCAACTTTAATTTGTTGTCTGAATGCTTTGAATATGAATGTTCCGGGCTGCAACAGAAGTTTGCAAAAAAAACAACTTGCTATTAGATATACATATACTTTATGTATCTATGTAGATATTTTTGAATCTTACTGAAGGCTTAGACATAGCCTAGTCAAGTAACAATATTTCAAAAGCAACTCTATAGAAAAATATATGCTATCTATCAAAACATATAAAAACCCTCAATTCAAGACTTTTTCATCATCATCTTTCAACTTTTTTATCTTCTATCATAGAGCACATAGGACTACAGTGGATTTAAATCTTATTGAATAGAAGAAAGCAATTTCAAATCAATTCAATTTCCATATCCTATCAATCACACAACATCTTTTTTTCTTTCTTCTTTTGTTTGCTACTAACCGAAGTAGAACCACCTGGCAAAACAATACAATATAATCGTAGGTTAAGACTCGGGATTTTCTCAAACCAGTTGAACGCCTCGAGGTTGGTCAGTTATGTCAGGGTAACGAGTTTCAGAACTGTAGAAATTAGATATTCCGCTCTTTCTGCCCTTTCCGCTATTTCTTATTTTTTTTGCTTTTGCTTTTTGTCTTCTGTCGTGCAGCAGCTGTCACTAACTGCCAGCCAAGTCGGCAGTCGGCAGTCGGCTGGCAAAAGCTACGAAACAGCCAACAAACTAACCAACCAACCAACCAACCAACCAACCAACCAACTACAAAACCGCCACCAGCCAAAGTGCCATACAGACCATCAACTGGACCAAACTCAACCCAAAACTTAGTTCGCCAACTAGCCAGAACATGACAAAATCTGTTGCTTAGCAAATGTCACACAGTGCTCCCATCAGCCACCCCATAAATGCTGCCCCCTTCAGGCGTCGGCAGCTGTCCTTTCAACCCACTGTTTACCCATACCCATAGCCAGTGCCATACCCATACTCATACAGATACTAGGTACCGAAAACTGTCCATCCTCAGCCATCCATCCATCAACGTGGCCCCATTGCAATATGTCAAAGGCCTCTGTGCGTATCCCCAGCTCTATGTGCCTGGCCTGGGCAATATATACAGTCTATGCCGGAATCGAGATGCAAATTGGCGTTGGCGTTGCGTGGACGGCAGTTTTGCTAATTTTGCGAGAGATTTATGGGCATCACGAAGAGCATTGATATATGCCAAATTGTTTACAAATTGATTACATTATTAATAATGCCCACAGCGACAACACAGTCTGTACGCAATGCCAGCAGTTGGAGCCAGCCAGCAAGTTGGAACCACTAAGCTGTACCTAAACTCATCATACTACTACCCCATCAACTACCTACCTACCACAGTTTGTTGGATCATTTGAAATTCACAATGTTCTTTAAAAGTATATATACTATATATACTTATATATTGAAGTACTTCTTATGTCGTTCTATACTGACAAAACTTTGGCAATAAATCAAGAAACGGTGCGAAAATTGGGCTTGTGCTGGGGCGTATCACTGTCCCATAAACATACAAACATACAAACACACAAACACACATATACAACAACGAAAAACACAAATATACACACGTGTTCGCCCACATTTCAATCGAGCAGGAGAGAGAAACAGAGACAGAGAGCCACAGCTCAAATGCCAAGATGCTGCCTTAATAGACTTAATACACTTTCAGGCACACAAATTCACTTCCTTAATTGAAATTTTAATTTGAATACTTTGCCAAAGTTTTGGCATACAGCCATACCAGAGAGCAGGGAGGGAGAGAAGAGGAATATGAGTAGGGAGTTAAGATTCTACCACAAGTGCGAAAAAGGAGGATTTTATGGTGGTAGACATCGAGACAGCGACACATTTAGCCAGCAATAACAAACATCCAAACAAACAACCAAAAGTCGCTGCTGTCGCCAGATCCGCTAAGTCGCTTTCTCATACACCTCCCCCCCCCCCCCTTCCCACTTCCCCCTTTCCAAAATGCTTGTTGTAAGCCTTGTATTGAATTCCTTACTCCTCACATTTACCAGCTACCTACTGGCTGTTGCTCCTACTGCTGCTGCTGCTGCTGCTGGTGCTGCAGCAATCTAACAGGCTCAGCGCTTTTCAATTTACGCGCAACGCAAATCGTTTGTCATTTTATGTATATGCCTTAATATATGGCATGTGCGTGTCGGAAAGCCAAAGAGCCCAGCATCAGATACGAAATATTCAACTCCAGATTCCACTTCACTTCTATAACCATTACCACTACCCCAAACCTCAACCCAAACCCAAACCCAAACCCAAAAAGGCAAACCAGCTAGCGTAACTAATATGAACAGGCAATGATATAGGCGACATCAAGCGTCAACTGATGAGTTGCTCCTGCCAAAACTTTACCTACACTCTCTGTCTTTCTGTCTGTTTGTCTCTCTATACCACACACATATCACCACATTTAGACAGAAAAGCAACAGTCTGTGCGCCAAATGTCTATTAATTAAGAAACCTAGTTGCTGGACTTTTGTATTGAAAACATCTGGCAACGATGGCATCGAAGCGAAGTTAAAGTAGATAACTTATAGCACCACTTGCTTGCTTTATATTAATAAAAAAATAGAAAAAATAATAACAAAAAAACAAAAACAAAAATAATATGTAATTACTTTTGACTAATTGTAATTCCCGTTCGTCATTATCATTATTATTAACTAACAGCTGCACAGATAATACCTATATATACATTGGAAAATAACCGAAAAACAATACGATTTCTATAGTTCATAAATTAAGCGAAAAAAGAGCGTGTTAAGTCGCAGTTAGAAAATATTCCACTGAATGCCTTGATAAGATGTACGATTAAGGAGCCGAAATTAAAAACAAAAAACCCATATTCAATTGAAAGAAAACTGATAAAAAATTGGCTTAAAGTCGTTGACCAAATACACTAACTGATATTGTTGAAAAGTAAGCTAAATGCTGGATTTAATTGTAAACAAATTTTTATTTATTTTTCTTATAATTATTGCTAAGTTAACAATAATATAATACCAAATCTAATCCAATTATAAATCTTAGTAAAATATATATTATAAAATTATATATTTATATATATATATATATATATTGATGCATGATATTAATTAGTTTATATTCTTTGCTATTTTCGTGTGAAATATCAATGCCTCATATTAAGAAAAACATAATGAATCAACAAACAGACAGGCACACACATAATATCTGACAAAATTAATTACCCTGTCGTATACTCTTTATCATTGCAGAGCATTAGAGACGCACAAGTATTAATCAGTGGCATTAAAAGACTTTTCTGGTGGCTTTTGGCAACGATTTTTGGGTTCTTTTTTTTTTCTTGGGTTTTCCGTGCGTTTCACTTTGTTGTTAACGCTTTTTCATAGTTGTTTTGGTTTTGTCGTTAACATTGACACAACATGGGCGACGAGCGGTCTACTTGTGGGCTGAGGTCTGGCATCTTATTGAAGACAACTATGCCAAAAGGGGCTGATATAGTTCCAGTTATACAACAACAACAACAACAGCAACAGCAACAGCAGCAACAACACCATCAACAAGAACAACAAGTAGATATAATTTGTGGTAAGTGCTGTGCCAGCAATTCAACTATTTGAACTATTCCATGTGTCTATTGTGAGTATTCCAAAAATTTCCCCTTTTTGAGAAAGAGCAAAAACTAAATAAATATGTTGAGGTCGTAATAGCTTGGTCAATGGGGTGGGTAGTTGTCATGGTAGGGGGAGGCAGAGACGGTGGAATAGGCAGAATCGTTTGCGTGTTTACCTTGCCACATAAACACATCGAAAATATTGGCTGGCAAACGACTTTAATTTCCTTTTGATGAAATGACAGCCCATCTGGAGGCTGCGGTTCTCCCCCTATCGAGGCAGACACAAACAGATATCTATGAAACTTGTATTATACACGAAACAAGTGTGTAAATCAAGCTACAGAGAAAACGAATTGTATATACTCTACACACGTTATAAATAAACAAGAAATAAGTTAATACACTGATCGAAATTTATACAAATTTCTAAATCAAATGTCAATTTAGGTTTATAGCCAGTTTAACAAGTTTTTAAATATTTAAATTGGAATTTGAATACACAAAATGCCAAAATAAATATAGATATTTATTGTATATATACATATATATATATATATATGTATTATAGTTAACAACGAGGGGTACCCTTTGTAGCATAGTTTTTCATTTATTTATAAACATATTTAACTTTTTGGCAATCAAATGCGATAAAAAATACTACACAAAAACGCCGCTAATTTGTCTATCAAATCGCAGCACATTTACTAAAGTAATTTAACAAATAAATACTCTTTGGGATTCCCCTGAGAAATGAAGCGCAGGGGGCATCCCCACAAAAGGCCGCATGGTTAAAGAAATCAACAATAAAATAATTTTTTCTTATTTATTTTATATATATATTTTTTTTTTAAATAAGACACGAAGAGTTGTGGCACAATGAAGTACAATAGAACTGAGCAAGACGGTGACAGGTCATTTGCTTATTATTAAAATTCAATCAAAAATTGCATTTCCCAGTAAGAACTTTGAATATCCTAGGAAACTAACTAAGGGGAAATACTATAACTATATATAAACATAGTTAATATTAGCATATGTTAACCTTGTTAGCAGTAAGCTAAAAAAAAAACTACCTTATATGAAGGCTAATGAAAGCAATTAAGACCACAAATGAGTTAGCATTATGCTATCTTAGATATAAAAATAGTTATCTAAGAACTTTAATCAAGGCTAATATAGTCGCAAATGAGGCAGAGACTATAATTAAATCCATGGGAATTTTTATAGGCTGTTGTTACTGGCAAACATTCGATGTTTTAACTTTTGTTTGTACCGTAATCTTATCAATAAATAACTGACCGCTATACATATGCTTATATTATTATTAAATGACCGATCTTATTATTGATAAGATATTATTTGCACTAATTAACTTGTTGCTATCATCAATAATTATTGATAAGTAAATTTCAGTGGCAATGAGTCACATAATACTAATTCATTTTATAATATGCCTGGTAATTAATTTGATTATAATAATACAATCAAAGTCACAGTTATTGCTGATGCTCATCACTGCAAAGTGAATGCAAAGGGCTAATCAAAAACAATAAAAAAGTACCCGTATCAGAGTTGAAATAAAAAGTACCCTCCATGTGGCAGACATAAAGTAAACAAGGTTCAATATGAGGTCGATATATATATGTATATAGATGTATGTGCATAAATTTCCCCCCATGTAGTTTACACACTGAACCCGAAATTCAACCTTTTGGCCACTGCAGACAGCACAGCCGTTAGTTAATACCAATTACTAATTGTTAACCAGAAATCCAAAAAGCAATAAAAATTTGATCAAATTAGCAACTGATAACGCTATCAACATATTGAAGAGTTAACCGAGCGAAGCTCTGATTGAGCTTCACTGAGCGGAAGTGAGCGCAGCAGAGCGGCAAAGAGTATACCGTATGATCCAACAAACAAGGCGCTGACGTTAACGTCACAATGTGGACGCCGCTGGCGTTGGCGTTGACGTTAGCGTTGACGTTGGCGCTGCTGCTTTTAGCGCTTTAAAATAAATTTCATGCGATATCAAAATGTTTTGGCATTGCGCACAAGCAACGACAGCGACGTTAACGTCGACAGAGCTGGTGCGAAAAAACAAAAGCGCAAAGTATCCAAAAACAAAAAATAAATTAAAAAGAAACACCAAGAGCAACAAAAGCATAAAAAAAAAATAATTTTTTTTTTTCTTTGCGTGCGGTCTATAAACATCGGAGCGCCCTTCTATTGCCCAATCATTCGCGCTTCTGACCCGTTCGAATGCGAAACTGAAATACCATCAGGAAAAAATTTTATATAAAATATATATATATATATATATATATATATATAACGAGAACACAGTATGTGAAAGTTGACCTCGTACAAAAAGTTTGCACAATTCTTGCCTAAAAATATATAAAAATATATATTTATATTTTAAAAAGTTCCTAAATAAAAAGCGAATGTAAAAAATAAGTCACATTGTGCAAAAAAAATAAAAAAAGAAAAAAAAGTTCCTAAATAAGCAGCCAAAATACTCAAAACAACAACAACAACCACAAGAACAACATGACAGCACTTGGATTACTTTTGCTATCTATGATGGGTGAGTGTAGTATACCTTATCGGTCTGCCTGCCCCTGAAAAAAATACTACTCATGGCACACACACACACACATATATGCACACACATACATATACGCAAGTCGTGCACAAAATATACGACAAATTTTGTTTTTGTTTTGGTTTTTTTTTTTGAGTTTCTTATCATTGAACTCCGCGCGCCTGTCACCTGCCAATGAAGTCGCTTCCAGTTCACCCTGTAACTGTATACCACAGATACATTGTTTTTATTTATATCTCAACAGATACCGCAGCAGTATCTCCACTATATATATATATACATATATAGAGAGAGTGGATATATATATACTGTTATGTTTCGATTTTAATTACTTGCATTAAACAGAAAATATTATTATTATCAATGGGACACAGCAGACAATTATTGGCAATCGATGAGGGAATCTTTTTTTTTTCTTCTTTTAATTATGCATAATTATTTATTGTGTTTTTTATACACAATTCTTATGTTGTATAACAACATTATAAACGTGTTTTAAACAAACGAAATTTATTTCATATAATTCTTCTTAAGAACTTAATGAAAAATATATTTATAAAAGTAGTAAAAAAAATACCTCAAAAAAATTACATCAAAAATTTAATGACTAAAAAAATTCTATCTTAAAACGTTAAAAGTTTTTTTTTAACCCAAATATATTTAATATATATATTCTATATATATCTGAGTGTATACAATTTTTTACTTTTATATCTTTTTAAATATTTTCGTGTTTTTTTTTTTATATTTGCAACGGTAATTTTTTCAATTTTTTAAAATCAAGAATTTAATAATATTTTGTACTCTCTACTATTAAAATCACAATAAAATTCATTTTTCTTTTATGTTAATAGTTAATGGAGGTTTGTGTATATGTGTAGTAGTATGAGTATGTGTGTGTGTGTGTGTGTGTGTGTGTGTGTAAATAACATATTTTATTCGCTTTCGATGATTAAAAACAAACAATTAGCATGAGAAGCTTAAAGTGCACACAAATTGAGTATTTCAATTATGTGTTAATCTAAATTAAAACTGGATAGGCTTAAACCTTATCAGCGCCTCTTGCCACATTTCAATTGCAATTTGCCATTTACCTCGTGCCTCGTGCCTCTTGCCACGTGCCTGGGGCAAGTTAATTTCATGAACAAAGTCAAATTATGTTTGCATTTTTTTTGTTTTTTGAAGAAATTTTCTAATGAAAAATCTAATCGAACCGTTAGAGCCTCAACCCAATGCCAGTCAACTATTTATGAAGTGTAACGTATAGGTGTGTGAGTATTACTCTGTGTGTGTGAGGGTGTGGGTGTGTTAATGAGTGTTGGAAACATTGATTAGCACAACGAGTTTAATATTTACATTATTAGAGCGCGTAATTAGAGCCAACGATTAGAAAAGCGTGGCAAAGTAGGGGCAGGGGCGGGACAAGGTGGGGTGGGGTGTCATAGGGTAGCTTACTAACAAAATTTTGCATGTGCGTCAGGTGAGCTCAGACAGCTTAACGGTAAAGATATGTATGTTTATATATACGAGTAGAATGAACGTAATTAACATGTAACACTAAAAAGCAAAAGGCATAAATTAAATACAAAATGATTTGACAGCAGCCAGGCAGGCAACAAACTCTGGCCATGCCTCATTTCCTATGCCACATGGAACAACCAACTAGCAACAGCCAAACAACCGACAGACGACAGACGACAGACGACAGCCGCACTACGCTCTGTTTATTATTCAAGCACACGCTGCCGATAGACGATCCCGTTTCCATTTTAAGCTTCTGTATTCGTTACATATATATACTTATTACAAATATATATATATATATATATAGTAAGTATATTATATATATATAGTAATAGTCAGGATATAGGTGCAAATGTGCAGGTGCCAACAAAATGTTTTGCTCTCCAAATTTTAATTAGAAACTGCTGCTATTAACTTAGTCAAGTGTTGCTTCTCCAACTTCTCTCTGGCTTCACTTTTCCAGCTTTCATTTCCAAACGCGCATTTTCCGTTTTCCAACTTTCCGTATGCATATAAATGTGTCAGAAAGAAGAAGGCGGGGGCGTGATCCAAAATGGTAGATGCCGGAATGCTAACGCCTCGACAAACATTTCAAATGGATGCTGCCAAAGTTTTACTCTCGCTCTTTCTGCACTGTTTGCCTTGCCCCAGCCCCAAACCCCCAACCCACAACCCACAACCCCAACCCTTCAGCCACCAAAAAAAAAAAAAACAATCTCTGAAGACACACTTTCTCACACTATCATTAAACAAAAATTTTGAATGAAATAGTTTTTGGTAGATTTCAATTTCCATAGATGACTGGGGCGTTGCCGCAAAGCAAGTTTTGAAGGCCTCCTTGGTCGAGGGGCGGCAACGTTCTACTGTCATTAGATAGCTCAAAAGCGACTGGCAACTGATTGATGATGCCACCTGTTGTCATATTACATTATATTCATATCCATTGGAAACCTATCAGTGCTGACTCATCATCATTATTAGTAGTAAATTAGTAGAAATTTGCTACAAGCAGCACATTGAAATACTCTTTTTTTTCTCTCTATACGAATACTTTTCTATTATAAATCCATTAAATATAAGTTAAAGTATAATCAACATGTTATTGAAGCCGTAAAAAAGTCATTTACAAATTATTGTTACATCCAAGTGTAACTTGCCACAAAAAAAAAAGAAAGAAAAAAAAACAAGAATGCTCTTGTCGAGTGTTGTTAAGGTATGCCATATACAAATCTCAAATACTCTTAAAGTCAAATGCTCTTCTAAGAACACACACACCCACACACACACATATATATATATATATATACCCTTAAGTCCAATGCTTATCCTTCGACTTCAAGAAGCACTAAGGTAAATTGTCTTCTGAATGACTTTTGCGGAAAAAATTGAAAGAAACTTGATCTGGCGTATTGTATGTATATAGCCCAAACCCAAATACGACTCTCTGAATGGGGGAATGTTGCAAGGAAGCAAGCAAGGTGTGGCAGAAAGACTGAAGTGACAATTTTCTTATGTCAGATTTCAGCAAGAGTTTCATTATTCGCCTTTGAGTTTTAATTAAATGTTTATTTAATGATGCAGACAAAGGTGCAAAATCAAAAGACAGTTCAAATGATGCTTACGATACACTGTAACAATATCGCATTTGTAAGGATAATGATGAAGAACAGTATATGGTGTTTGAAATGTAAATTAATTTCCTTTCATTAAGTAGCAACATTCATGGTGAACCACCGAAATCTATCAATAAACTAACTAGAATTACAATTAAATACGGAACAAGTGTTAATTGCTTTTAACTTTTATTTTTTCTTAAATTTAAATTAATTTATTTATACGCTACAGCTAAGTAAATAAACGCTATTTGTTTATAAGATATATGACATAATTATAGTGTAAATTTATACACTTTAAATAGCTTGAAAAATGTATTATACTCTACGAAATTTATAGCGTATATAAACAAAACAAACCGTCAAACAATGTTTCAGCATATTAAATAAGTTTTGGGCCGGTTTACTAATTGACACGTTTGGCCAAGAAACAGTTGCAAATATTGTTAGCCGTGTTAAATATTACAAGCCAATTGACTGGTTTGAGAGAGAGAGCTACACAGCTGACAACAACTTATTCAGTTATATATATATATATATATATATATTATTCTCTCTGTGTGTCTCTCTCTGAGCTTAGGTTATAGTCATTTTAAATGCGGGGATTTTTTTTGTATTTTTGTTTTTGTTTTTCTTATTTTATTGTATCGTTCCGGTTGTCATTTAAGGTTGAGTTTCATTCCGATTTCTCACCTCGTTGAGCGTACATAAACCGCTGAATCCAAAAGCCAAAAGCCACAAACAAGGGGAAATCCGTGTAGAAATTTGTCAATGGATTGCGCGAATTTAAAGGAAGAAAGTGAAATACTTCACGTATACAAAAGTATCTAGACCACAATACACGATAAAGTTAAAGTTAAAGATAAAGTCAAACAAACTGTTGCAATTAATTCAAACAAACTTTGGAAGCACACATTCACACATACACACACACACACAAAGAGAGAGAGAGAAAGACACAGTGCCAAAGTAAAAGAGTAAAACCGTGCGAAAATTGTCGCAAATTGTAAATAGAATCAGCCTGTTGTATGTTCTGTTAACAAACAGAAGCTCAGCAAAGTTACCAACTTATGGCGAATCTCTGTTCTCACTTTCCGTTTCAGGTTACAGCCAGAATATGCAGCAGGGTGAAACGACAGGTGTCAGCACGGGCACGCACTTGCTCTCACGTACAGATTGGGGCGCCCGCATGGCAAAGCAAGTGGATTACTTTACTGGACCTGCACCCTATGTCATCATACATCATTCGTATATACCGGCTGTTTGCCTGAGCACACCAGACTGTATGCGTAGTATGCGTGAAATGCAGGATTTTCATCAGAAGGATCGAGGTTGGAATGATATTGGTTATAGCTTTGGCATTGGAGGTGATGGCATGATCTATACGGGACGAGGTTTTAATGTAGTCGGAGCACATGCACCCAAATACAATGATAAAAGTGTAGGCATTGTGCTCATAGGTGACTGGCGAAGTAAGTACTATCTTGAATTTTAATCTAACCAATACAAAACTTTTACTAAACTATGAAATTCTTTTTACTTTGATAGCTGAACTACCGCCTGCTCAGATGCTACAAGCAGCTAAGGACCTAATAGCGTTCGGTGTAGCACAAGGTTATATAGATCCTGCTTATAAGCTCTTGGGACACAGACAGGTACGGGACACCGAGTGCCCTGGTGGGAGATTATTTCAAGAAATTTCAACGTGGCCACATTTTACACCTCTCAACACAACTGACACGCAGCCCGTGGCCAAAAAAGTTTAGTTTAAGTCAATTTTAACTAAAGAAGCTACATGATAATAATCAGCAGGGTATCTAGAGACACCCACGAAACTTAATTTTAAGGTTTGGTGTAAACGAAGGGAGTAAAAAACATAAAAACAAAAAAAAATAATAAACTTAGCATTCATTTCATAAACGAAAATCTGCATCATTTAATTAAAAACATTATTTGTTCAACTATTTGCAATTGAATTGCAATTAACTTTTGCTGGCATTCGCTTTTTAATTAGTGAACATTTTTATTACAAACCACTTCAAAGTTGTCTATGTTCATCAAAATCAGAAAAAAAACAAAAATATTATGCAGAGTATAAAAAGTGATTTTTAATTTTATTGATTTCTGCTTTGATTTTTCAAACAACATTTAACTATGCTCAAAGCGATGCAACATTGCGATATAATATTCTCAAATATTCTCAATGGGTGTACCAAACTCTTTTATATCATTTATCAACTGCTCGACTAATACAATGAAAATTTGTGTATTATTTAAAATTAATTAAAAAATTAATTACTAAGTTTATCAAATTTATATAATAGAAATAAATTTTATATGCTCAACTGTTGATACCCCACCATTTTATGTTTTGTGCAGCGTATTACAATACAAGTACATGATTTCTGGCACTGCCGAAAAGTATGCAACAGAAATTTGTGTGCTGCATTTAGCCCCGAAACTATGCGGACATTTATTTAGCGAGTTGTTTATTCTCTTGGCAAAGTTCAAACTATATGAAAAACAAAGGAAAAACTACAAATATTCGTGTGCGGCAGTTTTCTAACTGTGCAACTATGTGTTTTTATATATTTTATATATATATATACTTGCATACTATATATAAATATCTATTTTATACACATGGTTTTATATATACATATATATTATATATATGATGAATCAATATGCATATGCCTAGGAAAATTCATTAAAATGTTCATTTCTGTAGATGACACTGCACAAAAACGGTTAAATAATAAAAATATTTTTTTATTCAATAGTTTTGCTAATTTCAAATTGTATTTTTCAGATCACTAAACTGAAAGATTTTATATATATATTTTCTGCATATAAGCAAATCAAAATTAATAATTTACTTTTATCACAAAAACGAAATGAATTGAATGACTTCAATTTGTAAAACTAAAATAACCATTTTTTAAAGTTGGTTTAACTGTATAAAGTTTAAAATTTGCATTGCTCTTCTTTTCAGTTCTTAAATCTACCTTTTTCCCTCTACAATTCCACTTGATGATTCGTTACTTTTCTTTGGTAATTTACACTTTTTGTTACTGGGTTTACATTTCACTTTACATCTTTTAGTTTATTCTCAATATTATCCTTTTTGCCTTATTCGCTTTGTACGTATTATAATATTTCAATCTGCATTTTTCCTACTGATTTTTTTTTGCTTTTGCTTTCTTTTCGTCAATTCTGTTTTATCAACTGCCTGCATTTAACTTTTTCCCCATTTCCTTTACAGACACATTTCAAATGAACTTAAAGAGAATAATAAAGTTCTAAAAGTGTAGTTAACAATAGTAGTAAGAAGAGTAACAATCTTCCACTTAGTACGAACATTGTGTATTTTATTATTCTAATTTTTCCATGATTTTCTTTTTACTTTAAAACTAAAGACTACTGTCTTTATACGCATTTACTTTTAAACAGTTCCCAACTACTAGACAATTTAAAATTGCACTGGTTCCCCCTAACAATCGCCTGTGTCTAATCGATATGCAATCATTTAAGACTATAAATAAGATCACGCACTAAACGATAAATGAATAGCGTATCCAATCAGTCGACTGCAAATGTCAATTGTATTCAACAGATAGAACGGATAGACAGAGAGAGAGAGAGAATATACATAGAGATTAAAGAAAAAGCAGAAAATAATATCAAAAGAGAAGAACAAGAAGAAGAATAGGAGACAACTTGCAAGTGGCAGCTGCGACAATGTAAATATTCCAAACAATCTAAAGAATCATCAAATATTTATCAACAACACTGAGAACTGTGGCACTAATGGGTTTGGATTTTCTAGACGAGTGGTTTTTATCGCAGGGTAAGACCCATTACCCTAAACACCATGCAACATTATACTTCTTTCCCCCAATTTTGAAAATTTTCCTTTGACTAAACCCACGCAAGGAAACTTGCGTAATTAAGACCCATTTTTTTCTATTTTCTTTTTTTTCCTTAACATAAAAGTAATTGATAAGGCAATTTTGCAAATTTGCCGGCTACTTAAGAGTACATTCCACTCTAACACATTTATATATAAGTGTTATATGTATATATATATATTTATATATTTATATATATATATAGATTCATAATTCCAGTTTCATTGAACTATGTTGCACCTGCTATAAGGTCAATTGTTGTGTGCGTTGAGCGCCAAAATGCTAAAAATATTTTGTCGGCCAAAAGAATATTTTCAATTTCATTTTTCAGTTTTTTTTCTTTCGTTTTTACCAAGCGACAGAAAGAGAAAGAGTGGGAGAGAAAGAGCGAGCAATGCCAAAAAGAGAGCATTATAAATATTTCTATATATTTCGTTATTTTTTTTTTTTTGTTTTTCCTTTTTGTTTTCGAAATTTTCAAGCATTTAGCGTGCTGTTAAAAATACATGAATTTAGTTTTTGAAACGCCGTCATAGGCGCTGCGTGCCGAGCAAACTAAATCTCTCTGGCGTTTGTGTTTTGTGTATATTAATTTGTCCCACTGTGCCTATGTGTGTGTGTGTGTGTGTGTGTGTGTGTGTGTGTGTGTGGATGTGGGGGCGACCTATGCGCCGCTGATTTATAGAAATTGTCTATAAACAGCAGAACGTGTGTGTCACAGCTGCATAAACGATTCACAACAGCCCAAAAATATTCAAAAATATATTTTAGATATATAAATAAATATATATATATATATATACTACATATATATATATATATATATTTTATATAAAGATCTATTAAAAATAAATCTTGAAAATATGCGCAAAAATAATATAAGATTTGCTCAATATTGCCAATGACTTAAATAAGGCCAAAAAGAAAATCCATTTTGGATATATAAATATAGAAATGTTTATATAAATTAAAAAAAAAAAAACAAAAACAAGGAAAAAGCAAACGACAGACGGAGAGAAAGATAGAAAGAAAGAAAATTCAATTAAATCTTAATTTTTTTTTTTTTTTTTTTTTCAACTACAATTACAAAATTTGCTTCAATCTTCAAATATAAATTTATTAAAATATTGCAATAAAATTCATAAATTCATAAAATTTTGCTGGCCATCATTTGGCGTTTATAGCCGTCTATATTACACGTATTTTGGCCTAATGACGGCATATTTATAAGTATAATTTTTATTTTCATGTCATGTTTAATTAACGCCTCCAACCAAAACGAAAAGATACATTTCTTCAACATCTTCTGCTCTTTACATTTTCTTTTTTTTTTTCTTCTCATTTTCGTGTTTTTTATTTAAAAAAAAATTTCCTTTTTTTTTTTTTGGAATAAAATTTTGCAAAGGCCGTTGGACAAATTGGAGAAATGGAAAATGGTAATGATAGAAAAGTCATGGAAACTGTGCGGCAATGGAATGAAGCAAATTTTTAGATTTTCGTCTCATCTCTTTTGCCTCTTTTTGTGTTTTATTTTTTTTTTTCATACACTTCTCTGTGTCAATGGGTATATGTATATATGTATGTACATATATGTGTGTGTGTGTGTGTCAGCGAGTGTGTGTGATTGAGTGTGTGCGCTTTTCATTGTATACTTTGTGAAACGAGGCAGCAGCAGCACTGCCATAGCCAGAGCCAGAGATTTTTATTCTCCTTTATTCTCGTAGTATATTATTTTTTTTGGCTTTTTTTTTGTCTCTCTTTCCCTCTCTCACTCGCTCTCTTTGTATTTATCTTTCTCTCTGATTGTACCGACGCTTTGGCGTTTGAGCACGAAGAACCTAAAATTAAATATTTTTCGCCTTTTACATATCGAGTCAGTGGCAGAGCAAATCGTTTGTGTCAAATGTTGTTGCTATTGTTGTGCTTTGTTGTTGTGCTTTTCGTTGTTGTTGTTGTTTATTGGAGTGCATACATAGAAATATATATGTGGCAGTTAGCTGGAATTGCATACAAGTTAAAAAAGGGAATTTAGCCAATCACTTGGCCTAAATGTGCGAAACGTTTAGGGCCAAAAAATGATAGAAAAAAAATGGAAGAAAAATATAAAAAAAATATACAACGAGCCATTCGGTTCGGTTGTTGTTACTATGACACAAAGGCCTACATTCTGTTTGCTAATAAGATACACTCACAAACAACAACAACAACAACAACAACAACAACAACAACAACAATAGCAAGAACAACAATAAGAATCTAGCAGCTAATGAGCGCATGCATTTAAAAATAACATTTGAAATGAAACATTCCCAAATATATACGAATTGAGAATTGAAAATATTTTAAACAGCTGTTGCTCATCGTCGGCAGCAAATTTTAAATAAATAGCACAAAACACAACACAACACAACACGGGAAAAGCAACAGCAACAAAAAGCATTGAAAAGAAAATTCAAAACGTAAAAAAAATTAAATTGAAAAACAAAAACAAAATAAAATAAAATATATGTAAAAAAAAAAGAAAAGAAAAACAGAAAAAAAAAGTAAAAATATAGAAGAAAAAAAAACGGCAATCTGAAATAACTTTTTTGGACAAGTGGAAGAGAGAAGAAGAGTGTGCCAAGCGCAGGAGGTGTGCTCTTCCCGTTTCAACGTCGTTTGGTGCTAATGTGCAAAGTTTTGTGTTTTCATCAACAACAACAACAACAACAACATAAACAATCACAGAAAATTATTTAAAAAGTGTGTGCAAATAGACGACGAAAAGTGAGCAACTAGAGAACTACAACAATAACAACAACTTACAACAGCAACAGCAACAACTCACAACAGCAACAAGGGAAACCCCTGGAGAATCAACAGAACGGAAAACAGTTGCTGAGTTGCTGAAATGCCCTTTGTGACGCCCCGTAGCACAACAAGCGCTGGCAGCTCTGCTGGCACCGGCAACGGCAGCAGTGGACGCACTACATTTCGTCCACCCTGGGTGAAAGATGATGCTGCCACAGCATCCAGTGTCGCCGCAAAGCCAACGACAACACCATGGGCTAAGAAGGCAGCTGCATCCTCATTAACGGCCAAGGAGAATGGTGAAAAAATTACACCAACGACAGCAGCGACAACGACAACAACGACTAACAGTAAATTGAAGGCAGTGCCAGCAGCAGCAACGACCACCAAAAAGGTAACTGAGCCGGCTAAGAAAACAAGCGTAGAGCCCGTTAAGAAACCAACGACAACAACAACAACAGCAACAGCTGCAGCCAAAAAGAATGCCGAAACGTTGAGTAAAAAAGCAACGGAACCGGTGGTAAAGAAAACGGTTCCAGAGCCCGTGAAGAAAGTGGCAACTAGTTTGGTAACAAAAAAACCATTGGCCAAAAAAAAGGAGCCTACACCGCCGCCAGAAACATCTTCAGAAGAAGAGGAAAGCGAAGAAGAGGAGGAGGAGGAAACTGAAGAGGAAACTGAGTCCGAAGAAGAAGAAAGCGAAGAGGAAGAAACCGATGATGATGATGATGACGACGACGACGACGATGAAGATGATGATGATGATGATGATGACGAAGACACTACCAAGAGCACAACCAAAACGGATACCAAAGTACCAGAGCATGTGAAGAAAGCTGCACAATTACGTCCAACGCAGATCAACAAGAGACCGGAACAAAAGGAAAGTGAGTTGACACAGCGTTTCACCTTAGAGAAACCCAAATTGCGTAGCGTTGTAGTCAAACGGGATAAATCAATGAAAAAAGTTGCACCCGATGATGATGATGAGGCAGTTGAGGGTGAAACAGAGGAGGAACGTGAACGTCGTTTACGTTTCAAGCTAGAGAAGCCAACATTGCGGCATGTTAAGCGTGAAGAGAAAGCATTACCCAGTAAAAGCACCGATAATCTGCTAAAGATACGTCCAGTGCTGAAAAAGGTACCCAAAGTTGATGAAATACTCAAAGAACCCAAAGAAGAACCCAAGCCCGAATTTAAGACCAAAACCCTGAGGAAAGCGCCCTCAATAAAGCGTGAGCCAAGCATTAAAAATGGTAAGTTATGCTCCAAACTCTGTCTCTACGCGTCTCTATCAATCTCTCTCGCTAACTGTGCTGCAAGAGATAAAGAGTGGAAGCTAAGCCCCCCGAATTAACAACTCTAATGGATCGCCAATTGCTGTAAAATATTTGATGCTTCTCTAATGTCTCTAAAAATCTCTAAAAATCTCTTACTGACAATGCAAATATGGGTATGTTTAGTATATTTATATATATATATATATATATATTGGGAATATTTTGGGTTATTGGATGAAAATGCATTGAATCATGCATAAATATTATTTACCAATTTATCAATATGTGCTTACATCAATGGACAGACAGACAGACAGACAAACAGACACACAGACAGACAGACATATGAATACACCGACTGGCAGAACGTGTGCATATTTCTCATTGAACTGTCTATTGGCTTAAAAATCTTGCTCCGGCCCCTGAATATATGCATATATATAATACACACATGTATATATGTATGTATGTATGTATGTATGTATGATGTATGTATGTATGCTTGTTATATATGTTATATAGAGTAGGATGCTATAAAGTGATGGCAAAAGGCAAGGCCGACAGACGTCACAGCAAAAGAATATCAAAAATAAAAACGAGTAAAACGCGGCAAACGTAGCGTATGAGTGATATACGCACAGGTATTGGTAATGGCTGTTGATAGCTGATGAGTGTATAACGCTTTAGAGATGAGCACGTGAGCAACGAGACAGGCAACAGTATTAAACTTAGCTATAGCTACACTTAACAAGGGTATGACAAGTCTATAGAAATGGTTTAAGGGTTTATTTTGAGCAAAAAGTTGCAAGTAAAATTTTGACTATAATTTAGAGCGCTTTAATCTTATAAGCAAATTTGCAAATTTATAAATTATACATAATTTGCATTTATTTATTTTTATGTTTTTAAAAGAGTATTAGTCAATTTATTTATAATGCCAACCAAGTCAAAATTTGTGTAGTTTAGTTTTGGGACTACGAAACATATCATAAAAAGCTACTCAAAAAATGCAATTCAGCGTGCAGAGTTCTATTATGCATGCATGACAGAATATTTAAATCATATAAGCATCTCTAGTTTGCCTTTATAAATACACGCTATACATATATATATGTTTGTATATTATAACTGTATATATATTTATGAACAGTTCTGTATATATATATGTGTGTATATATATATATATATGTATGCTTGTAGGTCCACCATTCACGTCCACCTGCGTGTATATTGCTCATTTTGAAAAAAATCAGAAAAAAGCGCAACAAGAGACAGTCGCTTTCAGGTGTATATACATCCATGAGTGTATATCATTATATGCGTGTATGTGTGTGTATGTGTGCATGTGTGTATGTGTGTATAATATAAGTAGAAGTATGCAATGATATGTGCACAAAACATTTCATCAAAAAAATTTCCGTAAAATCACAAAAACACAAAGCGCATAAAGCCAACAAACAGCAACAGAAACAACAGCAACAGAAACAACAGCAACAACAACAATAACAACAAGGCTATAAAGCAATATAAATAACATATTTTATTTATTAAATTTTTAGTGAGTGCTGTGCATTGAATTGATAGAGTTGAAAAGTGTTTTTCCTTTTTATTTCGCCCACATAAAAAAAAGAATAAAATAAATAAATAACTAAATAAATTGAGCTAAAGAAAACACAGATTTTCCAGAGACAATAAGTCCGAAAAAGAAAATAAAAATATTTTTAATATTCTAATGCATTTCTTAGCCGCAAGCTAAAATCATTTAAATTAGTCAATCAAATAACAGTAAGTTGCATAAGTTAACAAAATTGAATTGCAATGCCCTGAGGTATTATGACAAGCATATGAAAGCTATCACGCTCGTGGGGGCGATTCAAAAAGAAAATGAAGTGAAAAGCTTGCCATAGGCAGTGTGGAAAGTAAAAAGTAGAAAGTGGCAAGTGGCAAGTGGCAAGTGACAGGTGGGAGGTGGGATAAAGGTTACGTGTGAGGCAGTTAACAGAAGTTGGGGCATGTCCTAATCAGTGGGTAATAACGTGACCGCAAATGCGTCCTAATCTTTACCAGGCAAACAAAAGGCAGCAAAAACAACAACAGCTTGTAGCTTGAGTCCTTTCAAAGGAAATGGCTATAGCAGGTTGGTCAGCAAACCAAAAAAACAAAAAAAAAAAAATGTTAACCGCTATATACCAAATGTTTCGTCCTTTAAAGTAAGTTGTCGCCTACAACACACAACCCAAAAAAAAAAAAATGAAAAAAGGCAACAATGAAGACAAGAAAAGAAAAACATTTATTTAATGTGCTCGGACGACGTCTTGGGCCGCCTTTTGGCCTGCTGTTTCTGTTTCTGTTTCTATTTCAGTTGTTGTTGGTTTTCTACCGTTCTTCTCTTCTCTCTTTTTTTTATGGTCTAAGTAAAATTCATGATTATTGCTCATTGTGTCAAAACTACAACATAAAGTGGAATGTTTAAAACCAGATGAAGATGATGATGAGTAAACACACACACACACACACACACACATATATATACAGATGGGGTAAGGGAAGTGTAGGCAGCACTTGACTGTTTGTTTAAAGCACAAAACCAAAACTGACAACTATCAATAGAAAAACGTCGAAAGGAGCAAGAAAAAAAAAAACAGAAGCAGTTCTGTTAAGGACAAAAGCTGGTCTTGCCAAAGATATATGGCAATGTGCTTGATATAGTCTAACTAAATGCGCCATTTATATTCAAATATCCGTACTAAAAAACGAAGAAAAGACAAAAAAAAAACCAATAAAAAAGGCGGCGGCCGCAAAGCCTAGCAATGTCTTCAAAGGAGCCAAAAGGACAAACGGCTGGACAAAATATATTTTCTTTTATTTAAATGAGCCTGCTCTATATACTATATATATATTATATATATATATATATATTATATATATGTATGTGTGTGTCCATAGTAGACATGTAACGGCTGTGCCCCATTTGGGGACATTTTTTGCTTCGTTTTTTTTTTATTTGTAGCCATTACAACTGTCGACTTTCAATAGGTGCAGTCATGTGGGTTTGAATTGTATGGCATGAGTAGGGGAAAGAGGGGGTAGAGGAGGGAATGTGTGTGTGTAAGTTGGTTGTGGGATAGTCTAACAACATCAAGGGCATAAAAGATGATTAGGCCATTTCAAATTTGAACGTAGCGTGGTCAAAATGACGTAAAAGGAAATGGCTAGAACACACGGAGCATGATGCCAATAATTACACTGGACTGGCAATAAAACGCTCGACTTAATAAATAGACATAATTGAACGAGTAACGGTAATATACATATGAGTATATTGGATATCATTTATGAGGAATACTACTACTATTACTACTACTATTACTACTACTACTACTACTACTACTACTACTATTACTACTACTATTATTACTAGTCTAATGAATGCCCATTGTGACTATATGATTTATGAGCTGGAAACTGCTGATATTTCATTGCCTATATATAATATAAAGGATTTATAGCATATAGAATATATATAGGATATAGTATAAAAGGATTTAATTTGCTTGTTTTATATGTTAAAACAAAGAGTACAATTTTATAGCTGTAGATATTGTAGAACTGAAATTGAGTGCAATTTGAGCAAGTGATTCCAAGTTGTCTAATGTTGTGTCAAATGAGCCTGTTTTAGTTATTAACAAGATGAAAGAAAAAAAACAAAAAAAAAACGTTAATCAGACGCCTCTAAACTGGTTGGCTTAATGTTGTCAGTATGGAATGAGCATGAGAATGAAGATGAAAATGAGAATGAGAATGAAAATGAGAATGGTGACTGTAAAATATGGGAAAAGCTTCTCAACGCTTCATCATGTAAAGCTCAGACAATGGAATAAAGTCAGTCATCAAATTGGAGTCCATGCTAATGCTTTACTCCTCCTTCCCAACACACACACACACACACACTCCTACATACACCCCACACACAGTACACCCATCTATACTCTCTGTGTGTTTGTGGCCCAGCGTGATTCAATGACAACGGCAACATTTGTGCATGCATAGAGAATTCTGTTGATGATAACACAATGAGCAGCAGCAGCAACCAAGTGCAGGATGGTTACAAAGACTATCACTGTGTAGGGGACAAAGACCATGGCTACTAGGGCTACGATGACTAGGGATTGGGCTACGGCTTGGTCTAGGGCTTGGGTTTGGGCCAGGGCCATGGCCAGGACTAGTGACAAGTAAATGCTAAAGGCACAACCAAAAAGAAACTGCACAAAAAGGGAAAAAGAAGTAAGCTGAGGGGGGTAAGGGAGAGTAAGAGCTATATATATATATATACATTGAGTGAGCTCGCAAAATTTATGTTTACATACCCCGCTATTCATTTTGCGAGGTTGTAAGTGCGGGCTTTGCGGTATATTAAGTGGGTAGCATCATCTCGGAGACGCTGGGACTTCGTACAAGAACACAGCACAGAGTAGAGAAGCATTTTATTTAAATAAGAAATAATTTTGTCGACATGAATGAATGAATGAATGAAGAGTTTTATCTCTACCCGGCACCCTTCCATAAAAGTGTCTTGGGTAAGTTTTTATGTTTTGTTTCTTTATTTTCATTTTTGTTTTCGTTTTTTTTTTTTTTTGCTGTTGTTTTGTGTTTTCAAAGTGTATCCCTCTATATATATATATAGGTATATGCGTGTGTGTGTGTGTGTGTGTGCGAAAAAGTGGGGAGTCTTGATTTAGGATGCCGCTTTGCAAGAGCTTTGCCATAAATTACTAAAACGAATTAAGCGAAACTTACTAAACGACCGCTCAATTGGCTGCCCAAAAAGTTGACCACGTATTTTAATCAGTGACTACAAATGGTATACAGACAAAGAGAGAGAGAGACGATGTTGGCCAGGATAAGCAAAGATACGTGTCAGGGACGAGCTTCAATATTAACATGCAGCAATATATACATACACACATATATATATATATATATATATGCAGACAATAATCAAGTTTGGCGCTGATTTCATTGAGTAAAGTAACACGACTTTGGGATTAGTTTCGGTCACAGGTGCAGAATGAGCAACTGAAAATACCTTATACTAATGCACCACCGCAAAGGCAGCCAACCACTTAAAGATTAAGTGCAGATTCAGCCAGGCGCGACTGGTAAGCCCAGAGATGAAGAAGAGAGAGAGAGAGAGAGAAGGTAGTGTGGCATGTACATTACAAAACTGGCAATCATACAGATTGTGGGCGAGAGAGAGGTGTAGAAGCGGCCAAACAGTGCAGGGTGCGAGGCCAGTCAGTACAAAAGGATAAGGAGAAGTATAAGATGGGATGAAGAGGGGGGGAGGGTGGTGGATTGGTAAAATTATTCCTTTTGAATGTATGGATAGGTGGGTTGCCTTTTCGTTTGTAGCTTACGGGTTCACTTTTTAGTACTGAAAGAAGGTTCATTCAAACAAAGCTAATTAACAGATTTGTCAGCTTTTCATCACTTGACGACGCCATTGTCCTCAGCAGTTGTTTGACTTTTGCACTTTTTAGCATTAAAAAAAAAGCAGAAAAAAAGCAGAAAAAAAAGAAAACAAAATACAAAGCCAAGTCAGAAACATGTATAGCATAGGTTGAAAGGGTATAAGAGAGTATGGTAAGAAATGGAAAAAGTAATAGGTTTTATGTGCAAATCTATGTGGGTGTATGAGTATGTGTGTGTGTGTGTGTGTGTGTGTGTGTATAGGGCAAGGGATAAAGCAAGTATACGGATGCGGGTATTGTTACAGGATAAAAAACAAATCAAAAAGTTTTTCAATTGCTAATTACAAGGGCAACTGGATAAAAATTTCTTACAGCTCTGAAAGTTGTTAAGGCAACAATTTAAGCGGAAATTTATTATAAACAGATTGCACAAACATTTCAAACTAATTGGCCTCGTTAACAAAAGCCTGCAAGCGCATCAGAGACTTTAAACTAACTAACTAACTAAACCAAAGCCAAACCAAGCGAAACGCTACAAAGTAAGAATAAAACAAAAACAAAAAAAAGAAACACACAAAAAAATGCAATCAAAGTTTTCCGTACGGTTCAGGATGTTTTGGGTGTTAAAGCAATAAAACAAACTGTATACCCGACTGACTGTACGACTGTCTCGACTATCTGCCTGCCTGTGTGTCTGTGTGTGTCTGTGTGTGTGTGTGTGTGTGTGTGTGTGTGTGTGTGTGTGTGTGTGTGTGTGTGTGTGTGTCGGTTGAATCCGGACTGCGGACTCTAAACTAAAGAATCCGGACAGTAACCACGGCAGTAACTTTTCAATCTCTGCCAATGTTTGGTAACTTTGAGACAGCGAACCAAACAACCAAATCGGAAAGAAAATTTTCCATTCCCCCGCCCCCCCCCCACCATACAACCCTAACACCAACCCCCCTTAACACAATTGATATGTATGGCCTGTGGCGAGTACGAACTTTTGCGCAAACAACTGACACAAATTGCAAACTCATTAAATTAAAATTATATTTAATAACCGCGAGTGCACGCAGCTCTAAACGATTTACTTGTAGTAGTACAACCAGCCAGCCAGCCAGCCAACCCATCCTGGCCAAGACCATCCATTTTAACATCCTAAACTAAGCCAGAAGCTAACCTTTTTTTTTGCATTTTCCTTATTCATTTACAGTTCCAGCACCGCCTCCGTTGCCGTCGCTGGTGCCAAAGGCGCCACCACCACCACCACCACCATTGGCTCCTGGCGAAAAGCGTGTACTCTCTGATACGCAAAAGAAAACCATTGAGAAGCTGAAGTAAGCATATGCCTTGTATACTGCATCAAGTACTTCCAGCTTAAGGTTCACTCTTAAGCTAAACCATCATTTATTTCACTTTACAGAACACGACCGCGTCGACGTCCAGACTGGTCCGAGATGATGAAAGAGGTGGAAAGTGGCAAAAAGCTGCGCCATGTGGCATGCAACGATAGGTAAGCCGCAAAATTCTTTCAAATTTTTTTTATATATTTTTCCCCCCCCCCCCCTCAGTAAGTGGCAGAAAATTCTATTTCGCTATCGATTAAAAATTAGTTATTCAACGAGAAAAAAAAAAGGAGAAAAAACGCAAAATTTTCCACATTTTTAATAAATTCAATGCCAAAGGTTTCACGCTTTAAGCTTGGGTTTAAAGAGATTTATGGTCAAAAGAGAAGGGTTTTTTCTTTTTAATTATTTAATAGAAATATTTAGTAACTAAATTTGGGTTTTATACCAATAAAAAAAAAAGGAGTCTGAAGCCAAGTTAATCCTCAAGCATAAAATCCAATTGAAACTAGTCACAAATAACCATAAACTAATCCTTGGCAATTACAGATCTCAGCCCATATTGACGTGTAAGTCAATGACCAAAGTGGATGATAAATTCATTTATGAAACAGAGAAGGATAACTCTCATAATAAACTGCTTAAGCAGATTCAGGGTGGTATTAAATTGCGTCCGACAAGGACAAATGATCGCAGTAAACCTATACTGGAGGGTTTACGTAAGTTCCGTCGACAGATGACTATTGAGGAGCAGTTGCATAAGTCACAGTCAAAGGTTAATATGCTTAGTGAAGCGCCTAGTAGTCATGCATTGGGTCCTGGTAGTGCTGCTGCTGCTCTGGGAGCAGGCAGCTCAAGGCCCAGCATTGTCTCAACAATGTCAATTGATGAGGAGAGTCCGGATGAGTTGGATGACATTGACAAAATACGAGATGATCTACAAAGTACCAAGCAAATGCTGGCATTGGAGCTACGTAATAGGGAAGCGCAAGAGCGTGAAAACAAAAAGCTTTTAGCCAAAATACGTACACTGGAAACAGAATTGGAGCGGGAAAAATCAAGAGAGAAAAATCTGGAGTATGGCTCAAATGTCATAGTGGCAACAATGGATCCAACACCCACCTCCGAACAGGCCTATGTCAATTCACTAAAACGGGAAGTCGAAGATGCTCGCAAAGTGTCCAAGGAGGTGGAAAAGAACTATCACGATACCAGCGAGCTGCTCGTCGAAGCAAAAACGGAAATCGAGGAACAAAAGCGACAAATTCAACTGCTGGAGCGCAAATTGGCAGCTGCTTTGCAGGTGAGAGACAGAAACGACAGTTTTGTAGGTGGCTACAAGTAGAAAATTGGCACATGTTGCTCTTGTTTTTTGTGTTGTTTTTTTTTTTTTCATTTTTTTTTCTTGTTATTGTTGTGTGTGTTGTCAGTTGAAGTTGGGGGTCATAACCCACACATATCCACATGTTTTCAAACATTTTTCAGCGCCATCAGCGCCGCATCCCTGTGACATCACAGCCTGAAAACTAAAACCAGCTAACAAAGCAGCCATTGCAATTAGTCGCTTCGCATTGAATATACTGGTAGTAGTACTATAGTGGTAGTGGTAGTGGTAGCTATAGATGTTACCCTTAAATAATTACATGTCAGCTGACAACACTAAACATGGCATTGGGGGAACAAAATTGTGTGGATGTAGCAGATCTGCAGATCTAATTAGCGAACTACACCAAAAACATTTCGCTTTAAAAACAAATTTTACTCGTTTTTTTGCTACAAGTTTTTTAAAATCTTTAAAGGATTTTCATTTCAAATGAAAACGAAGAGCAGAAAATCAATTTATCTCTCAATACAAGCTTAGTGTACACCATTTCGAGGGTAGTAAATGCCTTTGCCAAATGTCCAGTGCTTTTATGTATTGACCCTTGACATGCAAAATAACTTCTCTTTGCGATTCAAAACTTGCACAAAGTAAATTAAATTCAATGGAATCTCCTAAAAGTATACAATATTTTCTGTTTATATTCAAACCATTGACACACAAGAAACATATAAGTAAAGTCTTGGTAATAATATCTGCAACACTGCACACACTTGGGATTGGTTTAAATGAAAACGAATCATTGAGCATATAGAGACAAGCTATATACTAAAACGCTTTTAGTTTTCCATACTAAAATATTAACCAATTAACCGACACTATCGCTATTATTATAAGGGCAATACGACTCCAAGCACTAACAGAACGCATATTAGTAATTGCTTTGCTTACGACGATGACGACGATGATTACTACAACCAAGTGACCACTTATGGTAATCACGGCCTGCACAAGGTAACGCCATAAGCTGCATTCGCTCAAGGGCAGCCATTTTGTTTTTGAATATTTTTAATATTTCTATTATATATTGTAAATCTAGGGTGGCGGCTCTTTCGATGGCGCACGAAGACCAAGCGATATACATTTTGGACGCGATAGTTCACCTGAGTTAGAAATGGAACTTAGCGAAAGTGATCCAGATGAGCCTGAAGAGAAAAAGACAGAGCGGCGAGAACGACGTTTAGGTAAAGAAGTGAAGGTATTGCGCAGCAAACTAACCAAGTTGAAGGTTAAGGAGGAAGCGGCCAAAAAGGAAAAGGATGTCTTGAAACAAGCCATGAAGAAGAATCATGTTATACTCAAGTATGTATTATAATAATGGTAATAGCAATGAATTAGAGTTATAACAAATATCATTTTTAGGGAAGAGAATAAAAAGTTCAAGAAACTGGAAAAAGAAGTGCAAAAGATGGCTGCTTCAATGAAACTGGAAGAGGATGAAATTGATGCAGAGGAAAAAGACGATGAAGAAGAGGCAGAAGAGGAAGAAGACGCAGAAGAAGAGTCCGAAGATGAATCTGAGGAATCGGAGTCAGAAGAAAGCGAAGAGGAATCTGGCAGCGAGTCCGAAGCGGAAGTAAATATATAACCTATACATTAATTGATATAATAATAATTATAATTTCATTTTACCTGTGTGCTAGGACTCTGCGAACTCAGCCAAGAAAAATAATCTGGAACCACGCGTTAAGAAGCACGAAAGCCGCTTTGCCGCAATGAAGAAATGCAATGTTCTGCTGCAGGCAAATGTGGACAATTTGCAGGATCAAATTTCCCAGGTGCGCTCACGTGCCACTAATCTGCAGGACGAACTGGATGCCGTTATTGCCGATTTGGGTTTTTAGTACCAGTCGCCAGGTCGCAACATTAGCTGCTCCCAACAATCAAAATGTACAACGTGTTTGTTTTTTGTTTGCGTAGTGTTCCTTTTTTCACTGTATTTAAATATATATTATATTATCAAAATATGTAAGTCTAAGGCACACTATGTATTCACGTTCACGTTGAAAATTTTTGTGTTTTGATTTTCTTGCCGGCAATTTTATTTATTATTTATTTTTTTTTTTTCTTTAAATGCTGTTTTCTATTTTTGTTTTGTTTTGTTGTGGCAACGGTGGCGCCGACGCGTTGCCATTTGGTTGTAAGAATAATAATAAGGTTGTGTCTGTTAAACGAATGTTAACATTGATGTTAACACTGTTAACGATTCCTTGCGTGAATTTGTGACGTTTCAAACGGACAACGCAAAGGATTTTATCTTCAACCAGCTGTTATTGTAGCGACCTCAATGTAAACATAATAGAAGCTGTGCGTTATTTTTTAATTTACCATATTAAATTTCAAAATCATTTTCCAATTTTCAGTTTTACAGAATTAGTATTATTTATTTATTTTTATTATTTTATCGAAGTAATTTTATCGAAGTGTTAGCATGAATAACAATGTACAAAACAACAACTTAATGAATTTGGCTAAACTATAACATAAAATGATGTGCGTGAATATGTAGTAATTTTTATTCTTTTTTTTTTGGTTTTTTGTTTTGATGGTATGAGTATCACGCTCGAACTTTAAAATTTAATGCCTATTTATTAAGAGTAGGTGTTTGGAATAATGCGCTTTTATACCAAGCTGAGCTTTTTATCAATATTTGTATATTAAATATATTTATATATATATATATATATATATATATATTTATTTATTTATATATATATATATGTATATAAACGGTTTGATGGATAATACCCTAGTTGAGAGAAACCAGGAACGTATCTAAAGCATTCCAATTATTACAATTATTACTACAGAATAGTTTACTCCATTAAAATGACACGTAACTTTTTTCGCAGCGAGGATTCCCTTGGCAGGGTCATGGCCCATTTTTTCATGGCAGTTAGTATAACCGAGCTGATTACCATTACAGCACCGAACAATGAATAAGAGTTAGGAGCTTCACCAAAGAACATGATTTGCCATATGAATGCAAAAACGATGTCAGCACACCGGGCAATAGCTACTGGACCTGCTTGTTCCACCTGCAGAGAGAGCGTAAGCAGAATTTGTCCCAGGAAACTAAAGATTCCGAGAATAACGACCAGCCAGCGATCACGTCCACAGCTGGGCCAGCATGCGACACCAATAGATCCACATACGATGAGTGTATATACAAGTGCAATGGCTCCGAAATTTGTCATAATTACTGAGAAGTGTAGATTCTTAAGTGCACGGAGTAAAATGTAAACGTTGGCACCAAATAGAGTTGATGAGATGGCCGCCACTGGTCCCCAAATATCATAAGTTTTATCAATATACTTTTCATTATCCATTTCGAGTGTTGCATCACCAAAAATTAGTGGCGGCCTTGTAATTAGTACCACTCCAAGTAACGTCATATTAATGGTAACTACATTAAAGAGTGTGCATGGCTCCTTTAGAAAGACTCGAGCGAATATGGCAACAAATACAGGTGTGGAGAAGATGATAACGCTGGCATCAGCAAGTGGCATATGCCGGAAGGCATAAAAACTGAGCATTAGTCCTGTTGTGCCCATAAAACAGCGCAATAGCAAGATAACTCGTTTACCTTCAGGAAACACAGGCTGCTTTGTGTAAATAAGTATTGGAATTGTAGGCAGAAGGACACCCACAAAGCGAAATGAAGCCAGCTCCATTGGATTTACATCCACAAGACCTTTTACTATTACCGAGCATAGCGAAAAGAATAGTGATGAAAGTGTGGCTAATATAATACCCAAATATGGGCAATTAAAGCGCGTCTTTAAACGGTCCAACCACTGATTTGATAAATTTCCTCTTCGCGTCCCATCATCAAATTGATGCAGTTCTAAATTCTCTGGCATTCTTTGCATATTGGCAGTTTCTATTATAATATAATATATTATTTAATGGCACATCCTGTAAATAGTATTACTTATGTTAATTAACTGGCGCCAAAATAATTATGTTTTTAATTATATTACCTGATATCTTTCGATAGCGTTTGAAAAATCGATTTTTCCACGCTGTTCCAACGATTTAAAATGTACTGTCCCGGAATTCATGCAGCTGGAGCTGCGATAGCAAACTTTACGCTTTATTCATTATTTGTATTATCTGTTTAATAAATATTGATTTTAAGTTATAAAACGAGTAATTAAACCCGCACAAACTTTTTAAATTGCGAAACAATTACCAATTAGATAACAGCTGTCGGTTCTGTTGCTAACAGAAAATGTATATGTACCATTGAAATAGAAAATGTTGTTACTTAAGAGCTGTTAGACACTGTGTTAACGACTGTTTTTTTTTTCAAGCGGCTGTTAATATTTTTTAAATATGTATAAAAAAAATGTTACATATTTAGGAAAGGTTTCTTCATCAGCTTGTTTGTATTTTTTTAATATATCTTTAAGTTATATTTAAAGTATATTAAAGTATTTTTGATTTTCATTTTTATTTTAGGCATAGTAGGCTTTAGCTTAGAAAATTTTTACCTTAGATGTTGTTCGATGTTGATCGAACTATCGTTCGTAAATCTATAATTCCGATAACACATGTCATATCACCAACAGTTTTCGACTTCGACTTGTTATGAGCAACCAAACATCCGCCGCTAACGCCAAAAGATGGGCTGTTCTTGCCGCTGGGTTGGGTCTGGTTTATTTTATAGTGCGGCACAGACAGTCCATATTGGACTCATTTTATCGTACATGGAAGTTCAGCAGTTCGCTATCGCTGCAACACAAGCGGATTGAAGTTATAAGCTCCATCCAAGAATCACATCGAGTTCTCAGTGAGATAAAAAGGTAAATACGGGTAACATCCGCTTAAATGTTTATAATGTGATAATAATTTTTTTACATACTATATATATATATATATATATATATAATTACATATCTCAAATATATATTCCATAGCCACTGCGAAACATACAAAGTGCTTGGCTTTGATTGCGAATGGATTACTGTGGGTGGTAGTCGCAGACCTGTTGCGCTTCTTCAATTGAGTTCTCACAAAGGTCTTTGCGCTCTGTTCCGCCTGTGCTGCATGAAGCAAGTTCCAAGTGATTTGCGTGAACTACTTGAGAATGAGAATGTCATCAAGGTGGGCGTAGCACCTCAAGAAGATGCTAAAAAGCTGTCATACGACTTTGGCGTTGGAGTGGCGGGTACTTTAGATTTGCGTTTTTTAGCTGTAATGGCTGGGTATAAGGCTGAAGGTTTAGGAAAACTCTCACAAACACATCTAAATTTTGCTTTGGATAAAAACTGGCGCTTGGCTTGCTCCAACTGGGAAGCCATGCAGCTCGAGCCAGCTCAAATAAATTATGCTGCAAATGATGCATTGGTCGCTGTGGCTATTTTTCAGAAACTATCCAGAGATCTTGAACCGCGTAACTTTTGGGACAGACGAAATATTAAATTTGATCGAATTATATCAAAAATTGAACCGTTTATAGATGCAGATTTTACAAAAGGTTTTTCCACTGGTCATCCAATAGGTAGATCAAGAAATGTATCAACAACAGGATCGCATCTACTAACGGCTGTAGGTAAACAAAACAAAATCAATCCAAAGAAGCAATGTCGAAATCTTGGCACGCAGTCGAAAGCTTTCTATGATAATTGTCTACTAGAAGCGCCAGATGGCGAACTTCTGTGTACTATTGATCGTCGTAAAGCCTCGTGGTACCTTAACCAAGGCCTCGGAGCACAAATCAATGATAATCCATTTACTGTACGCCTTAATTTTGAGCCCGCTGGTCGTGCTGTAGGTGATGTTGGTCGCTATTATCAAACTCCTAAGGAGAATCAGTGTGTTGTTTGTGGTCGTCGTGATGCGTATGTTAGAAAGAATGTTGTGCCACGTGAATACAGAAAACATTTTCCAATAGTAATGAAGTCGCACACATCGCATGATATTCTACTCCTTTGTCCAAATTGTCACCAATTAAGTAACATTTCCGATAATAAGGTCCGAAATAAATTGGCCAGCATGTGCGAAGCACCATTTAAGAACAAAGAAGCCATGGCCAAATACCATGATGATCAGCAGTTAAGGTGACTAACATATATACATATATACATACATATTATATTTATATATTTAATTTAACTTTTTATTTCTATTACATAAAAGAAACGTTAAATCTGCTGGTAAAGCTTTGCTGCAAAGAAATAACCGTATTCCCAGCCAGAAGCTGGCTAAAATGAAGAAATCCATTTTAGACTACTTTACAGAGGAAACTGAAATTACAGAAGAGCTACTTAAGAAAGCTGCTGCCTTAGTTTGTAAGGTTGACAACAGAGATCATTGTCAGCATGGTAAAAAGGTTGTTGAAATGTATCGGGATAAATTTGGTGGACTTGTAGAATTAGAGCGCCTATGGCGTGAACATTTTCTACACACAATGCAACCAAAATTCCTTCCAGAATTATGGAATGTTAACCATAATGCAGATCGCTTAGAAGTACGAGCTATAGAGGGGCGTATAGATAATGAAGATTTAGTTGTGGCAGGCCTGGAGTCGGTATTACGAGATACAAATCTTAACTGATAATAGTTTTACAAGTTCGTTTTGTCTATATTTTAATTATTTAAGAACAACAAAAAATTTGCACTTTGCTACGTATATAATACAAAAACAATAATAAAAGGTTTATAATACACAATCCACAAGACAAATGTTTTTTTTTTTTCTAATTTATTTTGTTTTACAATAAATAGATCTATTTGTCTCCCTTACAGTGGCGACGATGCCGTAATATGTCGATATTCGACAGGTTTAAATGACGGTTACATGTTTTACAATGATAGTTAGGTGCGTGGTTTGAACTACTGGATGAACTCACAGGTTTAGGTTCAGGTGTTGTCTTTCTTTGACAATATCCCTTACAGTATAAACGATGCTTTAGCTGATCGGGTATATCAAAGCTTTCCAACTCAAAGTTACACTGTTTACATTGCCAGGGTTGGCTTTGCAGAGCTGTTTGCATAGCTAATGTCCAGGGCAGCTCAACAAGGCAGCCATAAACAACATTTTCGCAGACATTTAGGCCACCTTTATCGCTGTTCACAGTGAGTGGATAATCAGAAGCAAAAGGATTTGCTTCCAGATCTTCAAGGCCTGTTGGCGTACAATGAGTATACAAAGTTTTTAGATCAGCGGGCAGTAAACGCTTAATGCCGTAAGCCATGTCCAGGCTCATAAAGTCTAAAAGATCATGCCAAAGTGTATCAGTTCTGTCAACTTCAGCTATTAATGGTCTTTCACTCTGTGATTGGGAATCATTGAGCTCTAAAGGAAGTTTGTAAATTAATATGGATAAGCTGTATTGTATAATTAGTGCTCACCATTTAGTTTGGTGTTGAGACGGCTGTTCCAACGTCTTCGCAGTTCAATTGCGCGGCTAAGGAGCTGTAAGCCACTACCAGGTTGAGGAAAATCTAATCCTAGCCAGCCATCACAAACGATTCGAGAGACATCTATGTTGGTATCAATGGCATAACCAAAGAGAAGCAGTGTCTGCGCCGCCGGCAAACGTATGCAGTTCATCAGATATGGCTTGGCGGTCTCGAGTAGCGATCTAAAAGCATAAAGATTAGGTATTAAATTAATTTTTTTATTTTTAACAACAATGTCTTACTGATAACAGAGCACTTGATGGCGCTCACTAAGCGGTTGTTTGGGTGTATAATAATCCGGTTTGGGTTGCAGATCACTCTCGGCAAGCTTCAGTAATTCATAGTATTTGGCAAAATGAGCATTTGGATGTTGCGAGAGAAACGGTTTCAGTTGTGTATGGAAAAACTGCTGACTACCGCCCTTGCAATAATTGAATTCATCTGCAATGGCGAGCTGTGGATAGAACCCACTGACGAGCAATAGTTTTATCAGCATAACCTCTCGATGGCGTTGTAGGCGTGACGAACGTTCTAGTAAAGACAATTGACGTGCATCATGGCGGAGCCTAAAATCTACATCACGTATATCTTCTCCAGGTTCACCATCGTCCTGATCGTCTAGATCGTGGTAATTGCCATGATGATGCTTGAGTACCTTGCGCTGGCGCGGCTGCTCAAATTTCTGTTTCCGTTTGAGCGCCTTCAACTGTCGCAACTCTCCGTGGCGTCGAGCACGCTCAGAACTACTTAGTGAACCTGCTGAGCTAGGCGGAGCCATCCGACAGGTTTCTAGTATGCGTTGAAATTGCTGGCGTAGCTTGCAGACCTCGTAGAAACGTTGTTCCTCGATACCTAGACGGTGACACCACTTTCTTGTATTGTCACGCTGCATCTTCATCTGAAGCCATTCATTAAATGCACGTAACAGCGTAAATAGGTCACCCTGATCCGACTCAATCGGTTGTCTTTCTCGTTCACATTTCTGATCCATGTGAGCACGGGTAGTTAGTGGGTTCTGTACGCTTAACATTGCGGCTACAGTAAGCAGCTGCTCAACTTCCGGAAACACACATCCCATAAGCAGCATCTTGCCAATAGATAGCTCGACAGGTAAATGAGCCAGCGACCTGCCCAGAGGCGTTATCTTTTCATCCATACTAAGCGCACACTAAAAAAGGTGGCGTTTAAGTCCGGTAAGTAAGTAATATGGTAATGTGTTCCACTTACATGCTGCTTGAGCGCCAGAATAGTCTGTTCGATACGTTCTGATTCGGGCGGTTCGATAAACGGAAAGGCGCGTACATCGGGTAAACCCATTGAAACCATTTGAAGCAACATTGTATCAAGTGGTACGCGGTAAATCTCTGGCATTGGATACATCTCGAAGGTATCAAACTGTTTTTCAGTGTACAGTCTAAAGCAAACCTAAAGTATGATATATTATTAAATGAATTATCTTCATTATTTCACTTCATCCACACTTACACCTGGTCCCGTGCGTCCAGCACGACCTTTTCGCTGATCCGCTGATGATTTCGAGACCCAGAACTCTTTTAGACGCTGTCCCTTACATGTTGCATCGTAGCTCATTTCTTTAACCTTCCCGGAATCTACAACAAATCGAACACCGTCGACAGTCAATGATGTTTCGGCAATATTTGTGGACACAATGCATTTTCTCATCCCTTCGGGCGCATAGTCGAACACCTTATCCTGCTCAGCCAGTGCTAAGCCACTGTGCAGCGGTAAAACTAACCACTGTGTCTGCTGCTTCGCATATTCTGTAACAGCCTCACAAACACTGTCAATTTCATTTACGCCGCTGACAAAGATAAGTACATCCCCACGCTCGGTGACTGTAAAGAGAATTTAAATTAATAAGGAATAAAGAACTATGAAGTTTGGTAATGTGGTGTACGGACTTGGATACTGCTGATCTATAAGACTTAATACTTGAGTGAAGGGTGCAGGATCTATGCGTGAACTCTGTGTACGCTTTGCTTGTTGACTGCTTGGCTGGCCAGCCTTAAGCTCCAGCGCAGGCGGTGGCATATAACGCAACTTAATAGGGAATAGACGACCGGGTACCTGGAGCAGACGAGCTCCTTCCTCACTAAAGAAGTTATGAAACAGCTCTACATTTATAGTGGCTGACATAAGAATTAGCTTTAACTGTGGTTTGGCACGTAGCAGGCACTTTGTAACGCCTAACAAGAAGTCTCCGAACAGATTACGTTCATGAATTTCATCTAATATGAGAACATCGTATTGCTCCAAATTGTCAGCCATCGCAAGCTGTCGCAGCAAGAGGCCTTCCGTGATAAATAAAATATGTGTATGCTGCGTTCTGTTCCGCTCAAATCGTATTTGAAAGCCCACTTTGGTTCCATAGTCATCAAGCATTTCGTGCGCCACGCGCTTAGACAACGAAACGCATGCCAGTCGTCGTGGTTGTGTGCAGGCTGAAAACGTTATATTAAGTTTTTAATAGATTAAAAAGTAAATTTCGCCTTACCAATGCTGCGGTAGCCAATGTCAAAGAGGAATTGTGGCACCTGTGTTGATTTACCACAACCTGTGTCGCCGGCTATAATAACCACACGAGATGCATCCAGTGAACTGCGCAAATCGTCCTTGAATCTGGAAATTGGTAGCGAACGCTGTGCCTTTCGCAATTTCTTAATGCGATTGAATTTTTCTTTTTGCTTAAAGTCGAGATAGACAAGCACTATATGCAGGAATTGTGTTTGCATCTCATCCATCCGACTGCTATCCTGCCGTAGTACATTTTCATCCAGCTGCATTGCCAAGTGTTTGGTCTTATGATACGGTTGCGGCTCCTCATACTCACACTCTGTAAGTAACGGCGGCAAAACCGGTTGCCCAAGATTGCGGAGCATGCACTCATATTTGTTTACGAACTGCCAAAAGTCCGATTCATTTTCCACTAGACTAAGTTGATGTCGGCTCTTTGTTTCCAGAAGGGGGCTAAGCGTAGACTTGTGATCCAAAAAACTAAAGTCTATTAAATTAAGCGACTCTAGTTTTGTGTTGGAACTACGATGCTTTTTGCTTGATTTGCTGCTCATTTAAATGCCAGTATGTAAACAAACGCAGCATTGATATCGATAAAGAAATGCGTTCGAACAGCTGACTGCTGTGCCGGTTAGTCAATCGATTATAATCAATCGTGGATCAGACGAATGCATTTATTTATATTCTGTTAACAATGCTTAATGAAAATAAAACAAATAGATTAATTCTACCACATAGCACGCTGAACACCAGACAGCTTATTGTAATCCGCCAAGTGGCGCCAAACGATTCTGCTCAAACGATATTTATGTACAACTCCGCGGGGTCGTGACGTAAGGGCGCAACGCTCGCGAACACGCACCAAAGATGAATCCCTTGGAAATGCAGCAATCTCCGCATCCGCAACCTCACGCAACTCAATGGGCAGTATATCATTCTTTCGTAGCGAATTCACCCGCAAACGTTCCTTAGCATGCTCAGTCACACACTTACGGCGTTTAACATCACGAATCATACGCCAATCCGCATATTTTGTGCGCACCTGTTGTAACTGTAAATAAATAATATTATATGTCGTTTTCCTTAATATTTCTATTTATTAACTTACGCCACATCCTGCAATTTGCACACTTTGGCATACGTAATTTCCTAGTTTTGCCAATGAATTCATTTCTGTTTATTAACATTTATGCCTAACGATTTCTAAGTATATCAACTTTTTCCAATCGATTTTAGGTTTACTGATTAGTTAATCGATGATGTTGTGGTTCTGATACTAAAAATCGAAAAATGTATTAGGCGGGTGAATCTGAATTTTAAATTTTTGATAGTTGTATTGTAACTGTGGAATTAAGGTTTTAAAAAATATAATTTTTAAACAAAAATACAAAATGTAAATAAAGTAAAATAAGGTTAATTAAATTGTACTCAAAAAAGTGAAATTCTTTTATTAAACTTTTGTTGCACACTGCGAAAAAATTTATAAATATATTTGTACATTGTTATTTATATAAAAATTTAATTTTTTTCACAAACGTGAGCAACAACGGTAAATTATTATAATTAAAAATTATGTTTAATATGTCGCAAATTTAACTGATTTACTGGGTTTATTACACAGCCAGTGTTTTCATCACAACAATAACAACTGAGATTATTCGGAATTGTAGTCTAGTTGGTATTTGAGTGGACAATATAGTTTTGATTGTGTAAGGTCTAGAATATTTACTAGAAACTTAATATTAACTATTGCTCATTATAAATTTTTATATATTAAATAAATTAATAGCTTGCATTTTTCTACGTATATATTACAAAATAATATTAAAAAATTCGATGTTCGTATGCTTTGCTACGAAATCGGGAAACAGCACAAAACAATGGCATTGGTCTATAAGCATCTCTTACCTTACTTAATTGACTATTATAAAAGCTATTAAATATTGGATAATACAGTATATACATTGTATATTGCAGTACCAGCGTTTTGCTAAATAAACTCAAATCCCTCATATTTGTACTCAGTTTCAATTCTCGTCTCGGGCAGTAATGTTTTGCCGTCAATAGTAAACGCTATAATAAAAGTCGATGTCTTTCCGTTGAGCTCCTCTGATTTAAGTGCAATGATAATTTTGTCTTCTGTATTAGGTAAAAACTTAAAGCTAGAAAATCCATGAGTGGGTGTCGGGTTACCAGAATCTAACCTCATGGTCTCAATAATATTAAAATTTTCGTCTGCGGAGATAAGTATATTGCAACCCATATGCTCGTCGGAGGTTTCGTTGTACCTAAAACACAAAAAATTAATAAATGAAAGGTAGAGTGAGCCGTGTCACATTTTACAAACTCACTTTTCTTTGGAGCAACGACGTGGCAGAAAATACCAGCGTTGATTAATCTGTGACCAAACGCCACTCTCATGTATCATATAGCCAGGCCAATATATCTGGGAAGACTTCGAGCGCAACTGTTTGTAGTTTTCAACCCAGTTAAGAGAGTGAACTTCTCCTGTGGTTGTTATTGCTTTCACAAACATAGGGTTATTATTTTCAAAGTCACCATTGCCTGTTGTCCATTCCTTGCCCATGGAACCTACATATAATGTTTCATGTTTAACCGTGGCCCATTCAGATTTGAATCCCTTAGTGTTGTGTCCATCGCCATCCAATAAAATAACCCACGGTATGGCCTTGTCATTAGCAATCTCATATACAAGTCCAGTACGATCATCGAAGCTTAGGAGTTTGCCATTAAATGTAACAAGTTCAGACAGTTCCATGCCACGTCCTTTAAGTGCAAAACTTGACTCCAGTGCTGTGGGCGCGCCATCATCCCAGCTGATTTGTAACTCATTTTTTTTAACAATATGCGTTAGGTAACCTTTTTTGAAATAGCTACGCCACGTTGTACTTCCGTCGCCCTTTACAATCTTGGAACTAGTATCTAGATCTGCTATCATTGCAATGCGATAGCTGATAACGCCGCCTTGAGCAATCAGTGGTGGTGTCAACGGATACGTTGTGTTGTAAACTGGTATTTGTGTGTTTTCCAAAGGATAATATTTTTGGCGCAGCCAGTAACCGTCGGATGAAGATCTAGAGCCTTGACGTGCATACCAGAATAGTAACATAAGAGCAACCGCACAAAATACGAGCAATGCAAAGTGATAGTTAAAGCGGACAGTGCGATTTCCAATTCGATAAGTTGGCGTACGCAGAGCAGAACGCCAGTCGCGCATATACATAGCGCGAGACGAATTTTCTATTTCCCTATACCCGAAAGCCGGACTTTGCATTTAAACCTAAAAATTTGGCGGCGTGGCAGTAAGTTTGAAGACTAAAGACCTAACAAATTGGTGTGATGTGTCGGTTTTTGATTTTGTTTAGATTCCTCTAACGATGACATTGTGGTCAACAATATCGATAATATCTGCATAAACAGCTGATTGATGAACAGTTAGACTCTGTTCCAACTACAAGTTCTTTTGAACTATTTAATAACCTCAAAATCGATTCGTTAATATCACTAAATTCAAAAACAAACTATTTATATGTTATCAAGTTTTAATATCAATTAAAATTAAAATAATTACGAAAAGCATAAAGCAATTGTGTAAGTCCTACTTATTTCATACTGAATAGCTTGTAAATGAAAATAAAAATTAAAAAAGAACTTTGGGGGATAAAAACTATGTGTATACCGCCTGGCCACCACATTCACTTGATTAATTTCTAACCGATATATTTAGACCAATATCGATACCAAGTTAATAGTACTCGAATTCGCCGGCATTGAGCATTAAACAATAAACAATTGGTAATTATCATTCAATAAGAAATAAGGTGCAGTACAAATATAAAATGTGGGCGCGTTTTAAAAATATCCTTCAATCTTTTCCAAAAGGTGCAATAAGTTCCAGAAAAATTCATAACATGGCAGAGCAACCAGCCACTAGCAGCAAGGAAGCTATTGCTCGACTAAGGGAATTTGGATATGCTTTTAATGACGGTAAGCTATTAAGATTATATAGCTAACATTTATTAATTCTTAAGTATTTATGTGTAAATAGCTGGCGAGCTACGGAAAATAGACCCGGAAACTGGTTTGCCTAGTAACCAGCCTTATGTGTTTAATATAAGCGATAACCATTCAAAGAATCAAGAACATTACGAGGAGTTGGCTAACCAAATACCCGAAATCATATATGAGCTATTGGAGAAAAATGGTTTAAAAAGAACATACATACCAATTGGCATGCCCATTGAACAGTCGTCATTCATCTTTACTCAACCACAATCTTTGACGGGATCCAAGAAGTTGCTCGTGTTCATTAATGGAAGTGGATATGTTCTGGCCGGACAATGGGCACGAAGGTTGTATTTATTAAAAACTAAACGTTTAGTAAATTATAATTACAATTAATTTTTATTTTAATTTTTGTATTGTGTTTCAGATTAATTATAAATAATTCATTAGACCATGGCACACAGCTTCCGTATATTCAGCGAGCACAGAAACTTGGTTACGATATTCTTGTAACAAACACTAACGACAACATGCGTACTGTAAACGGAAAAAGGAAACCAATTAAAGGTGTTGAAAGTGCCATGAGTCATGCCGCTTACGTGTGGGAACATATAGTAATGCCTGCAAAACCTGAAAGTGTCGCCATAGTGGCACACAGTTATGGTGCAGCAGTTGTGGGATCTTTAGTGAGTAAATAGATGGTTATTTTGGCTATGGAGTAGATAACAAAAAATATTATGCGTTTGTAGATGGGAACGTTTTCTGAATTTTTCAAGGAAACTGTATTTGCGATTGCTTTAACTGATGGCGCGATGGGATATCGTTCGCCTGGCTTTGAAAAATACTTTTCTGATGTGGTATGTAATTGGGCATCAAGTACGGCGCCGCTTGATACCGATTTAACGCGAGGTGGTACTGGCATGGCAGTGGTTTCTGCTGGACATCCAGAGCACGAATGGTCTTCATATTCCGCCATGGATTCGGTTCTTAAGTATATTGAAGAAAAGTATGAGAAGCGTTCAAAATGCAAACTAGAATCTTAAGGGCAACTTTGCAGCCAATTTATATTTTATGAAATTCCTTGAAAAATATTTTTTTTTTATTTGACACTTATCCCTTTTCTCTAAGGAGAAACACAAACTATCGATTTACTATGCATAAATCAAGCGATAAACAACAATCCGTTTGACAAACTTCTCATAACCACTCAGATATGTCACTAACACTCACATCAAGGCCATTTAATTTGATTTTCGGCACTTTGGCACATTCCAAGTGAGTTAATCAAGTTGATGGCTGATGTATCGATGTCGATAAAACAAAAGTGACTTCCTATCCCCAGTCCGTCAACCTAAAAAAAGAAAATATAAAAAAAAACCTACCCATAACTAATTCCCCATGTCCCAGCGGTTAAAGCTTGACTGTGTGTCGATAAGACGGGCAGTCAAAACGTTGCTGCATCTTTCTTGGGGTTGTTGTTTATAAGTCCAGCAATGGAAATTCCCTGTTACCCTAGGAATACAAGTGACCACATCGTTTAACAAAGTGCGTCATAAAAAACCAGGTCCCAGGCGAATTTATTTTGCTGTAAGATAAAAACGCACATGTTTGGCTATATTTCCACTGCATTCCACCAGTTTTTCTTAAAGAAATTATTTGAAATTTTATTGATAATCAAAAGTAATTTAATTATCAAATAATAGAGCTAAAATTAAGCATAGTAAAAATTTTCAAATTGTTTATGTAAATCTAAAGAGGAAATAATTTTAAAAAAATGTTAATACTTTTTGTACGGAAAAGGGATTTTCTACACATATAATAAAAAACAAAAATATATTAAAGAATATATATATATATATATATTTATATATATATATATATATATATAGGTAAAATTTTAGAGACTTACAACTCTTTTGACTTAGTTAAGCAGTAATTTAATACGCAATTAGAGGCTTTGTTTCGGGATTAGCAAAATGCAAGAAACTTACCTTAAAAAAATATCCCTTTTCAGTAGTGGAACACAAAGTGCATACATAGAGACGTTTATCTTAAGTATTAAAACCGAACTTAATACCTACAAAGCGTTCATTTTGTGTAGCAGAAACAGGACATTTACGGAAGGAAGTTGAGTATGAGTAAGCCAGTGCAAAAGTGAGAGAGAGAAAACTGCAGACGACGGCAGGCAGTTGGCTGGGGCTGAGAGTGGGACTGGGATTGGGACTAGGACTGAGAGTGAGATGTGGGTGGGTCCGTAGCAACGGCAACCCTACAAAAGGTACCCTGCTTAGTCCTCTGCTCTGGCGTGTATATATTATCGCTGTCATGGCCGCAGTCATGGCTTCTGCTCCACCTTAGACTTTCTATATGTATTTGAAGTCGACATCGTTGACGTCGTTGTCGTCCTATGGCAGCCTGCTATCTACACTTTGACTTACCCGCACCCTACAAATACACACACAAACGTACTTATACGTGCAAATATATATATATATATATCTCAGTCAAATAAGTAAAGCACGACGAGGATAGCATTAGTTTGGTCGGTGCGACCGTTCGTGCAACTTTCGTATCCTTCGTTGGCAGGGCTTTTGTTTGAGTTCAGGAATGGGTCATGCGCCTGAAGCATGTACATATCTCTCTCGTACATACAATATCCTTGTCTTTTTTTTGTGTACATAGAAACAGTAAATAAGGAAAGCTACTGCATATACATTTCATAAGTAAATAAAAACAAAAGTCACAGTTCTAGTTTAATTTAAGGATTCGAATTTGCGTTTGTAAAGAAAATTCTAAAAGAAAACTCTGAGCAGTATTTTCATAGATAACAATAACTGGCAATTACTTAAAATAATCATTCCTTCTATGGTTATTTGATAAGATCTTACGACATACGAGGCGTATAAATAAATGTAACGTCCTTCAAGTCCTGCAACAGACAGAAACTGAAACTGGGACTGAGACATAACCCTTTTTTGAGTGTTGATTTCCATGATGGGTTATTTGTGGTTCGTTTATTGCTGTTGTTAACAAAGATTTTCATTTCGGATAGACCTTTAAATTATTTGCTGCTTAAGAAAACGATTTGTAAGCCTTGTAATTGGATTACTTATTTAGTATTGGAATTATTTTAAGACAGGATTTAAGATTTAGTTCAGCAACATTGTAATATGCTTTAGAATCTTATTAAGTAAAAATTTATAGTAAATTTATTGCTTCTACTTTCCTTCTGTTACTGTAACATACAAGCTTACCTAATTCCTAATGAATATAATCATAAATCATATACTCTCCATTGTAAATGCAATTTTAAATAAAAGTCTCGCCACAATTTCCGCTATGGGCAATGTTATTGTGCCTTACTTTATTGCTTCAAAAAGTTCAAGCGATGTCATTCAAAAAGTCATAAATAATAATGTTTTCCAATAAATGTTCACATATGAGCGCGCACGCATACTGCCAAGCACTTGACTGCCATACACTTTTCACAGGGAGGAGCATTGTGTCCACCCAAAAAACCCATTTTCAAGCCCAATCCCAATCCCAAACCAATTGAACCTATGCCACCCACCGTTGCAAGCCACAAGTGGAAACTCTTACTGATTCTTCATACTTCTGCCCATACTCCGCAGTGACCGTCATTGAACCTTGGCACATGGATTGCTGTTTCGTGGCTTGTGGCTTTTTGGTTATCCAGCCAAAGGGCACCCAACTGTGCTGAATGTATACTTCATAACTTACAAGGTCATTTTTATAAAGAACCATTAGAAAATTTTCTTCTTTTTTTCTCGTTTTTTCCATTTTTTTTTTGTTGGTATCCCCAGCCTATTCCCTTCTAGTTTTATACTATAATCTAATGTTCATGTGTGACGAATTTTTATGGCTGACAAATGATTGATGAGATTCTGCCATTTCCTGTAAATATCATTAAAAATGCTTGTTCCTGTTAGCCTGAGTGTATAAATAATAATAAATAAAAACAGACAATAACAAATTTAAAGTCCTCAGCTCGTTATTAAAGACAATTCGTAAGATCTATACCATCCGTCTGGCTGACTGAACAATGGCCTTCAACTGCGACCGTAGAAAGTGCTGAAATGCAAGTTTAATGCTAAAATAATATCAAATAAGATTAGATAACATTATGTCTTGATGCTCCATGGTAAGCTCTTGGTGTGAGCTTAAGAAAAACAAGCAATTTTACAAATTGCACCATTTGCACCCCTTTTTAAAACTTTGCCTCACCTCTGCACATTGAGGCAAGAAAGTTCTCAAAGTAATATTTCTAATATTTAAAGTTAAGAATACTACTTGTATTTCCATTATTTCATTGCTTTCCTAAGATATTTTATACCACTGTGCACCACAATCTAAGTATTTTAAAACGGAAACATCTACCACAAACAAAGCCGCACAAATCACAGCAAATACAATGACAAAGAGTACCCTCTGGCAGTTTCTGGACCTGGAAGTGCCACGTAAATGTTATACAATGTTAAACTTATTTGAGGTTTATGTTCTTGTGTCTTGTTGTTGCTATTATTGGTGGGCGGCTGAGGCGACAAAAAGGACCTCAAAGCCAATAAAACGATTTTTTTTCGTAAAAGACTATCTATGTATCTATGAATTGTAAATGCTTGAAAAAAGGACAATTCAAGTGGTTGTGGCCACTGACAGCTTGTTGTCCTTGCCGTCAACAGTCCGCGATATAAGATAATAGTATCATCAACACCAGTCACACCACCACCACCACCACCACCAGCACCCTTCCTTAGGACATCTACGCTATGCCTTAAAAGGGACATTGTCTGAGTATTTATTTATCATAGGCGTTGCTGGGGGCGGCATTGGATTTTGATTTTGAAATTCTAAAGTTTGGCTTCAGCTTTGGATTTAGTGGGTGTCATGGAAAAACACAACGCGCCTTGGTTGATAACAACATTGTTGGCTAATTTGCATGGATACCCCAAAAGCAGGAAATGACAGCAAAAACTTAAAGCTTTTGAAGTCCCAATTTTGTGGCCAAATGACAGATTTTTCACGCACATTTAAAAAACATTTAAAAAACCATTAAATGTTTTCTTTATTCCGCACTTTCTTTTTTTGTTCTTCTTCTTTTTCATTTTTTTGTTTTTATTTTATTTTATTCTTTTTTTTTGCCACACTGTCACACCCCATTTTTTATTTGTTATTTTGCTTACGCTTTTGCGTGGCTGCCACATTTTTTTTTTTTTAAATTTTTTCTGGTTTTATTATTTTTTTTGTTTTGTTGTTGCTATTGTTGGGTTGGTCTCTAATCTTTGCGCCATTTATTTACACTTGATTAACACGCGACTGACATTTGTTTGACTTTTTTCTTTTGTGAGAAATTAAAATTCGAGTTGCAGCACAAAAATATTCTATATAGAGTCTGTGCTCTGTGGCATGTCCTTTGCTGTTGCGGCTTTTTGACTTTGCCCTTTCTTTTTTTTAACAAAAATTATTCATTTGTAGAAAATTGTGACGTCGTTTTTCCTGGTAATGGTTTGTGTTTGTATTTATGTTGCTGATTCTGATTCTGATTGTGGTCCTTGGCCCTGCCCTGGTCTGGCCTCAGGCCAAACTGATTAATAAACCAAACGTCAAATGTGCACAATGGGCACGCATCGTTAGTACCACCCCCGACCCAGTTCTTCAGACTGAGAATTGAAGACAGAGCCGGAGCAGCTGTCATCTGTGCGTCATATTCAAATGCAGAGAGACCAATAGAGCTTGGTGGAGTGAACCATGTGCCGGTCACATCCTGTTCCTTACAAGTGCAAGTAGGCCTAGGCGTATTGTTGTCAACTTGACTCTTGAATAGATTTCAGATTTCAATGCTTTACAGAGGGCGTTAGCCATTGTCATCTGCTGGGTCACAGTTGGTTGCCATTTGGCCAGCAAATTATTTGCATATTAAAGATGACACAAAAAAAAAAGTAAATACCAACACAGAATCTTTTCACAGTACTTTTTATATATATATATATATGTATATACTTTAAAAATGTACCATAAGAAATTTTATATTTAATCTTTAGTCCTGTTTCAGTCTTAAGTTTGTCTTATCTAATAGAAATTTTAGTGGCCGTTACCAAAGATGACCCTGGGGCATAGCAATAGGACGTGATTTATAAACATTAAGATTTATATGATTGGGTATGTCAAACACACACACACGCCCACATACTCAAGGCACACATTAAAATGATAAACAAAAAACTGTTATACCATAATATTGTATCTACTGTTCTCCATCTCCAGCCCATATTAATGGCACTTGTAATGGTTTTATTTATGGAGTGTTTAGTGTTGGCCCATTTGAAACAATAGAAAACACGCGCAGATGCTTAAGCATACTGATATGAGTGTATGGGTTTGTTCTTCTATATGTATATATATCCTCCGGCTAAGTCAATCCATATCGAATCTCTGACTTACAATGGCTATTCTATGTTTTTTATATATATGTTAAACATTGGGGAGAGTCGCCTTTTTTTAGGCATCATCAATCAACTTCATTGTGCTGGCCTGAAAGTCTTATAGTTATGCATTTTACTATATATATTATATATTAGTTATATATATCATATATTGCATAATAATATCATAAATATAAGAAAATATTAAAGCTTCTTTAAGTTTCATTTACTCCTTTAGCTCTGCTTAAAGTTCTTTTAAGTAAAAAGTAAATTTTATTACTCAATTTTCAAATTCAATTTGTCACTCATAAATTTCACGCTATATTAAAATAAATTTGTGACAATTGAAAATTTCAAGTGGATTCCATATATATTATATATATAGGAAGAAGAAAAAAAACATATTCCGATGTGTCGAAAACATTGCAAAATTTATGGCAAAAATTGGGTTGCCGAGGTCTGGGGCGTTGGGGCGGATTATTTGGTTTGGTCTGTCAAAGTTAAGCGACGGCCTCTGCACTGGCACACGACTTGCATGTCAATATGGGCATGACAATGGCTGGGAAGGGGCGTATACAGTGCAGGATGCAGGGGTATAAGGGCACGGATAGAATACTGTTGTATAGTGTGTCCTTCGTTTGTGACAATGTCGCGTTAAATTTGCACAAGTTGGCAGAAATGTCGCTTGCTTGCGCAAACTGTAAACTTCTGCTACTTCCTTTTTGGGGTGGATGAGAGGAGGAGGTACAACTATGAATGTTCGTGGACTGAGAGAGAGGGAGGAGGACAAGAGGACTGGAGGTAGAAAGCGTGTCCACATAAATAACAAAATTTAAGGACAAAATATCAATATCCACTTTGTGGTACACCAACTGCATGTGAATGAGTTGCTGCCACTGGCACTGCCACAGCCACAGCCACAGCCTGGCAACTTCTTGTCCTCTAAAAATTCTATAGAAAAAAATTTTGAATTTCAAATGAAAATTCTATTTCTTACTTTGTTTTGCATAATTTCAATTCGTTGAAAGCGACATATTGCAAGAAAGTTTTCCAGTTTCTCGACAATGTTGCAAGATTTTACGCAAGTCAATTGCAGTGCAACATTTTCGCACAACATTTTTAATAAAATAAACAAAAAAAAAATAAAATTTCAAATGTTAGCCAAGAATAACTTAAAGATCTTTTAGCTTAAAATTTAAATAGCGAAATATATAAAATATAAAAAATAAGTCCAAGTCGTCTCTAATAGTAGCATGAAGTATTCAAGCATAAAGCTTGCCTCAAGCGTATCAATAATGAGCCTCTCATAACTATATTAAAAAAAATATATATATATATAGATTATATGTATTATATAGATACTACAATTTCGTAGTAATGAGACATTTTATAAACAGTAAAAAAATATCAAATAATCAAAAAGTCTTGAATCTCTTTTATATTATCGACATAAAAGTGCATCAAACTTTTTTTTTCCTTCTACTGGTTTTCATATCCTCTCGTTGAGCCGGTCATAAGCCAAATTTAATTTGTACTTATATGACATTTATGTGCATATTCGTATTCAAATAACTTGGATTTTTTTTTCTGTCATACTTCACTGGCTTTGATGTCCTCGGCTAAAGTCACTTAGACGAACATAATGCCACACACAACAGGCGGAGTGGGTGAGCAGAAGTCATTGTAAAGGAAAGGTTTCGCTAGATTAATTTAGGGTCATGCATATAATATCATTTTTTATACCCTAGTCTTTATGTTCAATGGATGGCTTGTGTTTTGTGGTTGAGGTTTTGATATGCTGTATATATGTGTGTGTATGTGTGTAGATTGGGTGGGTTGGTTGGGTAACCGCAATCAAGTGGCACAGTTTGTGACAGTGAAGCTTTTTCTGTCAAAGCAACGCCTCACATATGTGAAGGCTATTATTTATTGTTAAAGTCTAGAAGTTACTTTGAGTCTTTAATCCTTTACTGGAACAAAATGTTGAAATTTATTGCCTTCTCCTTTGGTCACATATGTTTCATATAAGTTCTCTTAATTATGGGTAATTTTTCTTAAAAACAAGCTTAAACATAATAAAAGAAATGATTTGGGGGCTGTCTCTCTTTTGGCCTGTTTTCCAAAATGAAAATTATTTTGGATTTTCTCTTACAAGTCAAATCTGCATTTGCTGATTGCTCTAAATCATTATCCTTTTTACATATTTCATCTTTTGTTTCTACTTTATTTTCCTGTCTTCTTAAAGCGTTTACCAGGCTCAGTAGCCATTGCTTGGAATCGAACTGTTTGTTGGATTGTTCAATTGTTATTGGCCAAAGTAGCTTAGCGTTATCATTCTCAACTGAATTTCCTTTAACATTATGGTATAATTCCTCTTGGGGCTGCACAGGCTCTGCTTTCTTTACAATTGGTGGACAGGACTGCATTAAGGTATCCCAAAGCTTCTGTGTTTGTATCAGGCTAAAGGAATATATAACCAGTAGAAAAACGATATGAAAACGCGTCAACATTTCACAATTTTTTAAGTTAAACTGTCGTCAACATTTAGTCTTTAATTATAATAATATATATTTTATGAAAAGGCCTTGAACTTCAGGCATCAAAAGTCAACATTAAAAATTTAAGTTCATTTCAGCTGTCGCAGCTGTAAATTATTATTAACAAAATGAAATATTTACTTCTGAACGTAAAATAAATAAATAAGAAACTCTTGAATGTTAAATATAGCTATCCATGAGATATATCGAGTTTACATTTTACTAGAATTTTATTTCCTATACTCAGAAGCTACAGCAACATTGCTTGGCATGAGAATTCTTAAAGAAACTTTCGATGCATTGCTGCCACTTGAAGGTTTTCCTTCGTCTTTAAGCCAAACCTCTCTGGGGGCCTTTTCCGGAAATCTCTGTAAGTGACACGCGCACATTAACACATTTCTTATATATATATTTTATCCTGTGGTACAGACCAAATGTGAGCAACTTAATTTTTAAGTGACTTCTTTTATTTGCATTTGAAAACATTTTTAAAATGTCAACTGGGAATAGATTTGCATATATATAAAACAATGCTTTAAAAAAAAATAAGTAAGTGATATTTATCCTTTTCTTTTGGCAATTGGTTTTACGCTTAACATATCTTCCATTTGCTCATCTATCCATTTTATATAGACGCTTATTCGTGTAAAAGCAGACACAATTCGTGGCTCACAGGGAGTTCTGCCATATGAGAGTATGCCATATAGAGACTGTGCATGTTCATCTACAAGTGGTCCACCAGAGTCACCCTGTGTTATGGATATATAAATATATATTATTATGTATTATTATATATTGTTAATACGTACATCACAGGATCCTCTTGGTCCGTTTAAGTGAATTGCACAGATCTCTGAATTGGTCAAGTACTTAAAGTGATAATCCACAAAGCAGGCAATATCCTCAATAGTTTTATATGGTACAGTTTCTAGATTTTTTTTCTGATTTGGTGTTGTGTGTCCCCAGCCAAGTAGCGTTGCCTTGAGATTGGCACCCTTTCTGGTAGAATCTCTATACTCTAATTTGTCAAAATTGATATGATCAATTGGTATATTAGGCTCAACTTGTATTAGTAATATATCATGACCATGAAGTGGAACAAAATTTGAATGAGTTTTCATTGCTTTAACTTTAAAACGTTTCGTCTTCTTATCAAAGAGTACACTTGAGCCACCAGTTACGGTTAGATCTTTGGCACTATATTCAACGTTGCTATGTGCACAATGAGCTGCAGTTACCACAAACTGTGAGGCAATGATTGTGCCACCACATAGATGTTTATACTTGCCCTTAGTAAATGTTTGTATGGACACAATAAAAGGATATCTTTTGGTCTCTGTTTTATTGGTAACAGGTGTTAAGGTGGTGGTAATATTAAAGTTGCTATCCACTTCATTTTGCATTGGATTATTTTCATCTTCTCTAGCATCAGTTGAATTCGTAATGCCTAATACCTAATTGATAAATATTAATAAAAATGTATTAATCTTTTAACCTTTTTATATATAACCTTTGATTGCGTTAACACACAAAATAGAATAAAAGCAAATGCTGTTAACACACTGCAACAGCTCATGGCTAACAAGCTTTGTCTTATGCCATAAAAGTTCAAAACATTTCAAAAGTATCTTTATAAAAATTGCAGCTAATAGGTATATAAAATCGGCCATAACATTCAATTAATACAGTCTTTATATGTATATAGTAAATAGTTTATTAAATACATATATAATTCTCTTAAGAGTTACCTGTATACTCTCTTTATCTCTCTCTTCTGCAGATACAAAGTTTTTTTTATTGTCTCAGCTTCCACTACATGATAGCAACTATCGTTCTATGGACAAACTCTAGCATATGAGAGCTTCCATTATCCACTTACATGGAATTGTTTCGTGTACATTGAACATGATTTATTATGACACATAAACAACAGCTTAACTTCCGGCTGAGTTCCATTCCGGTGACAAAAAAAAAAGAAAAGCAAGAAAAAAGATGAAGAAAAATTGCAGCATGCCTGAGATATTGACTAAAAGCCCAGCACCGGCAATAGCACTTACCTTTTCCGCTTAGACACCCTCAACTAGGACATAATAGTAGTCCATGTATAGCTAAGGACATTGGCAAATGCATTTGAAACAGGTTTCATCCAGCGTTTTCTACGTTTTTTGGCATTTGATTTTTTATTAGCCAGCAAGTTGTTCCTTAACATAAAGGTTTTCCTTTTTTTTCCCCCCTTCATTCTCTTTTTTATGCCATCGTGTTCATTCGTGCGTTCAGTTTCAGGGCGTTGTGGTCATCATTTTTCTTGCCCTGCCTTCACTTGTACACACTACTATGTGTGTGTGTGCATGTGTATGTGTGATATGTAAGGGCTTTGCTTAGTTCTGCAGTTGCTACTTCATTTTTTTTGTGGCCATCAATGGCTAGCAAAGGGAAATTTATTGTTTTAGCCGTGGTTTGAGTCAAAGTTCCTGTGTTTCAGGTGCACTACTCGGGGGGCTCGAGGCTGTGTGTGTGTGAGAGTAAGACTGAGGTTGAGGGTGACAGTGCTGGGTGTCACATTTGACATTTAAGATGCCATACAATGGTCACTTGCTCTACACTCTCGCTGTCTAATTTATACGCATCGCCTGCATGTGACACCAACATTTGTCCTGGCCAAAGTTTTGCTCAATCTATTTGCAATTCCGATGATTTTTATGGCCAGCTGAAAGCTGTCCAAATGGCCACTAATACAACAACAACAAAAGCTGTTGCATTGACAAATTTAATAAACAAATGACTGACAGCTGTGAAGAATTTATCGACGGTGTTCTAATAGGCATATGTTAAGAAGTCCTTTAGAGATTTCAGCTAATAGAATAAAGTGTTTAAGCCACTTAACTTTACATGATAAAATACAGAATCTTGTTCCCTTTTTTATCAAAGCTTTTAACTAAGCTCAAGGACTTACCACTTTATGTGTCAATAAAAACATTTAAAGCATTATATAAATATATAGAAACAATAGCTTTACTTTACTTACCTTTAAGCCTTTACTCCTTTATACATTGCATATCCTTTGTGAGTGCTACTTAATTGTTGACAGCACATTGTTCAATTGTTTTATGGTTCATATGCATTTTAACCAACACTCACTTTGCTTAATTGGGTCGCCCATTATGTGAGTTGCAGCATTCACAGTTTCCAGCTCCCAGCTCCCAGCTCCCAACTCCCAGCTGTCAACCTCCAGTTGTAGTCTCAGGTCTACAGCTCAATGGTAGCGCCATCAATGCCTGCTTGAGCACAATCAACGTGCAACGTTCCAGTTTTATGTGTGTGCTGCAAGTGAAAGACAAGCATTTGACAGCTACTCTTACTACAGCTTCTCTGTCGTTACCCCCTTCCTCCATTATTATAGTATCTTGTGCAGCTCTCTTGGGTTTCCTACTTGGCAACAACAACCACAGCCGCCCACTGTCACTTCGCTTAACTGCTTGAGGTTTTTTGGTTAAATGCGCTGCCTCCATAAGCCATTAAGGCTAAGTGATTTGTTTTTTTCTTTTTTTTTTTTGTGTCTGCTAAGGCAGCTTAGACCATTTTCCTGCTACAAATGTTTCCAACTCATCTATTCCCTGCTAGCAGACTAACACCTTGCAAATTGCCAGCTTAAAAATGAAGCTTCCTTAGACACCCAAGGCGCACAATTGGAACAAACTAATTGTGCGGAAGCGCAGGCCATTTGCTGGTTTGAGTGGTACACAGTGCTCCAGTTATGAGTGTACATCTTATATATGTCTTTCAGTATATCTTGTCGTCATTGTACTACAAGTCAGCAGTAGTCCAAGTAGTGTCAACTGCTCGATGAAATCTCTGGGCTAAAGTCAACGTGTCAAAGTTTATGTGATGCCAAAGTCTTTGCACAATGTTACTAAACTTGGCAAAAACTTACAGATATCAAAGTTTTCATTTCAAACTTTTCTTTCTTATACATATACATACATATATACATACATATATATGTATATATAAGTGTCAGAGAAATGAGATATGCTGCATGTCTGTTGTATAAGACATGCTGATTATATCTGGTCATTGTTGGGCCGATGACATGCATGACATTTGCCTGCTGGCGACTGCAGAGTGTGTGTCTCGGATACAAGTTTTGACTCTGATTGTCGATAACAAAGGGTTGGCTGGGCTGGGTATTAGTATTATATCATATGGCTGTTAAGTTAGACCTACAATTTAGTCAAGGGTTGTACACTGCATATAATTTAATTTCTCATTCGTCGGTCAACTCAATCCCAATCTGAATCTCTGTAACTACAACTTTCTCTAATCATATGCAAAAGTAAAAATTAATCAATGATTTACAAGAACAATACGTGCGCACATGTCACACCCGGCGGCAGCTATGAAACCATTCGGAATCTGAAACCTAATTTTCAGTTCAAACTCAACTGGGCTGCAACATGGCCAACACCCGCTTGTTAAAGCATTGGCATTGTGACCACCCATCGCCCTGGGGCAGTAGTTGCCTGGCTGAGCAGTGCAGAGTTGGGTAGAGGTAGAGGCAGTAACAGGGTAAAGGACGGTGCAATGAGCATGAACACAAATAAGGCGTCGGCGCTGATCCTTGTCAACCACCAACAATAATTTCAATGTGCACACAACTGGGCAGACGACCGTACAGGCCATTGCCACAGCCTCAACCACAATCATGAAACATACAACCACTGGCCACAGCCGCAGCAACAGCCGCAGCCACTGCCACAGTCACAGCCACAGCCACAGCCCCAGCCGCTAATAATTCAATTAGTTGCCTCAAAAAGATGCCAAACAGTGATGTTGCCTGCTCTCATGACTGTGTTGCATAGCGTCGGTGTACTTTGGCTTGTTTGGGATTTGGTTGGGAATGAATTTCTCTTACTCTGCTGCAACAACACAGAAGTTTTGCGGTGCAACAGTTACGATAATCAAAATGCTGCAGGCCAAAAATCGCAGCACTGCATAAATTTGCAGTCGAACACAACTTGTTCGTATAATACTTAAGTTCTCAGTTATTCCCAAATATAGCATATATATATATATATATATATATATATATATATAAACTAAAACATATCTATATGCTTATTATTTCAAGTTGTTGCTCATTGTTAATGCAACAAATCTCAATACTCAATGCAACAAATCTGTAGTTAGAGCCAAGTACAAGTAAATGTAATATAAATAAAAATCAACATATCAAGATACAAGTAGCAGGATGTTGTACATATATTTGAATATGAAAAGGTGTTGTATATATGTGTATATAAGATGAGGAGGTTGGGGTGGTTTTGCTAAACGGGGAGGGGCTTTCTTGGCACATGTAAATTTTAAATTGTAAATAATCGTAAATAACGCAAATATCGCCTTAAGCACTGCCAAGCGACAAAAGCAGCATCAGGTTCTTAATGCTCAATTCTACATTCTCTATGCTCAGCACTCGCAGTTTATAGTACTCACTTGCCACACTTATAATACGATTTGTGAACAGTCTGAAGCAGTGTGTGGCAGGGCAGACATACTCAAGATAGTCAATAGATGAGAGACGCGTTGGTTTCTCAGATGGAAGCAACTCAGTAGTCAGACTAAAGTTGGCCGCGGACTGAAGATTAAGCCGCAAACCAGCTTTCCCTCTCTATCTCAATCACTCTCTCTCTCTTTCTCTCTCTCTCTCTCTCTCTAGCTCTCTGTCTCTCGTTCATAGCTACAGCATCAGCCATCTAGTTGTAAGTCTCAAACAGATTTATAGAGCAACACGGCGCATGTTTTGGCTTCCAGTCAACGTGTGCGTATGCAAAGTGAATTTATTGAGTTAAAATGCAAATTTCACATGACTACAAAAAAAAAAATGCAAAAAAAAAAGAAAATCGAGAGAGAAAAAAAAAGAAAATATAAAATAAAATCAGTAAATCCAAAGAGATTTCACAAATTTCCGCATAACACGATTCGTATATTCAGTAACTTCCAGTCCCCTCTTCAGTAACTACCCCGCCACTTGATAGATTGCCACTCGTAGAATTCGTACATGTTATATAAGGTTGAGGAACTGTACGCAAAACTGAAGAAAGTGACAAGGGTGGTGGAGCTTGTTGTTGTTGATGAAGTTGCCTTGTATTTATTTAAGCTGTCTGTACAAGTGGCTTGCAATTTGTTGAAGATTAAACGACATCTTATGTGTTGACAATTTGTTATTTTTAGCAATGGGTGTGGCCAAGGCTTGAGCTTGTTTGCATGCGATTACCTAGACAGAGTGGGAAATAACTGTTGGAGATGAGTGTAAAAACCATTTAAATACTTACACTGTATACTACTATGAAATGATGGCTTACTTAGGTACATGTCAATAGGATCTCTTACATATGCGTAGATTGAGGATTTATATATACTTAAGTTTACATAAAGAAACAGTTTCCTTGGGATTTAATTGGAGATTATAAAAAGTTTTTCTTTTATAAGTTGTAGCTAAAACTAACGAGAGAATTTTAATATATTTTTTAAATTTAATAAAGATTTTTGTCAACGTTTAGCATTAGCTTGAATTAATATTAATACTTGGCTAAGACTAAGCTTAACTTCTCTGTTAATGATACACTTCTTTGGGAGACAATGCAATACCTTAAAGTAAATTACATACAATTTGCTTACTTAATATAGGTAAGCTCATGTAGTCCTTCCCTCGAAAGTAGGAGAGAAAACAAGTTGGAGTTTAACAAAATAATTCAAAAGGTTCTTATCATTGGGTTATCCAAAGACAAGTGCGAAACTTTGCACACTTTCCACTTAGGTAAAAGTGTAGATAAACAAAGCAACCAACAAACAAACAAACAAAGTCCTTTAAAACCAAAAATGAGAATCTCGTAACTAACCTTTATTTGTTTTGTTTTTGCGTGGCAAGTGCGCCAAGGATATCCGAGGCTGATAAGCAACATTGCAGAGCCATTAAAAATACCTTTTGTTCTACACTCCATGGAGTAGGATGTAAGGTTAGCATACCATTAGCCATACCATACCGAACTAACTATATACGAGTACTGTTGCAAGGATAATACATGATGTTGAACAAATGTTATGAAAAGGCGGCCAAGAAATTAAGCGTGTCGACGCTTGTTGACTGCAAATGCCAAAGTTGTGAATGAAAAGCATAATAAAGTGTGCCACACAGAAGCCGCATATTATAATTTTAACCTTTTACGCGCCTCGAACTGTTGCCACATGCCCACATAGCCCATTTCAACCAATTTACCATTTAAGCATTTGCCTATTTGGTGTAGAGGGGAGGCAGCAGGCGACATGTGTGTTGGCAGCGATAAGCGTTAAGCAGAATGCCTCTGGCCACGTCTAATAGAATTAAAACCCAAAACGGAAGTGCTCCAAGCGGTTGCAGCGCAAAGGTCGTGCCGGATTTTAATGATCCCTCCGCCAGCTCAAAGTACGCAACTTTAACCCTCAACCCACCCACAAAATGGTTGCGGACGAGTGGCATATGAGTGAAAATAATAATAACAGTAATTTGAATGCTCAACTAGGCAAAGTGGTAGCTAGTGGCATAAAGGTTCACAAAATTCATATGCAAATGATTTGAAAACATTGCCAATGCCAGTTGACCCCCAACCAAACAGTTTGATAAAAACCCTTTTGGACTGTTTTACTGTGCTGTAGAGTGTTTGGCCATAAATTGAAAATAAACCATTTCTTGTCTTACTCCAGCTATAATAAATAATAATTCAGGATTAGTCGCAACTTGTTTGCTACCCAACACGACAACTCCAAGGTTAATTACGACATTTGGTCAGGTCGTTGGATGTGCAACCGTTCAGCTTCAGATAAGGTAATCGGTTGCAAAAAACAATATTTTGTTTCATCTTACTTACAGAAGTAATTAGAAACGTGTTCAGCACATAAAGTATTAAAAAACTAAAGGTTTTAATATTTAAATATTTCTATTTAAGGATAACAATTAGCAATAATTTCAGCAAAGCTTACGCTGCTTCCTATTAGAAGTAAGTATAGCTTCTTGTGAATGAATGTGATATAGTTAGTTGATTGATTTATTGGCCAATTGAATCACCCAAATACTAAAGAGTTAATGCTGAGTACAACAGTCTTTGGTAGCAGCTCCCACACAGAGTTGTTCACTCATTAGCAGCTTCAAGGATTGGCAAGCATTGAGGCAAGCGAACAGCTTAGTCAAATTAAATGTAAATTGTTGTTTGTTGTAAGGCAATCAGCCATGTAGAGCCCACGCAGACCAGAAACAAGTACAACTGCAGATACAGTAACAACTACAAGAACCACAAGAACACCAACAATAACAAGAACAAGAGCAAGAACAAGAACATGCAACATTTCCATTGCAAACTTCAATCAGGCAACACTTAACAGCTCACAAACATTTTCCATTGCAATGAGGTTAGAAAAGTGTTTTGCGGCTCAGCGTTGTGTGAATGTTTAACGCTTTTTGCTGTTACAATTGCAAATTGGTAGTACGACAGTTTGTGGCAGGAACTGTAAGCTTTAAAATACGGTCGAAATAACAATGCAAATAAAATGATTTAGAACTTCACTTCAAGCCAAACAAAACAAGCGTCTAAACTGTTTTGTATAGTTATTGTATTGTTATAGCTGTTACTTTGATGAATTTAAATTTATTGTTTATTTAAATTTATTTAAATTATAAATTAAAATTATTTTTTTAATATATCTGTATTACTATATATATATATCTTTTATTATACAGTATAAACATTGTATTTAAACTTAAACCTTTGTTAAAGTGTATTGAATATTATTATTCTTGTTGCTCAGCGTTCCAATTAATTTACAGCTGTATATAATTACAAGCAAATGTTCACTAATTAAAGCTACGTTGGGACACAAACAAAACTCAAGGATATCAATGTCTTACAAATAGACGAGAGACAAACCGACAGAATTATTCACGCTACATAATTAAGACAGCGCAAGGCGTCAAGGCAAAGGGTTGAGTTTTGAGTTGGAGTTGGCGTTGGCGTTGGAGTTTGAGTTTGAGCTTTGGCATCGGATAGCCACAGACAACCACAGTATAACCACTAAGTAACTATAGTCTCAAAGTGTTGTCTTTTGTTGTTGTGGAAAGTTGCAAACAGCAGGGCAGGATTTAATTACACATTATTAACAAATACCACAAGGCGATCCATTTACACCCAAAAGCTCCAATGGGCATAGGCGATGACACTTTACGGGCAACAGGTGAAGCTCGTCTGAATCTCATACTCATTAATTTTGCTCTTAGATATTTTAACGAATTTTATGCAAATTGAAAACGGAAACACTTTGAAATCGGCGACACGACTACCTCTTGAACTTAATTTCCTCTCTACAGCCTTGCGCCCAACGATATGCAATGAATTTTGGCACACGGCGCAACTCTTTCACTCGACTCGATTGAAACTGGAGCCGAGTAAGCGGAATTATTGTTTGGTTAAGGTGGTTGATAGCAGCTTGAGGCATCGTTTCGTGTTAGTTGAGTTATTATTGTAAATTAATTTTTGTTCATTAGATTTTATAATGTCACAAAGTTTTCGACACGCAGCTGAGACTCAAAGTAGTTGGGGGCACTTTCTATGATACTCTACAGAATTCAAGTACAACAATAATAATTGGTAGATTATAGACTAAATACTGTTAACTGTACTAAGACTAGTCCTGTGACTAGTTGCAGCATGATATAAGCAGCTGCTTATGAGGATACGATGCTCTTTGATATAAGTACATATTCCTTTACATATTCCTTCTGCACACATATACAGAAGCCCACATCAGCTAGACATTACCCTATTGGCTTTTACATATACATATACACACATACATATATATATATATATGTGAAATGAGCGGTAAATAATCCTTTTGAAATGCCGCAAAGCAAATTAATTAATGTGCCACACACAGCGGGAATTTATGGCATGAATAGCAAAAGGCTGTGGAACGCAGATGTCACAGGTGGATATAGGGTGGGATTGTGGTCTTTGTGCCATAATTACAGGCAGTGCAGATACAGTTACAGTTACTGTTCTGTGTGTGTGTGTGTGTGTGTGTGGGGTTCAATTGGAGTTGCAGACATTGGGGTATGCAAATCGATTGCGATTGAAACTTTTACTGTAAACTTGTTTTGCATATTTTAGTTTTGAATTATGACTAAAAGTTGGCTTTTAATTGAAAGTACACATTGAGTGGCCACACTGTGGCCGTTATGAACTCATTGATATTGAAGCATTATGAAAATGAAAATGTTTATTATTATCATTTTACACATTTGGTCCTGGCGAAACAAACACACACACAGATACATATACATAGCAGAGAGCAAGAGATGACAGAGCATAATAAATTGCCTGATTCCAACCTACAGACTCCCTGGCAATTGGAACAGGCTGAGCTTTAGCACTGTATTTTAATGAATTTTTAATTAGTAGCAATTAATATGGTAATTTGTTTAAGTGCTAATAGATAATATATACCACCATTGGCTTTATTGCTCTTTGCATTAAAACAGCTTCTATTAAATATGGTGAATATATAAAAACTCCTTAATTCATAATGCCTCAACATTTATATAGAAATATAACTTGGGCTTCAAAGATAAAGTTAAAAAAAGTAAGTTAAATATTGGAAGAATATAAAAAATAATAATTATAACAATTATCCAGAGAAACTGTTATTAAACAGAGCCCAAATTTAAAGTATATTTATAATAATAACTATTATATTTAATATATTAATTTAAAATTGTAAAAAGTTTTACTTAGTTCCATAGATCATTTGTTTTTTCATTCCATATTTAACTCCCTGTGTTGTGTCTTAATTATATAATAAATTTCGTATTTATTAGCAATGTTAAAGTGTGTAACATCGATAGCTTTAATTAATTTCTTTATTAGTGATAATCTCAACTTAATCTTTACCATTTATTTACACTCATTGCTTGGGGCAGACAGATGCGAATACGAATGCGCATCAACAATTTCATCAAACTGAGAGGCAAAACCTCTGGCCAAAGACACGAATCCAGCTGCAGATTAATTGCATTAATTAATCGCTAAAAACAAAGTACATAAGCAAACAGTACACCATTGTTCCCCCTTTTTTTCCCCCTTGTTTGAAGACGCTACAAGTTTTCGGCCAGTTGATGAGGATGCGAATGATATTCGACTGGGATATGCTTATATAACAAGTGGCGTTTCCGTTTTTCATTAAGCTTCCCAGACGAAATCAAAATGTCTATGGATTCTGTATATGTATACAATATATGTTATAGTGTGTGTGTGTGTGTGTGCTTTGTTTGTACTTGTATTCACTGTATATATATATATATACAAAATGATTTGATTGCTTAGCTTTATTACAATAAAAGCTGGACAAGCGATATGGATAACGTCCAGTTTTTAGTGTTTGATTACAGATTAGAGATTGAAATAAAAAAAAAAAAGAGAAAACTCGAAACGCAATTTCATAATTAACATGGCTTCTATATGAAAATAATTGCAATGCAATAATCATAATAATAATAATAATAATAGAAATATATAGAATATATATAGTTCCACCCTGATTTGTGTCCATGTTCAGTCAGTTGTATGAAATGAAATTTGACTTGAATTGATTGATCATTCCCAGCGGGTGCTACGTTTGCTTTGGTCTAGAACTGGCCCACCCGTTGTACTTGTAATGTATCCTGTAATCGAGTGTAATCCTGTAAAGACCTGCACAAAAAACCCACTCAGCTGGATGTCCTTCATTGTTCATGCCAATCGCTTTCCTGACAATCTAAATCCTATACAGACAAGTTGGTTATGCTATTTTTATAGGGTTAATATTAGTTACAATCTTAACTGGATTGGTAATATTATTAACTTACTTTACTATAAATTTGATAAAAAGGTATAATTAATACTCCTCAAGTAATAGTTCAGTATTATATAGAAATTATCTTGAAATCTTCTAATATTTCTATATACAGTATATACCGGTTATATGCAAAACCTATAATGCATATATAAGATATTTCATTTTAAGCAATCATAAGTTATATGTAAATGTCAGCCAATTTTTTTAAGCCGATTTTTAACGAAATTGTTCGTGTTTTTATTTAATGAAAATAAAAACAGTTTTATATTATTATTATTATTTTAATTATTATTATTAATTTATATTGCTATATAATTTAATCTATTTATACTAAATATATCCATAAAAACTGCTGTATTACTACTTTTATTGGTGGAGTTACCTGAAAGTAACGCGTGAACTAACGGTTATCCGATGACATCAAAAGTCACCTATCAAATGAATCCCCCCTCAATCCAACTGTGCTGCTTTATCCCATTTCACAATCCCAAGAGTCAATAGACAAACAGAGAGAAAAATCAAAATCAAATGCCATAGCAAAGTGGATTTTCCACCCTTTTTATTAGCAATTGCTGAACGCCCCTGCCCAACATCAATGTCAGCGCCAGTGCCCAACCACCGTTTGGTGGTTGCCACTCTCCATAGAACTCACTGACTGTATACTCACTCCAGACTACTGAATACTGACTAGTGGTTGTGGTCGTGGTGTGGTCGTGGTCGTGGTAATCCCACAATGAGCTGCCATAATAGATGGCAAGCAAATTGAAGAGCTTTGTTGACGACGATATCGAGTGGGTCTACTGCGTATAAAATAGAACAGAACAGAATATTTTGTGGCCTGGTTGCGGTTGTTGATGTTAACGTTAACGTTAACGTTACCGTTGATGTTGTTGGCTTCGTTTTTGGGTGGTGGCGTTGACTTTTGTGTTGCGCTTAACATTTGCGGTTTCGCACTTTTGCAACAATTCGACGACGGCTGTCGTGTGCCAGCGGGTGTTCTCATTTCCTTCATCATCACCACCACCCCGCCGCCCGCTCTTTGCACCTTCCCAGTCCAGACATTGTGCTATGCTTTGCGTTGATTGTACGCAACAGGGTGGAAAGTTGAAGTGCATCCGGATGGTCAGTGTGCTTAGGCTAGATTTGGGTAGATTGAATGGATGCTCTTTGCTGTTTGTTGATGCCTTTGCCTAAATCACAAAATGAGACTTTTGTCATTATGAGAATTATGTGCTGGATAAAAGGTATTAAATATTTTGGTCAGCCGGTTTTAGGCTAATTGAAACTCACCCATTTGGTGCCATGCTGCTGGTTAGCAGGTGGCTAACAATTTTGGTAATTTGCAAATGGTTCCTTTCGTTTCCAGCACTTGTCCATTAGTTAGTTAATGTTTTAGCTTATATTTATATATTAATAACCAACATTTATAATATTTTACAAGCTTTTTTTCTGTTAATTATTAATGTATATTTAAAGTACTTTTCTTTGATACTAAAACTTTAGTATTTATATACTACAAAATATACATTATGGCATTTTATACGTTTTGCCAGAAAAATATCAAATATTTACTCTTTATTTTCTTTCATTCTTTTCACTGAACTCTTTGTCAATATTTTGTTATCAGTTTTTCATGCATGACATCATTCACATATGAATCACATCAGTATTGTAAACGTGCAACATGTCAAATATTTTTGACATTTTTAAATTTCACATTTGACAGTTTGCTGATGAACATGCAACAAAAGTAGCATCAAAAGCTAACATAGTGAGTTTATAATTTACATCAAGTTAAATTCGTTGGTAGTTATATATGTGTAAAGGTTGATTTTTATAGTAGATAAAGAGGTAAGTTATTCAGAGTGAAGTTAACCCTAGCAAGAGTAAGAATAAGTGGTTGATAGTTGAAAAAATTTCGCATTAATTCCAATTAATTGCCAGAGTTGTCTTCATTTGCAAATATGTAATTAAATGAAATGCCGTGACAATTCATTTTAGCAATGCTCAATGTGTTTAATTTACCCTTTTTTATAGAATTTTTTTTTACATGGCCAACCCTTTTGGTGTTGCCCTTCCCCCCTCTAAAACTGTCACAATATGATAGAAGCAAATGCTACGCCCTTAGCTAAGGCAAGAAGTATGAGTGTTGTTACATTATCATTGACATCAAGGATCTCTCTCTCTCGTTGGCGTGACTTTTGAGCACATCTCCGCAGAGTAACTGTTTGTAGTCATATTATGTGTCATTGCTCTGAAGTGGTCTCAAATGTTCTCATTGCTTTTACATGTTTTAATGCAGCCACAAGATATATGCGGATATTTTGAGTGATTTAATGGATTTTGCATGCATTAAATTGTATGAGTTGAAGCTAAGGTTGTTAATTGCATGCGAATTTATAATTATTTATACACTAACTCTCCCTCATTGACATCTGTATAATAGGTTTTGAGGGTATATGTGACATTTATCGTATGAAGAGCTCTATAGAACGCAATCAGGCGGAATATGAATTAAATGTTAAAAAAATATTTTCAAAATCAAATGACAAATGTAGAATAGACATTTCTAAAGTATTATAAAATAGTATAAATTTAAGAAAATATATGAAATATATTTTTTATTTTTTCTAATATTTAACTCTTAATTTGATGACAGCCATTCTGGTTACCATTATGTCGCTTCAAGTACTTTTCAAGGCAATGGAAATTGTCTCTTTTATTTATCTACTGTTATTATTCATATTTCAATACGTTTTATTTTTTCTTTAAATTGTTTTCTTTTCGTCGGATTGAATAATTAAATAATAACAAAAGACAAACGTATTGAGAGTTACCGAATAACAAAAAAAAGAAAGAGAAAAACAGAAATGCAACTGTCAATGAGCCAACATTCTATCAAACTGTCAATAAGCAATTCATTTGCAAATGTGACTGTCACTGGAAGTTGGAGTCAAAACAAAAAGAAAACATAAAATCATACAAAGAGGAAAAAAAGGGGAAAAAAAAGGAAAAACCAAGAAGCAATCGAGAAAACAAACCACAGAATATACGCCCCAATAGTAGGTGAGTCCATGTCATTGTTTGTCAAAAAGCCATTTCAGTTAGTATCGAATTTCAAGTAGTAAAAAAGGGAACAAAATTTTGTTGCAAATTGTATTGCAAATTTGCAAAGAAGATTGTTTTATAGATGTATATATATCTGAATGATAAAGTTTTTCTGGTCAAGCTCAGTTTGTGCTCTTCAAATTGGAGCAGGGTGTTGATACAGTCGCAATTGTCAAGGCAAAAAGTACTATGAAAAAAATACTCCCTTGGGTGGTTTACCATTCGCATGTGACAGAGTCGACGCGTTTTGCCACTCAGCCTCCCACATGGTTGGAGGTATAAGCATTGGTATTGGTGTTGGTGTTGGCTGGCAGACTGAGGAGGCTGTGAGAAGTTGGCAATACACTGGCAACCTATCAGGCCGCTGCCATCTAACCGAGCGTTGACATTTGTGCCTGTTCGCTTCATGCACAATCAACGGTTCGATTTAATGGAAAAAATGAATTTCACTCCATGCTTTGCTCTGCGGTTTTTTTTTATTTTTTTATTTTTTATTTTGGAGCTATTGTATTGAACAAAAGAGCGACGGCAAACGAATTTTCATGAATGTGAAAATTGGTTGGCAGCTAGGAAAAGCGTTTAATGAACTTTTTTTTTTTTTGCTCCCTATTGCCACAGTAGCAAATCCTCTTGCACAACAAATCGAAAATTCGATATTGTAATTGAAGCTACTCGCGCGCATTGTAAAACTTTTACAAAAAAATAATGTAAGTGTATATATGGATATATATATATACATATATAAATATACAGATAGTCAATGAATTTTTGCATTGAGTATATATTTTTTTTTGTATTGTTGTTAAGAGCTTTTGGTTTAATTAATTGTGGTTTGAGGTTTGTATACAAATACAACATATCAATGCAAAAAAGTTTTAGATATCCGTTTAAATGTTTCCATATATATATATATATATATATATATATACTTTTTTTCTTCGCCTTTGATTTTAATTTAAAAAATGTTTCCATCTAAGGTTTAAAAAAAAAAAATCAGAAAAACCTCTGACAATTTTTGACACAATGCTAACACGATAAGAACACACTTTGAAGCGTATAGGAAATTACATTTTTCCAATCAAAATCATTTCAATGGCAATTCACATTCGCTACCATTGATAGAGAGATATAGTACTAGACTTTACAGACCTTATTTAATCAAATCTCTTATAGAATATTAAGTTCAATGTGCTCAAAAATAGCAAGAGAAAGAAATTTTCAATATATTTTAATATAGGTTTAGGTTATTGTCTTCCTTTATCTTATGATGAGGCTTCAGTTTGAAACTAAAAATTTCGGAGTTGTATAAAAAGATCTATAAAAGAGATAGAAGCATAAAAAATTAAATAATTATTTATCATTAATTTCATACAAATATAAGTTTAGTTTTATCCGATTTTAAATACTTAAAATATATATATTTATATATTTGAAAAATGTTTATTTAAAAATCTTAAGAATTCTGTTGCTCGCTTTACTTACATTTCAATTAAATGTCACGCATTAATATTCATTAAATTATTTAGGTTTGCGTTGTTCGAATAATATATGGTATGGTAGAGCTTGGTAGAGCTGTATAAAAACAATAACATTAAATCACTTAATGTGCCAAGTGGCAAGTGTTGCCCTTGGCCACCAAGTTGCCACCAAGCAGCCAAAGCTGCCAAGCTGCAAAGTTGCCTGCACAATGTCCAGTACAGTCCAGATGGCATTCATTATCATAATCTGCAACATCATAAAGCAATTTGGTGTTCCTACTATATGTTGGTGTTGTTGTTGTTGTCTTACTAGGGAAGTGGTTACGGGGAGCGGGGGCGACATAGGGCGGTACGTTGAGTTGTTTGCGTCTCATAGAGCAACTTTATGGATGTGTGACTGGTGTGGCGGATGCTTGTTGCTTTCATTGCATTATTATGGTTACTGTTGTTGTTGGTGTTGGTGTTGGTGTTGGTGTTGGTGTTGTTGATGCTGTTAAGGGGAAAGCAGAAAACTTAATTACTTGCCCAAGCGAGCGCTTGACCTCATGCAGCGTCTGAACTCACACGCCCAGGACGATACTTGGCTTTAATTTAGACACTGTTGAAGTGTTGGGTTGAGTGTCGTCAGTCGTCGGTTGTCGGTTGTCGGTTGTCGGTCGTCACCCACAAACTCAGTCGCCCATAATGGGGGTTAATTGGGCTGTGTGCACGACACGCATACATCTTGGTAATTAACCAAAGATGAGACCACTAGGCTCAACCATAGGCTGCTTGTCATGTCCAGCCAACAGCTATAGTCTTAGTAGCAGCAGGCAAATGGACATGTGCCCCGTGGATACTTTCTAGCTTGCTGTTGTTGCTATTACAAGCACAAGGGTGACCGAGAGAGGGGCGAGGAACAATTAAGTTGTGCCCATTCTTTGTTGGGTGTGTAAGCTGCCTCACTTTCACTGTAGCTGCTGCTTACTGTTACTGCAATTGTTAGAGATAAACATCAAAAGAGCTCGGAGACTCTGGCATCATATGCACATTTCAAATTAATTTATGGGGCGCTACATTTTGCGCTTTCACTAGAATTTATTATTCCTATATATATATATATATATATTTCTCCATAATTTCTTTTTTTCTTTTAGATATATGTATGCTTTCTTTTGCCACCCCAATAATAATAAACGCATTGTTCGTGTCATTGTACTTTCTACTACTTGGGGACTTTCGCAATTTATGTTTCCATTATGTTAATTATTGACAATTGTTGGCGACAAGCAGAAAATTGTCAAGTTATAATTGCATCTATTTACTGGAATGTAACCTCATGCACTTAACAATTTATGCTATGACTCTATATATATGTATATATATAAATATATATGTTCTCAGCATGAAACTAACTAAAAATTTTAATACTTAGAACCTTACTTTTCCATACAAACTTTTCATTTTTCATATGCAAAAACTTTTAGCTAATAGAAAATATCAAACAAAAGCTCCATTAGGTGCACAAAAAATGCATCTGAAATATAAAAATATAAATTTGAGAGTCATTGTTGTCCAGAGAGCTGGACACAGAAATGCATGAGAACAAGGATAATGGATTTTTATGATTGTTTTTTCCTTTTTTTTTTTGGTCAGCAACGAAGGACAAAGAGGCGCAATGCCTAGAAAATGAATTTAAACAAATGCAGAAAATTAAAGAGAAAATATTTTAAAATCATTAATCAATTGTATATAAAATAGAAAATATATTTACAATTACGTCACTTTCACTGGACCCACACAATTGTACAGATTTCTTTTGGCTAACTGAGTGTGATTAGTTTCTGGGTGTTCTAGCCCGGCATGGGGTGTGTTTGTGAGTGTGTGTGTGTGGGGGTGTGAGCTTGTATTGTGTTATTGCCTTAATTGTTATTTGGACAAATTGTTTTTGGTTAACAAGCCAAGGATTAATGATCTTGGTCAGTCAATAAGTCGCCTGGAAGGTGGTTGAATTCCCCAACAGTTGTTTGTTCTTTCAGACAGACTCAATGGCCATAAAGCGCAACGGTTGCCACATTTTGAAGGCAAATAAATTTTTAACGGTTCGGCAATAAATGTTACACTAATTACTAACAATAAGATACTTTGAAAAACATGACTTCACCATGCCAAATTATATAAAGAAAATCATAAGAAAATTACAATGAAACACTTGAAATGCTCATAAGCAACAAAAAGGGTTACGAATAGCCAACAAAATTACAAGAAGAAAACAGTAAAGAACAAAAAAAATATACTTAAAATTCAATTTACATTACATTTAGCTTACAGTGATGTCATAGTCTGACAGGATATCATTACGACATCGTTATCCTACCCAAATTAGTCATTATTCCTGATTTTTGGCGCCAACAAACGAATTTGCAGCATAAACACAAAATTTTTGCTGTCTTCATCTTTTGATGTCACTTAAATCAGCTTACAACCTATATATATATATGTATCTATATATATGTATATGTATGTATATATATATATAAATTTTTTTTTCTGCACCGCCAGCAACCATAAAGATTTATCCACCTTTTAAAGCCTCTTTGGAGCTTAACTCACGAATTTTCTATTTTTGTTTTACCCTTGGTACATGAACCTCAGTCCAAGGCCTTTGGCTCTTTTTCGACTATGGTAGATAACAGTAGCAGTCGTGTTCCCAAAAAATATCGCGACCGGAAAAAAAGTTTTGCGTCATAATAAATAATTTCAACGCATTCGTCTGGAAGGATTAAAAAGGAAACCTGTTAGGGCAACCTACCTTTGTTTTTGGCTATAAAACTGCTCAGTTTAACATTGTTTTCAAAATTTTAACTCTTTTACCTGAAAAAAAGTTTTATGAAATCAAAAGTTAGTCTATGTATATATAGTTTATTAAATTTATAATCATATAGATTCGATTTCATTATACAAAAGGTTTGTCCTTTAAAGATTTGAATGGTTTTCATGTAAAGTAAAAATCCATTTATAAATTTGATATAAATTTTGAATATTTCTTACTTATTCAATTGCTACCATGACAAGTGCCATTTAGGACATAAACAATACCCTCAAAATAAAGTGTTTCTAAATAGTTGTCTAGTACTGTATACTGTATGTGTTCAGTTGCCTCAACTATAGTAAAGAAACACTTTAAAAGAAAGTCATTATATGAGTACTGTCGAAAGCAGATAATGGTATCTTTCAGAACCTTTGTTACCTGTGTTGCTGTGTGTCAACTATTAGTAAAATACATATGTAACAGTAAGGTAACAAGGCTATTAGGAAAATTAAAATTAGTTAATTGAATTTGGAAGTTGGTTGTCTATCGATCATCGGCCTTCTTAGCTCAGAGGCAGAGCACTGGTCTTGTAAACCAGGGGCCGTGAGTTCGATTCTCACAGAAGGCATTGAATAATCTCTTTTTGCTACAGTATTCTCCCATAAAATTATAAAATTTCTTTAAAATTTTACTTTAGTATTGTTTTACAGCTATTTTTAAGCTATATATAAAATTGTTAACTAATCAATAATAATGTCCTTGCTCCTGTTTGGGGTTAATACTCATATCATTAAATTGACATGTTTCAGTTAACAAGGAAATGTACTGGGTGCATATAAAATCAAATATTTTGATCCTTTGACAAGCGCAAATGCTTTACATTTTTAATTATAAACTCACATAGCAATCGCAAGGATACAAAGGGCAGCCATGTATGACATTATCGGTGACAGGATATCAACGGCACGAGCCATAAAACGCCAGAGGCCACTCGTTGACACCCCGGCAATGGTTACGTTTGCGGTTTACATTAAAGAACTTGTGCAAATAGAGAGCAGGCGGCTGGCTGGCTGGGAGTGTAGGTGGTTGGGTGGTTGTGTTTTATCAAGGACATGTTAAGGATACTTTAGCTATTAGTTGATGTCGTCGCAATTGTTGTTGTCAAATATTTGCGCAAATGTTTGTACAAAATACGACCCGTGCCATGAGTTCAAAACTTGTACAACGTTTGACAACTTTTTTTTTTGTATTTGGTATTTGACTTGTTGTTCGTTTTTAATTATGTTGTTTATTCTATCTATTACTTCATATCTTTCTATTTGTTTATAATTAAAGTTGCGCCTACAACTTTTGCTTCTGCTTTTTTCTTTTTTATATTTTGTATTGCCCTATTTTATCATCAGCATAAATCGCATTCAATTTGATTTCATTCCAGGCCTTAATTAAAAACCAACAATTGAGCAGCGAACGCTTTGTTATTAATTAATTTGGCCTTGGCCCGAGCACCATAAGAGGCATTAAATGCGCACTAGCCAGTAAATCACAGTCAAGCATATTCACTATACATACCATGGTATACATAATCCTTTATTGGCTTTATTCTTGTGTCCCTACAATGGACAATGGACAACATATTAATTGTTATACCAGTGCACCGCAAATTGTATGGATAAACGCATGCCACAAATACATAGCTTAAAAGTTGCTATAATTTAATGACCCTTGAGATTGCTTGCTGTAACCATGGAATAGTATGTATGTATAAAAGATTTTAAGCCTTTGAACATATATGATTCAATTGAATTTACTTTTAATCTTTCAATTATAGAAAATATAGATTGACTTGCAAAGACAAAACATTTATAGCGCTTCAATCTCTCATCCACCTCAAAATATGCTCAGTTTTGGTATATATAACTCAAAAATACTTACCAAATATTAGTTAATAAGAGTATTAAAGCCAATAAAGTGTAGTATATTATTATACTATTATGTTCACAAAGTTAAATCGAATTAAATCAAATGAAAATTATTTGATTGCTTCCAACTGAAGGAGTGTCAAAGCGTCGCCCCAAAGTATGCTACACTTATTGTGCTGACAAGCAAATTGAGCGTTGGCTAAGCGCGAGTCAGAGTCAGAGGGGATGATGGTGTATGAAAGTGACAATTTATCATTTTGTAAAGTTTGTTGCAACTTGTTAAGCGGTTGGATGATGGCAAGGGCCAGCGATTCACATGGAATTGGGTTGATGGATGAGCACATAGCACATGGCTTTAAGTGTTTGCTGGTGGGCGCTAATGTTGAGGGTGAACTGTTTTTAGGGCGCCAGTCGCTGGCTTATTGCCCTGTCGCCGGACCCCCTTTTAACTTTTGAGCTTACACCAAGAGCGCTCTAACCGTTGACAATTGGCCTGCACTGTGCGTCTTTTGTAATTAATTTTGATGGACGACACGTTGCGGTTAGTTGGCTTTCAGCTGCGTCCAGGTAACGAGAACTTTTACACTCGTCCAAAAACTTTTTGCATCAGATTATTTAGTGGTTATGGGTGTTCTCAGTTTTGAGTTTTTGAGTGCCAGCTGCGCTCCAAAAATTTGCTGTTTTAATTTTTGTTGTCGTTCTTTTTCGGCTGGTCCATCAATGTCTGGCGCAAAGACAAAAAGCTATTAAGGGAATTAAAAATGCATGAAGTTAAAAATGGAATTTTGCCTGCTAACCCAGACTATAAAATATAATACATTGGCTAATACCTGGTTTCAGGCCACCTCGCACTTAGTTAATTAGACCAAGACTTTTACAAATTTTGCTTGATTTAAAATTTTCATAATTCATACCGTAAATTGTTTATGTCTTGAGCTCTGCTCATCAGCAGCAGCTGTTAATAATTGCAAGTTACTGCATTTGTTGCTATTGCAATTGCTAGTGGGTGGCAGCAAAATGTTACTGCCATTGCTTTTCCAACTGCCACGGCTACTGTTGCTAACATTGTGGCTGTCAGTGCAATGGTGTTGCCGTTTAACTGTTTGTGCACTTTGCCTGCCTGGGGGCGGGTTCGTTGGCAACACCCTGCTGGGGCAACGCTGTCAGTTGCCTCATTTATATAGAACTTCTATACCATTATTTCTCCCGTTTGTCTAATTTGTGTTTACTTCTTGGGAATTAGAGCTGAGAAATTATAAACCCAGCAACATATTACTATATTCATACACTTTACTTCACTTCACTCACTCACTCACTCACTCACTCACTCATTCAAACACTTATACGTTCATTCATTTATTTATTCATCTTCTCTTAATTGCCAAAGACAATGACTACAAAACTCTCGTCACTCTTCAACTGCCGCATTCAACTTGATTCAACATGCTTTAACATGCTTTTGTTTCTATACTCTTTGGGTGCATTTCTTTAATTGTTCTATTAGCATTAATTGATGTACTTTTTAACTACTCACAAACGGTCCAACTGTTTGCAAATGAACCATGTTTGATTAAGCAATTCACATAACATTCAACTATCTTTAACAAATTATATATATATAAATATTACTACATCTATATGTATATATATATATCTATATATATAAATATAAATTTAAGTAAACTTCTAAAACTGTCGCCTATTTTATAATAATCATTTAAATACAACGTATTTATATATAGCTCATGATTGCTTAAAAGGATATATCGAATATATGCAATAATTTTTCTGCATTATAGGTTTTGCATACAAACGGTATATACTGTATATCTTGCTTGATCTTTCTTTGCATTCATTGATAAGTTTAATTGTCATTGCTTTACCTTTTCATAAAAAATTGCAAATCATTCCTTAATATAGCCAAAATCTGAATGCCTCAGCAGTTTTAACAGTTTTCAACAATAATTGCAAAATGTCTTGAAAACATTTTAAAGATATTTTGGTAAGCAGTTACTACCTTATCGATATTGTTGTTGGTGTTGTTGTTTGCTGCTGCTACCACAGCATATTGGTCATCCATAGGCCAACTTATTGATGCCTGCGATCAGATAAATGGTCACAGAGACCGGCTGGTCCAGTACTGGCAATGTACATCGTGCTGCAACTGCTGTTTATACATGTTGTTTACTATAGTTGTTGCTGTTCTTGTTGCTGTTGTTTGTCGTTACTGAGATGCATCTTGTTTTTGGGCTGGTAGCGATGGCTCGCGACAACGATGACGTTGCATGTGTGACACTTTTGGCACCGAAAATGCTTCCTCATCCTTGAGATTCCTCAACGGCTGCCGCCAAAAAAATTGTGCCACGTTGCCACATTGTCATGTTGCTGAGGATGTGGCGAGTGGAATTATATTGATAAGCGATCAGCTGCCTGCCCGCCCGCTGGCTGAATGTTTACGATGTTTGAGAGGTGCTAAACTTTGTCTCTCTGCCACAAGTAAAACTGGTGAATATGTGACATCATTTTTTCTTTTTTTTTGAGGTATTTTGCATAATTTAGCGGCTTCATTTGTTTGTAGTATAATCAACAGCTGCTGCTGCTGTTGCTGCCTAATGTTGTGCCTAAAAACCCACAAATTATCTTGGCTATTCAGTGTCTAAACAATTCGATTACCAACACAGTTTGCAGTCCATTTTCATCCATTTATTTAGCACCCGCACAACGGGAACTGACAGCACCCTTAGAAATCCTCCCTATAGAAATTGGCATCTTAAGTAGCCCACAATGTCTGTAAACGTCACACGCCTCTCCAGTTGCCTTGTTTGTCCTTTGTTTTCCCGCAAAAATTTCTAGATACTTTTCTAACAAATTGATTCAGCTAAACTGGACAACGTCCAGCTACTGCTCCCGCCTAGGCACGATCCTTGGCTCTGCTCAATATGCTCATTGCATATGGCGCATCTTTGCCAGTGATTTGCCTTATAGATTAGCCTCTATATTGCAGCCTCTTGCTGCAATGCTTTGTCTACTTTTGCACCATTGTCATGGAAATGCGTATTGACTGCGATTGCCAGTTGCAACTGCAGTTGCAACTGCAACGCATGCGCTCTTAGTCTATAGACTATGGCCCAGACCAGCGGCAGTTGCATTGTCCTTAGGCAGCAGAATTTTATGGATTCTATGGTGAAATTTGTATCGCCTTTTCCAAATCTACTTAGCACACAATGGCGTTGAAATAGCCTTATTGCTTTTTGAGTGGTATTTGTGTAAGATTTATGGTTTGATTTTCCTCTTAGCAATGGCCAAAAACATATAGCATAAATATACCTATATATGTGTGTATGAAAGAGAAAGGGAAAGTGTAATACAAAGACAGCTATATATATATATATATAAAAGTAATAGATACAGTTATGATAGTTTGCAGTATTTCAACTCTATATATATGCAAATTATTAATGGAAGTATATGAGAAATATTTCTATGTTTCATCCTGGGACTGACAACTTTCTCGTCTGACGTGACTTTTGATGATCCTCATAGAGTTAACTACATACAAAACGGCACCTTAACATCCCACTTTAAAACATTAGTATGCTCAGGTCAATTACAAACGCCTGACAGATGGGTTCAACTTCGTGATATTGCAGATTTATTCTTTCACCAACTCAATTTTAACCGATGAACAACAACATTAAAACAGCAACAACAACAACAATGCATAGTGACTAGCAAACGATATTCAAATGTTGTCAAAGTCGTCGATTATTCAAGTCGAAGCGCTGACTACCGTTCCGAGAATACACAAACCCATACCCATACCCATACCCATACCCATGCTCATACCTACACCCACACCTATCCAATCACTTGGCCGATAAATTTCACAAATCTTGGCATCGCTGGCGTATCAAAGCGGCTTTAGGAACAACAAAAAAAAAGAAGAGAAGTAAATCCCAACAACAACAGCAACAACAGCAACATTCGATTCTTGTGAAAAACGGTTTTTCTTTGCTGCTGCGTCACTTTGGGCCAAGTAGATGCCACAGCTTCAGTTTTAAGAGTCGCTTTTGCGTCTGGACCATTGCTCTTACTCGTATTTATGGCATTTGCATATATTTTGCATAACGCAATCGATGGCATCGACATGGAAAATATGTTTACCTTACCTTAGTAGCCTCGACTGTAGCTACTGCTATATATATATATATATATATATATACATATACACCTCTCATTCTATCTTAATCAGTTTTCTCTTTCATACACAGCGTGGCATAGTTGTACTGTTTGGGCTTAATTCGTTGGATACAACATACATTTGCATAGCATCGAGTGGGAGATGCGCATAGATTTACTGGAAAATGATTATACTATGCTTTGGCGAAATTTTCTATTGGAAAGTTGGCCAAGTGAAACAACTGCTAAAACTGACTTAAAATCCGCCCTCGAAACTTATGGCTTATGTATTATGTATTTAACTATATATATATATATATATATATATTTGTATAAGTTGGCAAACAAATAAACATTAAAAAAATGATAATTAAGTCGACTTGTCGTTTATCTATAAATTAAAATCTAAACAAGATATTTTTCATGTTCAAGTAAAATTTTTGAACAACTAAAACGTGCGCCCAACAAACTTTATGCCACAAAACCACATTCAAAATTTTCAATTCAGCAGAAGCAGCAGCAGCAGCGCAGCAGCTGTTGCAGGGGGTGGAGGCTTTGCTGCTTAGTTTGGAGGGTGGGTGGTACCAGAGGCTTGGAGCATGCAATGACGACAAAGTCGAGATATAAATATTTAAAATGCAGTAGCAAACTTTTGGCACGTTATTGTTTGAATAAAAAATTATTTACTGCTTGCGATTTTTATCAAAAACAATTTTGCTGCTCGACTTCAATAAGATACAAGTAGGTACTAAAAAAAAAAAACTATATATATATATATATATATATAACGAAAATGTATAAAATAGATTTTTATACCGCCCCCGCCCCAATGGCTCGATCAATGCCAAAATGTTGATACTTGGTTAAATTCAGTAGCCGGCAGTTGCTTGACCCGCAGCTGAACTCAAATTTTAAGCAAATTGCAATGCTCGATGGCTCAACAACTTTAGCTAGTCAGTGGTTCAGTGGCTCAGTGGTACAGTTGTTGGTGCCTCTCAATGATTGTCTTCAAATGCGAGCAACCGCAACAATCAACAATAAGCAACAACAGCAACAAAACTAAAGTCATGTTGCTGCAATTGAACTGCAATTGCAAAGTTTGTTCAATTTGTTAGTAAAACAAAGTAGACATTAATTGAACCCGGAATTTCTAGTATAATAAATAAATGAATCACAAATAAAAGTACAATTCAAACTTCAATTTAATCCACTAACCAACAGTTAAAGCGTTTTATTAAGACTTAATTAAAAATTATTTAAACTTGTTGCTACTAAAAAATAGAAATGAAAAAATTCCAATTGTAAAAGTAATTAATAAATACTTAATGTTTGGTAATTAAAATTACTTTAATTTACTTTTTTAATTTAGATTACTAAATTAGTAAGCAAATTGTCAATATTTAAATTAATCAATTTGATTATTGTTGCTGTTGTTGTTGCTCATCAGCAATAAGTTGCAGCGAAACATGCAATATTGCTGCGGCTGCTCTCGTCATTTGAGTCACGTACAATTTGTAATAATTTTCAACACGTTCAACTGGCAACTATAGAACCAATAGTATTTGCTAGTGTAAAACAACAACAAGAGGAAGAAGAAGAAGAAGAAGCATTGCAACAACAACAACAGCAACAACAAACAATAACAACCAGCGCCAACAAGGTGTTGTGTTCGAGCTGGAAAGCGTATTCTAATCGGGCCGACAGATGCGGCGGCTGGCAATAAATTGGCAACCAGAGCCTGACCAGAGCAATCAACACCTGTCCGATGTGCAACAATAACAACAACAACAACTAAAACAACAACAACAGCCCTTGGTATATTGAACGCTGAACGCATAATTTAGCACTGAGATATGAGGCAGCAACAGCAGCTCTATTACAACTTGATAATCCGTGACGATCGATTGCCACAGCCATATACTGTTGATATCCTTGGCAATGCAATTAAGTAATGTTGCTGGCAGCAAATGATGCTACACAGCAGCTATATACATATATATATTGCAACATCAACAACAACAGCAACAGTTTGTCTGTATATATGAAATTCAAATTACATTTATTACCAACACTTTGATCTGCTTATTTAGTGCACTTATCGAAATCTGATTAGGTTTTGCTAAAAAGATATTGGCTTTAATGTTGTTATTAGGTTTATTAATGGTTGCGGTTTTCCCTTTTGATGCACAAATGACAAACCATTCAAAATGCTACACCTAGCATTGTAGCTAGTTTCACACCCAGGCACAACCCAGTATCAAATCTTTAGCCATCTGTGCGCAATTCTAGCGAAAAATGCGGCTAGATTTCAAGTAAAGGCTGCAATCAATGTTTTTCCATTTTCCATTTGCTGTTTGCCGTTTACCTTTCGCAGTTTCTCAGTTTCTAAGTTTCTCAGCTTTTCAGATTTTCATCCGTTTTCATTGCTGGTCTCACACAGCGAGCAATTGACGCGTGTTGGTGATTGCCATAGCTAAAGCCTTTCCATTTAATGGTGTCCATATGATTCACGGCACAGCGCACCTTTTGGCCAGCAAAGCAGCAAAGCAGCCAAGCAGCTAGCCAGCTAGCTAGTAACAGTCACTAGCCTAGCATCGACATCGACATCGCCATCGCGTCAGCGTTAGCATCATCGTCATCATCGTTCCAGGCATCGCCATTGAATCCATAGATGCTTTTGGTTACTCAAAAATTCGTTAAATACAATTGGATTTCTTTTTGGGGGGCTACGCTCGATGTCGATGACGACTACGACTACGACGACCAAGTTGATGATGTGCCTGTGCCCAGACCTTGTTGTGGAATCGTGCCAATGCCTGCACAACTGGCACTGTTACTGGATCTGGGCAGAGCTTAACTAACCAAAAGGCACTCCCCCGCGGTGCAGTGCTGCACTATTCTTGCTTCTTGCAACCAAAAACAATTGCAATTTTCAACTAATGCTTATTGCTGAAAATCAGTTTAAGAAAATCCAAAGGAGCAAGCACTCCTCTCTCTCTCTCTCTCTGTCTGTGTGTATAGCCAAGTCTGGTCTTGGCCATAGACACAGTCAACGTCTAGAGTCAGCGTCACAGTCACCCGAATGAACTCTGCGCTGTTGTGCACTGAAAAGGTGAGTCCAGTCCACTAAAAGTCGCCTCTTTGATGAAAACTGTAAATTTACGAACTTTACTTTAATCACCAAACATGAATCGCGCACAGCATGCAGCATGCAGCATGCAGCATACAGCATACAGCATACAGCATATAGTACTGCTTGCCGCATGCTGCATGAACCTGAACAACAAGAGTATCTTAGACAAAGCTGTTAATCCAATAGCGTTTTTCTTTTCCTTCTCCTTCTTCTCTCTTCTTAGTTAAATCAAATGTTTCTCATTATATTGCTGCTTAAATCTTAACTCATTTGTTTTTAACGTACAAGCCAATATTTCCATAGTAATTGGCTTATTGTCCCACTTAATTATAGCACAAAACTTGTACCAGTATTACAGGTTACATCTTTATAAGGTTGTTTTTAACTCTTCTATATAGAAATGTTATAAAAAAAAGTTGATTATTTTATTTATTTATTTTATTGATTTATTTTAATATATTTTTTTGATTTATTTTAATCATTTATATTATTAATTTAGTTTATTCATTGCTGCTTTTTATGGCTCATATATATAGCCCCATTTAGTCTTTATAATTGGCTTTAAATAACTATTTTAATCAGTTATTAATAAGGCTTTTAGTAATTGAAAACTTTCCTAATAAAAATATTATTAAATTAAATGAAGTATAAGAACTTGTTTGCCTCAGATTATTGACAGAAAGAATTGAGAATTAAGTTCCATAAAAATAAATATAGTTTTAAAATCGATTAATATAAATAAATATATTATAAATAAATATAATTATAAATATATATTTAATGAATAATAAATATAATGCTTAATTTATAATTAATAATTTATTTTTAATATCCAAAAATAAAGTGTTAATATTATTACTTCTTTTACTGCCTTGTGGCAGTCTGCACCAACTGCACCTCACGAAAAACTTAATAAGTTTTGTAGCTGTGGACAGCAAGCTAATACCTTTGTATACTCTATAAAATTAACTATCTAAAATAAAGTATATTATAAAGATATTAACTGCTTTCTATATATATGAACTACTATACCATTGATAGAGTATTTATTTAATTGAAAATTTGTTTGCTTTTGCTGTTTGAGACATTATTTAGTGTATTCAAATTGGTTATTAAAGTATAAAAGTAAAGGGTGTTTGCAGTTCCATATGGTAGCTGTAATTTAAAGTGGCTGATTTTTACTTGTTTTTAACGTATTGGCCAAGTTCGTTTTGAGCTGTAGTTGCATGTAGTCGAGTGGCAGAGTGGCTGGCAGAGTGCAGCAGAAATATTTCTTAGCATTTCAACGCATGTTGAGAGTTTTGTTAGCTGTCGTTGTATTCATGTTTTGATATGGAACGCGCCGGGGTCCTTTTGTCTCTGTCAGCAACAGCAGCAACAACAGTAGTGGTAGTACTGGTAGTAGTAGTAGTAGTTCTACATTGACAGCAACAGAGGGAGCAGTCAGTAAGAGGCAAGATGGGTTGCACACTCATTGACTTTGCCCTCGAAATTGTCATTTGGTCTCTGTGCCGCTGATGCTGCTGCTGCTGCTGATGCTGCTGCTTCCGACTGACTTCTGGCCGATAAGCAATATGGAGAGCCAGTTTCAGACCTATAGCCAGTACCAGGTTCAGATTTAGGTTCACCTACAGCTACAGCTTCAGCTTGGGTCGCAGCATGTTGTCACTGTTTATGTGGCTGCATTTTGTCTTGTACGCTTTTTGGGCATACTTTTGGTCATTTTCAACAGAGTTTTGTTTTGGCTCTTATGTTTTGTGTTTGTTTGTATTATTGTTGTATTTTATTTTATGTTTTGTTTTGTATTTTGTTGTTTGTTGTTTGTTGTTTGTTGCTGTTGTTGTCAATTGTCGAATTGGTTGGGTGCGTGCTTCGCTGTGGCACACACACATACTTGAGTTTTAGTGCTCTGCTCCTTTTGTTTTGACTCTGAGACTCTCACTCAGACTCCTTGTTGCAGCTGATAATTTATAGCATCGCTTGTGCCAAAAACGGTCGTGTGCCTGAATCCTTAACCAACTATATATATATATATATATATATATATACATATAGACACCGATATGCGGGATTGTGGGACATGAGCATTGGGCAACACCTTCGCATAGCATCTGTTGGGCAACTACTACTTTTGGTAGCCAAAAAAAAAAAAACCTTTTTTCCCTGTGATTTGGTCACTTTGTTGCTACAACTTTGTTCTCTCCACTTCTTCGTCTCCTATAGAATCTTCTGCCCTTTAACGTGTTTAAATGGCCAACAATGAAAATAAATGAAAAATTTAGTTTGGATTCTGTTTTTTTTTTCGTTTGTGTCGCCTGTCGCTTGGAATTAGTAACTACAAGTATGTTAAAAGGTTCATTCATGTTGCGCTTGTTTTCGACTTTTGTCTACTTGCCACCTATATATATACATATATATATATATATATGGGTTTAATCCTATAGCCATTTACCTGGTATCAGTTACATTTAGCAGCTTCACGGTCTGCTCTTGTCTGTAAATTGATAGCCAGCAAATAGTTGGCATATTTACCATGTACAATTTGTACTCTGATCGGCTTAAAGTTTAGCTCATGTTGTATCCTGTTTAACTTTCAACATGTTGCAATGTGCCATATATAGTCAATGTATAGTAAATTGTATAGAGAAATGTTTCTTAGTTTATTTTTCGAAAATTATTATTTTATTATTATTGTTGCTGTTCGGCTAGTCATAAGTTATTTACTCACATTAGCAACATAGAAGTCAACAGCAGCAACATGAGGGTCACGCTCAAAGTCAAATTTTAATGAAAAAGTGATTCATCATTTAAGCAATCGAGCGACATTGTTAAAGCAATTAAAAACGGGGTAAACCGAACGATTCCCTCATATCTTCTAACTCTCTGGTATGGTATGGTATAGTAAATTCTCAAATAACGGTACAAAGATCGACCCCAAATGTGAGAATGTTACTTGTATGGCAATAAGCGGGTCAAATTAGAATAAATAGTTATACAAACAAGGAAAGACAGAGACAGACAGATAAAGACCCCTTTGGCTTGTCTAGAAATGATCTTTGATATGTAACTTACAGAGTGGGTGAAGCATAGCAGGAGAAAGAGTAAGAAAGAAAGAGAGAGAGAGAGAGATAAAACTCATAGAAATATTGCAACAAATCAAAAAATTAAAAATAAATAAAAATGAATTGAATAATTTAGGTCAGCTATATGGATAATGGATATGATGATGATAATAATGATGATGATGATAATGATCATTTGCTATATGGTGGTTGCTTTGATGATGTTTGTCATCTTTGGTTACATGCCAATGGGTGCTGCAACATGCCAAGAGGTTTCTAAGTAATTAATTGCCGCATTATTCATTAATTGCATGCTGCATAGGGAAAACTAGAAAATTTTCTTCTATTAAAGTATATGAAAATATTTTCAAAATACAAATACTCAATACTTTTCCCCAACTACTACTACTATTTTCACTTATGCTGGTTGACAACTTCAGCTTCCATTAGCTGGGAAGCAAAGCTTAGGGAGTACACCTAAGCGGTAGCTGCTTTGGTGCTGAGGGTTTGTTGCAATGTTGCATGGTTTAGCTAGTAGGATTTTCTCTAGCTTCTTGGTTTTAACAGTGCTTGCGGCTGTGGGCCACATGATGATGTGGCATGCAATTATGCATTCATCAAGATTATGACACGACATGCAAGTTCCGATCGTCTCACTGTCTTTAGCAGCAAATGAATTTGTACTTTTAGCTGCCACAGCAGCTATTGTTATTATTATTGTTGTTGTTGTTGTTGTTGTTGTTGCTACTATTGTTGTTGTTTTGATAGCACACATTTTGCTGTAGTTGTGTTGCCGTCGGCGTTGCCGGCACGCGATTTAGAAGCGGCGCGTAATTAATCGTCAAATGAGTTTAATTGTTTATGTCTTTTATGTGAGACTAGGTTCATACAATGTCGCGGTTTTTCAAGTGGTTGGCCAGATCCCAGATAAACACACACACACACACACACACACACACACATATGTATATATATATATATAGATATAGATATGTATTACAGCTAGGCATGTGTTTAGACACCCAAATTGGAGCAGCAAGCACATCATCATTTAACAGATAGCAAACGGCATCAGCTGATGGTTTATATAAGTCAAGATTATTGTCTTCATTTAGATTGACATCTTACCATAAAGAAAAGCATCTAATGAAAACTCTAACAAACAGCAAAAGCTAACAGCTTTTCTGCTTATGACTCTTCTAACAACAGTTAAGAGTTGCGCTTAAAAGAGTGTTGAGTAATTGCTACTGTAAAGGGTTTAAAGTTGCATGGAAGATCTTTACTTGAAGGCTAAAATATATATCCTTTGGGGTATACAATATATAGCTTACTTTATGTAGAATTCTAACCAAGAAATGTTGCCTCATACAGGGTTAATATAAAGCGTGTAAATATCAGCCATAAACTGGACTTCAAGGAACTCTTTGCATAGCTCTCTCTCTCTCTCTCTCTCTCTCTGTCTCTCTCTTTGGCAATTAGAAAAAAAAGGAAGTAAAAAATCAACAGACATTTCAATTAACGCGCTTTAAATTAAAAAAATAACCAAAGGCTATGCCATAGTCAACTAGCCACAGGAGTCAATCTTTAAGCCATGACACTGGTGGTAGTTGGTGGCTGTTGCCGGAACATACGGCAAGGTTATTCATCATCAGCCAAGTGCAACCGCTAGACAGGATGTGGCAACGTTACGTTTGGGGCGTTGTATTTTCTTTGGGGGGGAGGGTGGGGGGAGAGTAGAGACGACACCCTGTTTGGTCGCTGATTAAAAAAGAAACAACAAAATTAAGCAAAAATTTGCATTTAAATACAAAAATGCGGCAAAACGCGACAAAAATGTTGCGTGGGTTTGCTTTATATGTTTGTGCGTAGAGGGCTAAGGGGAAGTTGGGGGTGGGAGCAAAGTAAAAACAAAGACAAGCTAATAATTTTATCAGTGGCAAAACAGTTGACAGAATCAGCATTTTATCATGGTGCGGGTAGCTGCATCCGTTTGCCACAGTCAACTTAAATTAACTGTAAAACAGACCACGCAGCAAGGACATTTGTCTTGTGGCAGCAAACCGCAAGGGAAAGTATAGATTTTCCGCGTGCTTTTTCTTTTATATAAGTTCGCTTTGAATGCTAGTAGTAAATGAAATGACTGGGAGTTGAAATGTGAAGTGGGTGTGGCAGTGGGAGTTTGTGTCTTACAGATTATTAATCATCTTTTGTGCGTATCTTTTACTTTTCGTATGCCTCATTGCAGGCAGACTAATGCCACTTTTGAACTTCTTCTTTTAGGACTTGGTTGTTGTTGTTGTTGCTGTTGTTGTTGCCACACACATTTTACACACAGGATATGCTTTTCTAAGGAAATTATTTTATACACAGAATCTTTTATTTCTATGTGACTTTGAGTTAATGAATTTCAGTTCTATGTAAAACTTAATAAATTTTCAACTTAATTAAGTCTCCTCAGATCTAACCTATAGATAAGTCTAGGCTATTTTAAATTAAGCATTTATATAAATTAAATTAAAGAAAACTCCCAGTTTGCCATATAAATCCAAAGCTCATTAACTGTTTTGGCATTATCTAACATACAGTTCAAAATTGTATATAAAACTGTCCGTTTGCCCTATGAAGTGTGTCAGAAGAGGGGGTGTCGGAGGTAAAGTTGTTTATTTGATTTATAAATCCGAGATATATATATATATGTATATACATATATAACTATGAAATTGATCGAAAAATACCGCACAATACGTTTCTGGCTGGTTGCCCACCCGTGACCCAGAACGCCCCTGGCTCAAACACTCAACTGGAACTGGAACTGGAACTGTATTGCTCTGGCGTTGAGCTTAAAGCGTTAATTCGTAATTTATGTGTCACACAAATCGAAATTGAATGCCAAACGAAATTATGGAATATTTATCATTTCATACAACACAACACAACAGCTATAGTTGCAGTTAAAGTTGCAGTTGGTGCAGCCCAACACCTTCATAAGTTGTTTGGACCTTGTGGGCATGCGCAACCTGGTTGCAAGGCAGCAAGGCAGCAAGGAGTCTGGCAAAAAGAGGGAACGTTTGTCAATTCGAATTACGTATAACGACAAAGTGCGCTTAACTTATGTGCATTTTGAGAGAGAGATAGAGACTGTGAGAAAGAGAGAGGGGGGGGAGCACAAAAAAAGGGTCGACGAGCGGCGGGTCTTAGCCTGATCTTGTTGTGGCTGTTAACCGTAAAAACTTGAAATATTTATATGTTTTGTATATACACAGAAAGAATGCGACTTGAACTGCATCTTTGATGCGGTGGCAAGTGTTAATTGGAATCAATTTGATAATCTCTTCTGCACACACACACACACACACACACACACACATACACACTGTCATATACATAGAAGGTGTCTGGCTTTGTTGTGCTGAGTTCATGATAATTTCGCGGATGTGCGATTTTGATTGAAAATTACGCTATGGGGGGTTCCATGAAAGTTCCATTGGTTTCCATTGACTTCCATTGGGTTCCATTGGGTTCTTCTGCTGCGATTTGCCACATTGGCCCACAGTCTCTTACTAGCATACACAATAATTCAAACTGTATTAATTTAAATACCAATTTATTGCCAAAAAGAGAAGAAAAGGAAGGGAGAATATACACACTCAATGCACACACTTCTCCCCCCTCGAACTACGTACAAGTTCGTTAATAAATGGAGCAGATGATATACGACTATACAAATCCCTTGATATAACTGTAAGCGACAGATTGCGTATAAATATTATCATTATATTAACGTATATATATATATATATATACTGTATAGTCTGGTAAGTACTAGAACTATAAGTAAATAGTTAGGGGAACGTTTGTCATATATAGAAATTAAAATTTATATTCAAGTTATGTTTAAGCCAAATTGTAAGCAGTCCAAGAGTGACTGTAAATGGTTTCTCTGCGCATAAAGAAAATAAAAATTGTAATCAGAAAATGCCACCCACATAGCATTCGGTAACCTCCCGCAATTTATATGTAGCCCAGGCTGGATATGTTTGCCCTGGACATGTGGCTACGCTGATTAACATATTATGCGACAAAATGCCACTGGACAGTTGAAGCCATAAACTTGCAACAAACAAGAGAGACTGAGCAGAGCTGTGGCAACTCAACGCCTGTCACTGGCTGTTTGCACAGATAATTCACGCCAACGCCAGTTGTATATTGGAGTTAGGATAGGGCAACCAGATCCAGACTAAGGCCCAAAACCCAAACCCAAAGTCCGTACCCATACTACTGATATTAAGTATATACAGAGCTGCAGTTCGAATTGCTGTTGCTGTTGCTGTGGCTGTGGCTGTTGCTGTTGTGTAATTGAAAAAGTTGGCTCATATGAGACAGCCGCCTGCGGGGCAGAATTGAGTGTATCTCAAATCTGGCGCGATGGCTATCAATGTCAGCGATAGGTGAGCTTCAGTGGCCGCAAAATGTCGCCCGACGTATGGGCCAATTAAGGGTTAAACATTTTGCATATGCAAGCGACGACTCTGTCTGTGATTTGCATAATTTTCGGGTTGCTATATCTTCGTATCTTTTGTTAGCTCCTCTCAACCCACTTTCTCTCTTTCCCTGGCGACATGCGCACGATACATTAATTTATTTGGCTCAATGTGGATGCCAAATGGCAACGAGGCACAGCAGCAACAACAACAGCAAAGTGGACTACGTTGGTGTCCAATTTCATTAGGAACATCAACGCCTTTGTCATTGCCTCTTTACCTTTACGTCTTCCCCCCCAAATTTCAGAAACTTGTATGAGAGCTGTATGTTTTGAATAACTGTCATGAAAATGTGTTTCCCTTTTTGTCACATTACGAGAATTTACATAAAATGTATTGTAAGCGGATGAAATTGAATCCGCAAAGATTCGGACATGTGGCACATTATTGTCTCTAAAAAAGGGGAAAGAAGAAGGTGGGGGGAGGTAAATGTTAGAAGCATGAGTAAATCTCTGATGTTTCCCTTTTCTACATGATGAATTTCATAATTTAATTAGCAATGTTAAAAATTACTAATGATGATATGGTATGTTGCCCCCATACCATATGACCCTATACCATAGCAACCTAGACTAGTCTGCCATTGCATTGCATTGTTGACCCCGCCAAAGGGGCATAGGAGATGCAGATAATAAATATCTTGCAATTTCAAAAGTCATAAATTAGGCAATAGGAATTTGTTTTCCAATTACACATATTTCACACCGCATGCCAAATAAGTTAGCGCAGAAAAAGAGTATAAGATATGAAATAAGGAATATGAATATGAAGAAAATAAAGAAAAATACAGAAAAATAGAAGGAAAATAAGCAAAAAGAAATTGAATACTATTTCTATTTAATAATTTATAACGCACAGCAGCTCCAGCAACAAGTACAAATTGTCAAAAGCGTTTTGGGTCTTGGGTTCGACTTAGCCCATGGGGCCCACCCATGGTGTGCATGGCACTCCGATCCAGTCACACAGGCAAAGCACTCTTTCCCCTCCCCCACATAAGAAAACTTGCCGACCCCCAACATTGCCACGCGCTCTTAACGAGTCACAAATTCACATTGCAATTGCCAGTCTTTGCGCCAACACAGCTCCCATCATAACTTTCAAGTCAACCAAACACCTCTTGCTTCTTGTAAACTGTATGAGGATCTTGAGTAAGAGACCCAACATGGCCATTGCCCACCCGCCTAGCCTCAACTGTGGACTGCCACCCAACCAGTTGCTTATTTTTGCGTATTAACGCGCGAAATAATATTTTATTTTGACCATCGTCAAAGGATTGAAAAATGCCCACTAATATCTTTAGGTCTTTGTGAAGGCTTTGTGAATGCATAACAACTGTCTGCGTAGCTGCGTGTGTATATGTGTGTGTGTGTGTGAGTATGCTTAAACATGGCTCAACACTCATACGTACAACGCACAGTAGTTGCTTTAGCTTTGACATTAGTCTTCATATTGTTCGAATGCTTAAAACGTGTTTAGGCTCTTTGTGTTTGAGCCTAAGAGAGAAAGATATTTGTGCAGATACAAATCGATTTTAATGGAATATATAGTAGTAGCTATAGTAGTATATATATTAGTATAAAAAAAGTTATACTTGTGCTGAAAGCATATGCCATACTTTGAGCTCAAACTTATCACAAAGAAAACATAATTTAACTTGCAGCGGAAATGGTCCCAGAATAAAGCCAGAAAAGCATTAGCTATACTCCATATATATCTATATTCAATGCTATATATATATATAGTAAAACCATACTTTATCCTTACTGTATACAATTTGAAATTCGTTTCACAAATTAACACTACTTAAATAAGCAATTCAGTCTGATGATTTGATGCATATGTATAACCATATAGCACAACAATCGTGGCCAACTCTAGGCTATATATTTATATATATAATTCTACTAATTTTGCATAACTCATTTACAGTTCATAAATATAATGATTTTCCATACGAAAAGTAGTGCACAGACACACCTCCAATTTTTCAAGCCCAATTCCCACGTTTTTCAACCGCAGAACGAATCAATCATTTGCCTAGTCAGATGCTGATTTGTTGCTGTTGCTGTTGCTGTTGTTGCTGTTGTTGCTGTTGCATGAATGGATGTACAAAATGATCACATCAAGGCAATGCAATGGCATGCAAAATAGCTAAAGTTGCAACCGTTAACTTAGACTATAGTCTTGAAGGTGGCAACAAACAAGATGCAACGTGCAACCAACAACTAGCAATAACAAGTTCGCTGTGGATTACCAGGCCAATTGGTCACAAAATTTTAACACCTTTAATGCAGAAGGAGCGCATATCGCAAGATGTTATGCATCAAGGTTTTTTTTTTTTTGAAAGATGACCACCAGTTGATCAGTTGATCAGATGATCTGTTGATCACTCAGTGGCTGCCATTAAAGTCAAATCATTTTTCACATTTAGATATTGGCCGTTGGGCATGAACAGAGTCTCAAATGCTGTCAGAGTTGGCGGTACAATTGAAGGCAACAACAGCTACAACTTGCAACTTGCAACTTGAAATCCCAATCCATCCATCCATCCATCCATCCAAAATTGCTACGATCACGATTTGAGAAATATGTTCAACTCCAGACTGTAGATCTTTTTTGGGCTAAGCCAATGATTTTAACTGACTGAGTTGGTTACCTTACTTGGTTGGCTTATGGCTGGTTGGGCTTATGGCTGGCCGCTTACATAAAAGTAATCAAATCAACACCTTCATCAACTCCTTTGGATACGCTCGCCAAACCGCAAAATGCCTTCCTTATTTTCAGGCAATTTGCTCTCAAAACTTCACAAACACCAACACCAATACCAACACCAACACCAACACCAACAACTTCAACTGCAATTTTAGTTATATACAAAGTTTTCTTAACCGTTGCTCAATGCCAGTGCGATCGGTGGCGATCGCCTGTCGATCAAAATGTTGTTTTCGATATCTAATTTGTCATTGGGAACCCGCAACGGCAGCCTTTGCCTACAAGACAGCTGCAATTTGTACAATTTCGCTGGCAACACGCTGTCTGCGTTGCACGATCCTTGCTTCGGTTACGGCTGTGGTTGCAAGTTGCTTAAGTTGCAGTTAAAGCTGCTGTTGCTCCAATCTTAATGCTCAGAGCAAACTAGGGAATCCCGGTATTATGTGCGACGATTATCTTGTCGGCGCGTTAAATTTTATTCCTTTCCCCCCTTATAGTTGCCTCTTACCTGTTGCCTGTTGCCTCTTACCTGTTGCCTGTTACCCATTGCCTATTGGCCTGGCCACCAAAAGTGTATTCGTGGCGTTGAGGAATTGACCTGCAATTGATACCAATCCATGGCAATCCATTATAGAGGCTAAGCGCGCAAGTTGCATGTCTCATTATTGGCAATTTTGGAGCAGTTCAGGTAATTGCCATACGGCAATGTCCATACCTTCAGGTCATTTGCTGAGAGGTCAGCATTTTGGTTATGAGAAATGACGTGAGCATTTATCGTAGGTTAATTTCTATAAGAAATTTTTTTTGTTTATATTTTTTTGATAAATTATTAAATATTTTAAATAATACAAAATACTATTGTTTATTTAATGATATATTTGATGTATTTATTATTAAATAAAATTAATTTAACTTGACACTTTTTGCATTATTTTTCTTCCTCTTTTTTTTTTTTGGTTTAATATCGAAATTATCAAAAACAAACAGCTTCTTACACTCATACTAATTAATACTTAAATATAATTGATTACAGCAATCAACAGTTTGTTGTTTAATGCGGAAATTTCATGTACTCATTATACTTATTGCTGTTCCGTATAATATCAACTTATACACTTATATATATACATATACAATCAATTGGAATCACACACACACACACACACACACACACACACACACACATGTTAAAGTGTTATTATAAAGACTATCAACTGTGATAAGGTTATTATATATATATATATATATATATATATGCACTCAATCTATAACTATAGCAATGCACTTGCCCAGCTATTTGTTAGAATTGAATGACATTTATTATAGTATTATCAATTAATTTACAAATTTAGCTCAAATTCACACCTTAAAATGTATTTACACGCGATTATGAATTGTTTTTCAATAAGTAACTGTATTTATTTAATTTAATATATATATATATATATATATATATATATTTTTTTATATTAAGATTAGTTTATATTATTTACACGATGAAATGTTTAATCTTATTGTTAATTAATGCGCAAATAGCTATTAAGATTTATGATTATTTCAACGAATATTTTCTACAAATATATTTAAAAGTGAATTATATAAATTTATATACAAATAGCTTTAAGTGCATTTAGTTAAAAATAAAAAAAATATGTATATGTTTAAATAAAAAATATAAAAAAAAATATATAAAAAAAATACTTGAGAAAAATATGTAAAAAATATGTAAAAAATATTAAAAAAATTAAAAAAAGAAATATAATCATATTAATAGTTAAAGAAATATAAAGACAAAAAATAAAAGAAAATATTTTTATATTAAAAATTTTAGAAAAAAATATTGAAGACAATTTAGGTAAAAATGCTTAAAAAAACCTGGAAAAAAAGTTTAGAGAAAAAAAAATTGAGAAAACGGTAAAGAAAAAAATATAGAAAAATATAACGATAAATATTACACTAATAATTATTATAAAAAAATATGAAAAATAACATAAATAAATAATTATATATATATATCTCTAGATATATGCAAATCCATTGCAACGCTTAGCAATCTGTGCTAGAAAAAATTAAATAAATAAAAAAATATTTAATAAAAATAAACACAAATGAAATATTTGTTTAAAAACGCAATTTATTATAATTATTTTTATTATTATAAAATATATAAAACGTTTATATTTATACATATAAATAAAATAATGCTTAACCTAAAAGATCGTTTATAAACTGAAACTTGCACTGAATTGGTATTGCCCGCTTTTTGTTTTTTGTTTTTTAATTAAAAATAAAAATAATTTGCTAAATTTTGTATTAAATTTTGTTCTTTTTTTTTCTTTTTGGGTAAATATTTTAAATAATAAGAGAAAAAAAATTATAATTTATATGAAATTTTGGCATATCTTTGAGATATGCTTATACGAAGCAGTTGAGAATTTGATTTTCTTAATTTCTTGAAGAGAATTTTACTTAAAGTAAAATAAAAAATTGCTAAAGCACATTAAAAATTGCCACACATTAAGTAAAAATATATATTTTTGGTATAATTCTGCAAACCACTGGGAGTAGAGTAAAGTACATATACATATATATATATATATATATATATATATATATGGTTCAGTTTTATATATATATATATATACTATATATATATATATATATGTATGCTATAGGAAATACATAAATATTTTATCTAACATACATTAACATTTACATTGTCTTTTTTTATGTTTTTGTTCTTTTTTTTGTTTTTTGTATTATGTGAGGGATACATCAAGAGTTTTAATTAGATTTAAAAATTAAGTAGAACTCAGTGCCTTTATATATATTATACAGATATACTATATAGATATATAGTTAGTAGTGTTTATTTGAGTGGCAGCAAAGTTGAAACGTTAAACGCCCAAAATTTTGCCAATATCTATTAATCTGTACAACTGTCAACCAATTGGAGTCGTGTGGCATGTTGCATATTAGACACAAGACTCCATTGGCTGTCAATTGTTTTTGGGGGCCTAGAGAAAGTTGAAAATTGTTTTATGTACAATCGTTACAACAACTAAATTTTTTTTTTTTATAAACAATTAAACTACACGTTAAATTTTTTTGTTTTTTTTTTTACATTTTTCTTTAGAGATTTTGTGTTTTTTGAGTTTGTTTTTTTCTTTTTTGTTGGCTTTTTTTTTTCAATATGCATAAATAATTACACTACTTGACATCCACAATGAGAGGAACTTCGCTGATATCGATTAAATTTGGCGGCGATGGCAGCATTTGTTGCTGCAATGCTTGTTGTTGTTGCTGCTGTTGTTGGGATGTCGCGACAGCAGTTGCTGTCGGTGTCGACGATGCCGATGACAATGAATCCGCTGAGGAGGACGAGGAGTTAGCCATGACCGCTGCTGCGGCTGCTGCTGTGGCAGTGGCCATTGCCAGTTGTTCATTGCTGTTGCTGTTGCTATTGCTTTGACTGTTGCTGGCCAGCAGCAGACGTTGGTGATGTTGTTGCAGGCACTGATTTGCATTGACAGCGGCAGCGGCCATCATCATAGTTGCAGCATCGCAGTAATTAGACAGCATTGTTGTTGTATTGACAGTGGTTGGCATTGCAGTTGTTGTTGCTGTTGCTGTAGCTGCTGTTGCTGTATATGCTGCAGTTGCAATGGCCCTATAATCGCTGCTGCTATTGCTATTGCTACAGGCGGCGCCAAGAAAACCGCTCGCGTTTATGTTAATGTTGCTGTTGACGCTGCTGTTGCTGCTGCTGTTGTTGTTGTTGTTGTTGTTGTTGCTGTTGCTGTTGCTGTTACTGTTGTAGTTGCTGATTTGCTGATTGCAAATGCTGTTCAAGCTGTTACCGCAGTTGTTGCCGCCGTATGTAGCATGCATGGAAAAAACATTGCTATGATCGTGGCAATGGTTGCCAACAACAAAACTGCCGCCGCCACCGCCACCGTTGTTGCCGTTGCTGTTGTTGTTGTTAATGTTGCTGCAGGGATTGATGTTAAGCGTAGTGTTGCTATGATTGGCTGCCACAGCGGCCGCCACAGCTGCGGCCGATGATCAAGTTGTTGTCAATTGGCGCCACATTGTGTGTCACATTGAAGGCAGATATGGCCAAGAGAAACTGTTGCCGCTCAGCAACATGTCGCGTATCAGCGTTTCGATGGGCGTTTTGCCGACTAGACGCACAAAAAACAATTGCTCAATTACCTGGCGAATGACAATGAGAAAGAGAAGAAGAAGAAGGAGAAGAAGAAAAACAATAAATATTATAAATAAGAAAGAACAAAAAGGCAATAAAAGTTGAAGTAACTCATGACTTTATATGATAAAAGAGACAAGGAGAGAGAGTGTGTGTGTGTGAGAGAGAGAGAGAGAGAGAGAGGGAGTTAACTTACTTGTGAGGAGACAGTGCGCAAGGATGGTAATCTCAGCAACAATTTGCCAAATCTCGTAGGTTGATTAGGATATTGTGTTCGACAATATTCCTCGAGAGCGCATTGGGATTTCTCTTGCAGGGATTCAATATGTGTGACATCCGACAGACCGCAGGCATCTAATGATATAGAATAAATCAAATTGTCATCTATTATTATATATATATATAAATTTTAAATTTAAATTAATAATACTATAATGTAAATGCATTTGTTTTAGCAGCTGAAGTTCACCTGGTGCTGACATACATTAACTCTTTACTAGCTGATACTTGCTGGAGTTTTTGCTGTAGCTTTTTGAGCTCCCAAGAGTCAAGTCAATGTAACTCAACATAAATTGCGGCCACGCCTACACATACACAACACACACACACACACACACTGAAAAGTGTGTATAACTGGCATATGACGGTATAAGGCAAATTGCGTCACTCGCATGATTTATGCCCAATTGGTGCCTCAGACAAGCCAAACACAACGGGCCGTTTAATTAAATTTTGGAAAATTAAACTAAACGGCAACGCCCTCAACAAAGTCATGGAGCAATAGAAATACGTCTACATAACATTAAATGAAATGGATAACATGAATGAATACTATGCTATGTTGAGTAGTCGTTAAATGTTACAAATATATATATATATATATATAGCTAGGTAGGTATAAAGACGAAGACATTGCGCATACGCAGCGTGTGCCGTCAAGTGTTAATTGCTAGACACAAAGTTTGCTTATCAATTTTTCGTCTCTTTATATAAGTGTACATGTGTACATGTGTGTGTGTGTGTATATTTGTATGTAGTGTGCACATTTGTAAATGTTGTAAAACAACAAATATTGTATGCATATCTTTTTTTTTTTAACTAGACATTTTGTTGTATATATATACATATATTTTGTGTATATATTTGCTAGGTTTGCCTGTTTGAAATTCAAATTAGACATCAGCACTTGTAAATTTGCATAGTTTTAAGCATTTTCAATAGTTGTTAAGAGTATGCCTTGCCGTGCCGAAATAGCATATGAAATTTGTTTACTTAATTAGCCAGAGCTCACGAGTCAGAGACAAACTACAGAGGGGGGAGGAAAAAAAAAAGAAGTAAAAAAATAAAACGCATCTAACTAATAGGTAAGTATATCTTAGTAAGTATATCTTAGCGCATTACGCAAAATTTATAAATGTAAAAAATAAATGGCATTAATATCATTTGCAGCTGCTTTAAATGCGTATTTTAAGATTGACTCTTGCTGCTAAATGAATTGGCCATTTACTTGGCATTTAGTTACCAATCTGATGGCATACAGTTATCGGACTTAAAGTCGTCAAAGTATCCGATTGCGGTGTGAATACAAAATTTGATTGCAATTGGCAAATGCGAAATGCCACCATTTGGGACATAATGTGTCGTTTTAATGTCTCGTATTTCAGATTTGAGTTGAGCTCTTTGAATTTCATTATGCCATTTGTTGCATGCAGCGCCGAACTGTGTGGCATGTTTTCTATTGCTTTGCCACTATACAGTTACAGCAAAAGCATACTGCAAGCAGCTGCAACAACAGTTGAAAGTCAATACAAACTGTGGTCAATAGTTGCATTAGCTGCTCTTTAACTGTTGGCTAAGATATTGATGCCTATTCCACATCAGATTAAAATGAAGCTAAACTGATTTAAAAAGTATTATATATATCTATATATGATTTAAAGCTTAACTTAAGACTATAATTAACTTATGTATACTACTTAAAGTTAACTATAAATATATATTAAACATTTTTATTTGAGAATGATTAACTTAAATTGAAATACTTGAAAATATTTTTAGCCTTTTCAAACAAAAGTCAAGTTGCAAATAATAAAAAAATAAATAAATTACTTAAAAAAATTATTTACAAATTATTTTTATGAATTTTTTTTTTGTTTTTCCTTCGCTGACAATGAAAATCTATTAACGTCGCACAAAATTTTATTTATAATTGCAATTATCTCTGTCAATTGCACAAAGTTCAAAATCTCTTGAGATTTTCTCTATATAAAATTAAACTCTAAGATTTCCTTTAGCTAAAAGTTACCTGTATATAGTTTATGTGGAAGTATCTTAAATGTTTTATATATAGTTTATCTCATTTCTATTGTCGAAGAAAAATAAACAAATATTGAACATAAGGCCTTAACGTATACAATGTTGGCCTAAAGTTTATTGCTTATAGACGCCCACACACAATGTGCTTAAATCAAGTTAAATGATTTGTCGCCAGAGGCAACAGAAATTCAATTAGCAATTATTAACAATTTCATTTTATAAACAAGCAACAACAACAACTACAAACAACAACAACAGCAGCAACAACTGTGCAATAATCGTGAAGCAACAATGATACAAATTAGATCTGGTCAGTTGAGATGAAAAGCTGAGCGAATCACTTCATTGGCCATGGTCATAATTGTCAATTGACTTGGCCATTAGCTCTGATGATCGTCATAGCCCATTTCGCCCATGTTGACCACAAAAACCAAGTGCTATACTATACTATATATATATATAACTGAGCAGACACAAAGGCAAACAATGCCAACAGCAACAACAACAATTTTGTGCCACAATTCGAATCAATATCCCAGGCAAAAATTTTATTTTCATTGAAATGCAGACGATGACAACGACAACCACAACAGCAGCAACAACAACAGCGACAACAACAACAACAACAACGAAGTGAAAGAAATTCCTGTTTTCAGTTTGGGCCAAAAGAAATGCAACGCCAGCAACGAGTTGCAGCTTTCTCGTTGTTTTCTTATTCCAACTATGTCTGAGGCTCTGGCTTAACTTGGCTTTGATTTTGGCTTAGGTTTTTAAACTGTTTCGCCTGTCTTCGATTTTTGGACCTCTATACCCCAGTGTGCCTCTGTCGAAGTCTCCTCACACGCCTCTCCTCTCCTTTCGCCAGCATCCTCCATACGGCGCAGTTACTAACTCAGCGCAGAGATCGTGACCGCGTGTTTTAAATGCATAATGACCGTAAAGTAGTTGATGTAACTACGTAACCGAATTGTGCTTCCAATAGCAACAACAACAATACAAGTAACAGCAATAATAACAACAACAACAACAACAACAGCAACACAAACAGCTTCATGCATATCGAAAAAGGAGCAGATATTTTTTTTTTGCTTTTTTTTTTTTGGTCACACAAGAACGTGGCAGAGACCCGAAACCAAGGTGCCTCCGCCCCATTTCATAGCGACTTTGGCCATAGTAAAGGTTAAGCTGCTTAACCAAAAATTATGAATTGCTGCATTATATTTTATTATATAGTTTTTATGGCCAAGACTTCAGCATATTGTTGTTGTTGTGGTTAACTTAAATCGATTGAGCCAGTTATTTCTGGCTGGCTTCGTGTCTGCACTGCAAACAGTTATAACTTTATTTAGTTTTAATAAGTATTAACAAAAAAAAAAAATACAAAAAAAAATGGTTTACCGATATGTCTAAACCTGTAGAAGGTTATGTGAGGTCAACTGTAAATTTATATACAAATGGCATTTTTTTACAGTTACTAAATGTGGCAGATATTTTGCAATTTGGTGACAAATAAAATGTATAAAAATATTATATATATATATATGCAGAAAACTGTAGCATTAGTCATATTGCACAGACTTGAAATGAAAAGTATTTTTATCCCTTTTTTTTTGTTATACGACAATTGGCAAACAATTTCATTGGCGACCTTAGCATCAGTTGCATCTAAAGTAAATGCTGTGTCAGAGTTTAACTGATTGAAAAAGATTTGAAAATGTAGCTACATCATATCTTAACGTATTGGGTAAGGAAATTAAAAGGAAAACAAAAGAGAAAAGAGAGGGAAAACGCGCCCAAATGATTCTAATCAAAGATGTCTGTTTTCCAAACTGTTAATTACAAGGCAGACAGAGGCACGTCTGTGGCAATTTTCCGAAAGTAGCGCAGGCGATCAATGAGTGCCACAAAACGATTTTGGCATCAGCAAACAACAAGACAACAACACAAAAAGGTATGGCTGAGAGTTAAACTTAAACTTAAGCTTAAAGTTAAAGTTAAAGTTAAAGCCGAAACTAAAGTTAAAACCAACACAGAATGTTGGTCAGAAAAGTGTGGCCAAGACATGAAAGCTACAACTCTTAACAACTGCAACAAACGACAGCAATCAGGCGAGCGGAGATGCAGACGGAGACGTTGCCGCTGTGCCTATACGTATGTCTATGCTGTGGCCACAACCAGATTGGAAGATGCACCACAGAGACGCAGACATGTCGTCAATGTGCCGCCGCTGCCGCACAACCGTAGAACTACCTAACTCTATGAGTATACCCGGTATTTTACTACCGCGATCGTGTCTACCACAATCAGCGGCAAATGCAGCGAGTGAGAGAGATACAGTGGAGCAACTAGTACGAGAGAGTGTGTGTGGGAGGCAGGGGGGGGAGGCAGCATTGCAGCGATTGATCGGCTGCAGTTTATGGACTCATGCAGCCAATTCAAATGCAATTGCACTGCACAAAAAACGAGACAAGACGAGACGAGAGATGTGGCGAGGCAAGAGGTATAGTCGTAGTAGTAGTAGTCTGTGGCAAGCTTCAACTCGAAGTTTTGCAGTCAGGCAAGGCAACACGAACTCGCGACGCCCCCTCACAATAGCAGCCAAACGGAAAGAAAAAAAAATACCCAAAACTCAGCGACACACACCGCGTTTTCAAAATTGGAAAATTATTTTCATTGCTTGGCCGTTTTGCTTCGAACCGAAACTTGTGTCTATAGCTGCAGTTTGGAGTTGCAGTTGAAGCTGCAGTTGTCCAGATCCAGGGAGCAGACGTTGCGGCTTGTAAGTAAGCGACATAAACGAGTGTTGTATTAATGTTCATAATGTGGTATCTCGACGTCAATAAACGTCTACAGCTCGGGAGGAGCTAGCTCAAGCTGGGTGAGCTCTGGCTAAGCTGGAATCGAGCTGTAGTCAGTGTCGCAGATCGAGGACAGTTGTGGACGTGCGTCCGGGACAGCTGCTTGACATGAGCAGACAACCGCCTGACAAACGAAGCAGAAGAGAGAGAGAGAGAGAGTGGGACAGAGGTGACACACATGGCAACTGAACTGAAGTTAACCTGGCTTTAGCTGTATTTTGGCCAAATGGACAATGGCCAGCAGAGCGATACAAAGCGATGTCAGCTGCCAGTTACAAAATGTTTCTTTTTCCTATTCAAAACTTAAGCTTAAACTTATAATTTATATATATAATATATATTAAATAAAATAGAAAAATTTTTGAGTTTTGTTTTTAATAAACATATTTGCATAGAAATATTCTCAAAATTTATTTATTTTTTTTTTTAAGTTAAAACTAAAAAAAAAAACTGACATAAAATTAGAAGGTAAAAGCGAAAATAAAAAAAATTTATTGCTCATAAAATTAACTAAAAGCCGTGTGCCATATTAGTTTTTATAGTTAAAGGTTTATGGGTTTTGCTTATTTATATGTATATAAGTAGTATATATAAAGATGTGTAAGGGTGTGTGTGTGTGTATATATGTTAGCTGTGGGTGTGGTGCATATGTGTGTGTGTGTGTGTGTGTGTGTGTGTGTGCAAGTTGATCCCAAAGTCCAGAAAGTGTGGCGATGTGCGTGCAGTTGCTAGTTAATGTTTCATTTTCTTTTCTTTTCTCTTTCTCTTTCTCTCTCATTTTTTTGCTTTTGTTAAAAAATAAAAATGCAAAATTAGTAACTGAAAATGTTGTGTATATATACATATATATAAAAATTCAAGTTAGAAAACTGTGAAAGCAGCTAATTAGAATCGTAGTTCAAACAACTTTTCTAACTGGAAACTAATTGCTTTCAGAGTTTTCCCAGTTGAATTTTTTTTTGTGGGAAGGAAAAATATAATTTATTTGCTTGTGACTTTAATTAACAAAACTTTTTTTTTTTTTCTAAATTTTTAGCAACATTTTAAAGTCAATGAGCAAATAAATTAAACGATCAAATCAAATTAATTTCCAATTGGATTTAAATGTTAAAAAAAAAAGGATATTAGCAGGAGTTGATCATAATTAAGTAATAAATTATTTAATTTAAATATAATTTAATTTTCACTATGAAAATTAAATATATAAAAATTATAAACAAAATTAAATAAATTAAAATAATAATTATATTTTTAAAAAATTTTCAATTAAATTAAAAATTAATTTTTAGATATTGTTAATAAATTTTATGTTAAACTAAAAGTTTGTTTAGTGGAAGAGTTAGTGGATGTAAATGAAAATTAATTAAAAATTAGTTAACAAAACTTAAAGAATTAGTAACAAGCATTAAGTATTAAGTAAAAACACAAGGCATATTTAAATTTTTTTTCTCTTAAGAGCAACAGCAGCATATATTATATCTCTTTTAAATTTCTCTACTCTCTTTCCTTCAATATCTATAAATATTTTTGGTAATAATTTTTTTGGAACAGTTGCTAAACTAACTATAGGACTAAAATAAATAATACTTAGTTTAAGGCATTAAATACATAAGTAATTAAGCAAGTAAATAGGCACTAAATTTAATTTTACATAATTACATAATTAAGTACATCATAGTTTACATAATGTTACGCATACGCATAGTTATCTAAGCCTAAACAATCGACTAGTTACTGGGCTGCGATTGACTAACAATATTAATCAATTGAACAACTGATCAATTGACTAACTGTACCAAAGTTGGCTACAATTGCCATCTACTACCTGCTAGGCTATATGGCGAATATCTATAGCTGGGACTACCAAAGCTGGGGCCGCTGCTGGAGTGAACAGCGGCGGCAGCTGCTGCCGCCGCATGGCTAACACCAAAGGGAGTGCTGTGATGGAACATATCAAAGGCCGAGCCGAAGGCGGTGCGGGGCGGTGTCTGATAGAACATGGCTGCCGCAGCAGCCGCCTGTTGCTGGCCCGGTGTCTGATATGCTCCAGCCAGGGAGCTGCCCGCATTGGTGGTTAGCGTTGAGGCAACACTGGCGGCAGCAGCTATGGAGGCGCTGGTTGCGGCGACACTCAACGGTGAACTGGTTGAGTTAAGGGAGGATGTGGTGCTCTGGGAATGATTGGGCAGCGAGGCGCCCAAGCCACTGCTATTATTGTGGCTGTTGTTGGTGGCACTGATTTCATTGTTTGCAGTGGAGCTAGCGTAGAGTGCAGCAAGTAGATCTACCTCAGTGGCAGAGGACTTGGTGCAGCTGCTGAAGGCACTTGTAGCGGAGGGTACAATAGGCACAGCTGCAGCAGTTAACTTTGATTCACTGTTAATCAGCTGCGATTGTGGCTGCTGTTGCAGTTGCTGTTGCTGTTGTTGCTCCGCCTGTTGCACTGCAGCCTCTACGCCAGCCACACTCTTCATGAAGGTGGCCAAATGCAGTGGAGCTTGTTGCACTTGTGTCTCATATTCAAGACGATTCAATTCATCAAGATGCTCACGCACCACAGCAAGTACCTCATCATTGGTACAATCAATGCCACCAGCACCACCATCAACGGACGCCACACGCTTGCCAAGCAATGCTGAGACTTTGGTCAGCAATGCCGGCACATCCTTATAGAGAATGTCGAGCAACTTACCGGTGGTAAAGAGCACAATCGCCTTGAGGCAGGAGTATTCGGCCGAGTCGACATGTAACGCCTTCAGCTTCTCCACCTGCTCCTGAAAGATGCGTATGTGATCCATGAAGGCTACCACACGATCAGCAGCCATAGGTGAGGCATGCAGACCGGCAGCAGCCAGCAATGGCGCCACATGCAACGGCATAGAGCATTGACTGGCATTCAACACAAACAGTTCCGACCACACCAGACGTAGCAGCGCCACCTGATCTGTAACTTGCAACTCCGGAAAGAAGGGTATATTCTTGGCCCACTCAACTGCCGAGAAGAGTAGCCGCGCGGCCAATTCGCAGATGTTGTCAATGCCCATAATATTATTTGGCTGTACGCATTGGCCATATCGGGATGTGGGATATGGCTCGGCGCGCAGCAGCAGCGAGATGTAGGAACTGAGGTACGAGTGACCATTGAAGCCAGCCACGCCCATTGGATCGCCGTTGGCCAATTGATACTGACCATGCATGCCCGCTAGACCGGGCTGTGTGGGCGGCACGCGGCCACGTTGTACAGCTGCAATGAGAGTAAGAGAGAGAGAGAGAGATGTTAATATATTATTTCAGCATCTGTATAAAACTATAGATATATCTATGTATATGTATATGTATATGTATGTGTATATGTATTCCTTTTGGTAATTCAATATATGCGCCTTTTGTGCGCTTATTTTGACCGCGACATCACACGCCACACAATGTTGCCCCATTCAACTGTTGGCAAAGCTGCCACAACGCACAATGCCTATCAGGCGCCTCAATCTGGACGCACTCTGCTTCTACTACTCACTGCTTTGCTGCTGCTCTGCTCTGCTGCTGCTCTGTGCTCTGTGCTCTGTAGACGTAAAGCTGCCTTTTGTTTGTCCGACAACGTCATAAGATACTTTTCTTCTTGCTTTGCGTTTACTTTCGCATCTACCCTAAACCCCTTTTACCTAGTTTTAAACTGGAAAACAAAAACCCAATTGCAACCCCTTTTTCTTTTCTTTTTTTTTTCTTGCTTTCAACTTGCGTTTTGTTGCCACAACTGCTTAGATATGCAAATTTAGCTAAATACTTTCAACGCATCTTCAAGCTACAAGCACGTGTGTGTTGAGCTGTGTGTGTGTGTGTTTATATATATATGTGTGTGTGTAAGTGCTGAATTGTGTTGCGTCTTAAGAGCGTAGTAAAATGTAATATATAACTATACTAGAACAGAATATCTGTTAAACTATTGTACTACTAAAAGTAGAGCTAAAACTGAGCATGAGAGCAGCAAGAGAATTATATGGAAAAGCGGCAATAACTGTGAGAATTGATATAAAAATTGTATAAAAATATATATATGCATATAAATTCCTAAAGAAATATCTCTTCAAATCAATATATATAAAGAGAGAGGTTGATCGATTTTTAGGCTTAGCTCATGGCGCTTACTATATGACTTAACGCTGAACTTTGACCCACAATCCCTAACATTTTGATATGTTTTGAACTTACACCTGCATAGGATATATATATATATATATATATATAAAGGCTTGGCCATATTTCAAACGCATATTGTAGAAATATTTTTGTGTACTTTAGTACTTTAGTTTTTGATAGTAAAGTGGGTTAGCAAAAGGTTTTTTTACACCTCAAAAGAAAAACATAAAAATATGAGGTACACACCTAGGCTTGCTGCATATACAGTCACATATACCACACCTAAGCTTGGCTTTAACTGTATGGAGTGTGCCACAGTTACAGGCTGCAACATGCAGCTTCAACATAATCGTACCAAAAATCGCAATATTTTGCCTTAAGGCAAAGCAAAAATAAGACAAAAAAAAAAAATAAATAAAACTAAAAGCAAATAAAACTAAACATGATTATTGAACATGCCAAGTGTTCGTTGTACCATTGTCTTAGTCAAAAAATACACACACACACACACACACACATACACACAGAGAGACACATACAGACACAGCTGAATTGGAAAAAGTAACGTCTTTTGTTAAACAGAAAGCGAAAGCATTTTGGTCACTCACACAATAAAAATTATAAATCCTAAGAGTTTTTGCATAGGTTGGAAGTACTGGTATTTCTGTACTGTAAAAGTGTTTGTTTATTGCTTTACCCAAGCAATTAAGTTCCGGGGGTTGTTGTTGCTTTTGCTGCACAAACCGGAACCTAAAACTGACCACTGTCCAACGGCGACGGCGACGGCGACGGCGACACAGTTATTTACACAATACATTTGCGTAATTGTGTCCAGAAAACAGTGACAGAGGCAGGGGCAGGGGCAGGGGCAGGGGCAGAGGCAGAGGTAGAGGCAGAGATAGAGGCAGTGGCAGACCCAGTCCCAGTCCTAGGCAAAGGTATAGGCAGAGCAGTTTGATCCTCTATAAACTTCTACTCCCATTTCAGTTGATCTATGCAGAAGGCAGAAGACGCTGCCATCTAAGAGACATGAAAACCGGTTCTCAATTCTCTTGCTGTCCGTTGTCTGCTGTCTGCTGTCCGTTGTCCAGTTTTTGAGCATGGGCTTATTTATGCGCCTGGGAAAATATTCCCTGACCACAGTGTGAAAGCAAGACAGCAACAGCGAGAGAAAGAGAGAGAGAGAGAGAGAGAGAGAGAGAGTTGAAACGAAAGACTACCACAGACCACAGCTTAGTAGGCGAATATTGCAGATGCCGCAGCAGCTTACAACTGCAGCTAAGATCAAGACGATCGACTTAAGCGATAACAGCAACAGCTAAGCAACAACATATATAACAACAACAGCAACAGCAACAGCAACAATAACAATGATAAGAAAGAAGTGCACTTCCATTTGCTGATTACTTAATGAATGAATGCATCTTAAGCCAGCACGTGCTCAAGTCCTGGCTGCGCTTTTGTGTCATTTCAAGTTCACTTATGTAATCGATATACGATTAATCGAACTGCATATGTCAAGCGTCACTTAAGAGCGTGCCCAAGTGCCTTACAGCTAATTCATTTAGCCAAGTGTTGCAAAAAGGGCTAAATGCAAAGCCAAACTTCCCCTAACTCTTACTGTTAACTCTTGCAGTTTCCGGCCCAAAAGCTATAAAAGAAAAATATAATAAACCTTTCACTTTTCTTTTTTGCGTATTAAATATTTGCTTTGCTTTGTCGTCAAGTCTAAAATTAACAATTTTAATTATATATATATATGATTATATAAAGAGAAATATAAGTTTTATGCAAGTGAAATGCATTTTCTCTTTAGAGTAGTAAATTTTCTCTTTTAATCTTAATTTGCTTTTTGTCCAGTTGAATCCCTTTTTCTATCAACAATTCAACTTTTTTACCCTATAATTTATATATAGATATATATATAGATATATATAATTTAGGTATCCCAACCCCTAGCATTGAATATAAGGAAGAAAAACTTGTTTTCTCTGCAACTTTTCTTGTCCAGTTCGCTGACCCACCCTACGAGCTGCGCCCCATCCAATTGACACTGAAAGTTTAATTAGAGCGACCCCGAGGTAAATTTAAATGCGATTTTTCAGGTTTTCGCTGGCAAACCCTGTAGATTTCCTTGACCGTTGTATACCGAGTTCACGTCTCTTGAGCCATAACCTTTGTGCTGCTTTTCTGCTAAATAGCACCAAAAAATTGTATATTAAAATAATAAAGAAAAAAAAGGGTCTAATATTCTATGCGGAAAAGATATTTTCTCACGATTTCTTAATGCTGATATTGTGAACTAGTTTTTAAACAGAATTTGTCATTAAGAAATGCTACTACTATATGTATGAAATAGTAGCATATATAATAGTAGTAGTAGTAGTAGTAGTATGAGGTAGCAAAGGTGTTGAACTCTTTTGCGTTTTATGAAGTTAACAACTTGTCAGCCAGCGTCAGTTACAGGTAATCATACAAGTTAATAGACAAAACAGGTAGCCAACATATTTTTTGGGGTTCAGTCTGTGTCATTAGCCATATACCAAAACAAACTAACTTTGTACTTGGCCTAGGCAAATTATTATTAGTTTTTTTCATTTTTCTTTTTTTTAATAGCCTTTGCGCAATAAGCATTCAACGTAGAGTCGGTTAAATCAATGTTTAGATACATTTAATAACAATGTGAGCCTGCATTGGTGGCTTTAGCTGCATTTTTAATTGCCATAGTCACCATATATATATATATATATATATTATACTCGTTCTTAACCCAAATCATTAGACCAACAACAACAACTACGTTTAACATCTGCTGCTGTGGGTTATTAGCATTTTGTGAAAACCTGTCAATATTAGTGCAAATAATAACAGCTTTGTGCACCAACTTGACAGGTATCTCTCCCTCTCTCTTATAGCCAGACAGCAGACGTTAATTGTTAATGCCGACAACTGCAACTAACCAACCAATCAACCAGTCTGTCAGTTAGTCAGTCACTCAGTCAGTCACTCAGTCAGTCACTCAGTCAGTCAGTCAGTTGGACAATCACTGATCGACCCACTGTTGCGATCAATGAATCGCCTGTCAATTTGTCGTCGTTGTAATAGGAAAACATTTGGCCCAACTATGCCAAATATTTGTTAACAAACTTTGCTTACAAATTAGTTGCATACATACATAAATATACATACATATATATTGACTACATTTTGATTAACTAATCAACAAGCAACAAGCAACAAGCAACAAAAAAACATTAACTCACAAAAATATATTAGCACATTTATTCTAAGAAAATTAATAGATTTTCATATGATTTCCATTTGTATTCATTTGCTACCTAAACCTGTCTTTACTATATAGCATTTCTTTGCAACAACAATAAGCTAATCAAACTACTAACTTGTTTTTATACAGTTAACCTATAATTTTCTATCTCTATGTTACATTTGATCTAATCAAATTAACTTTAATAAATCATTTTCATTCTTTTTGTATAGTATTTTCTAGCTGAAAGTTAACAACAATTAGAAAAGTGTCGACATACAAATTACAATATTGAGCTAATTTTCTAATACTCATGCCATATTCAACTATTCAACTATTCATTTAATTGAGTATTTTGAGTACTCATATAGCTCTCTCTCTTATGGTTGTGGCAATTTTTTAATTATTAACCAGCTAACGAACAAGTTTGCATTTGAACTTTAAGGTCAATATGTTGTGCCCAATGCTTAATTGATTACATATACCCTGTACTTCAAATATATATTATAAAATGGGTATATTAGACTAATATACTATTATATATATATAGCTTTTCTTTTAGTTTAAATACTTACACCTATTCAACTGTGGTCTATAGTCTTTAGCCTATTATATGCTACCACTTGCTGCTGGCCACATTCTTTGGCATGCCAATTGTCAGCCAAATAGCTGAAAGCCATCAGCACGTATTACCAACAAAAGTGCAACCCACACATGTCACTTGTTTGTTTGTTGCAAATTCCTAGCATGTGACATTTAGTTGTGCCATTTCTATGGCAAAATCTAACCCAAATTCAGTGGCAAATCAATTTTTATACTCGTGTACTACTTCCGATTTTCTTTTGTTTTTTTTTTCTCTTTTACTTTCTTTTCTTTTACTATACGTTATTTTATATATATATATACATATATATTATGTATTTTGTTTTTATTTTTATATTTTTTTTCTTTTTATTTTTGTACACTTTTAATTTATTTATGTATTTGCCACTTTGTTTGACTTTTAATTGACCCACAGCCAAAGCGCAAGAAATTTCGTATTTTATTCTAGAAATTTTGCCTACTATATATTATATATTATATATTATTATATTCGATGTGTGTGTGTAGACACTTACCTTCACGTCTCATGCCCATTTTTAGGCACTTTTTCAAGCGGCAGTATTGGCATTGATTGCGATGATGTTGATCTATGGGACAATTTCTGCTGCCGCGACACGAATATGTGAGATTGCGTCGCACGGAGCGTTTGAAGAATGATTTGCAGCCTGGAAAAAAATAAAAATAAATAAATATTTTTTATAATTTTTGAAAATATATGTCTATACAAAATTCATTAAAAATACATTAAAAAATAAAAAAAAAATCATTTAAAATTGTTTTTTTTTTTCTTCTTTAAGTACAGCGCCATGTTTGCTTGCAATAAGTTTACGATAACATCTTTATGTTCATTCCTATACAAGTATATAACTTACATATATATATACATACATATAGTAGACAATTCTCTGTCAGTTACACCTTCAACCGATTTGCAACAAGCAAAACAAATTCTATGGCACTAGCATCAAATGCAAGAAGAAGAAATAAAACACTAAAAATAAAACAAGCAAAAGAGAACGAAAACAAAAACAAAAAATGGTACAAAAATTGTTACCACTTGTAAAGCAAAGTACCTTTAAGCGAAATACAAGCCACCAAATGCGGCAAGTTGCACTTCACTTCATGACACTCGCAAGTTGTCCTAATCCCTGCCTAGTCTAATACTCTCTCCACCCCTCACCCTTGCAGTAAAAGGCTCTGTTGCCTATGTCAATGGTCATGTTACACGTTTCATGGCTTAACGCCTTCCATAAAATTACCTTTAATGGCTTTCAATTAACAAAGTGTATCTTGAGCACGAAGATTCGACTGAGTCAACTTCAACTGTGCCTCTTTATGTCTTTGGCAAGTTCACAACACACACACACACACACATACACACACACACACATACATAGTTAGATAGAAGAAGGTAGCCTCATAATACTGGGCGGCTGCTGCATTTTTCTTATTTTTTTGGCTGCTGCACCACGAATTTACTGTTAAAACTTAAGACTAGCCAAGTTAGCTGCAGTTTCAAATTGTTGTTGTTGTTGTTTGTGGTGTTGTTGTGTATAACCATTAAGCAGTCTACAAGCTTAAGCTGGCGTGTTGTTTACAAGCTCAACTGCAATTTGATGTCGCCATGTATCTAAACATGTGTATCATTTCGGTTTACCTCTAGTTTCTGCATACCTGCATAAAGAATGATACTAAGATCCTGTTGAAATATACAACTAGATGGTACAGGGTACGCGTACCATTGGTATTGTTTAGTTATTGTCTGTGTTACTGTGGGCAATGCTTTGGGCTATGCCACACAAAAGTTCTCACAATAACTCAAAACAATGGCATATGCTCATAAAATTCGTTTTAAGCTGTAAAATCATCATCAAACAAAATATGTGAGCACAGTACCAGTTAAGGCCACAGTCAAAATAGTCAGTTAAAGCTTAAGCTTAAGCCATAGTCAAAGCCAGCTAAAACCATTCAAAGTCTGGCGATCAACGCTATAAAAGATTTTCAATGCTCAACTCCTGCCCAAGCGTTCAATGATGGGGGAAGACTGCGTGGTGATCGTGTGCACCAAAACGTGGCTGAAGCTGTGAGTGAAGGAGATTAAGTCGATCTCTAGATACGCTACAGATGATCGTAATGGATATTAAACTTAAACTAACAATTATAAATAAAGTAGTGGATATACTACTAACTTAATTTAACTAATTATAAACACTTATTAGTAGATATCTGTAGAAATTCTCTCTCATATATTTAGGTACATTTTTTGTGTAGGGCATATTTCTATGTCCTAATGCAAAGGTTGGCCTCACACGCTGCACTAGACAAGCCCAAAAATCCAACTAAAAGGTATCTAGGAAATATCCACACACAAACACACACACACAGACACATATATCCACACACAGAGAGAGCACACACTTAAGCTTTTACACCATATGATCTACGAATAACGATATTGTACCAAGTCACGATTTTTGCACACAAAACGTACCGTTGCCTTTATACCTCTTTCCACAAAACTTTTGACTGCACTTTTCGTCTTCTTGTTTTTGTTGTTATTGTTGCTGTTGTTGTTGCTATGCAATGAAAGACAATTGGACAGCTGGACAGCTGGATAGCTGGACAGTTGGATAGTTGAACAGCTAGCTAGAGCTGGCCTGGTACATTGTACCTTTGGGTTTTGGCCATGGCCAGCATAGAAAAGAAAAAAAATAAAAAGAACTGCAGCCAAAGAGGCGCTGCCCATATGCGCATATCGCGGCATTATCTAGAGCTCAGTTGCAGTAACCAGACGATGCGAACGCTGTTGTGCCGTGTCGCATTATTGATGAAGATACGAGTGGAGAAGCATTTCGACTAAGTTGCAGCATAAGATACCGTAAACAAAAATCTGACTGAGTGAGTACTATGCAAGATGGAGGGATAGTGGAATGGCAACCATCGGCAACATATCTTTATATCAATAACCAAAAAAGGGTGGAGCAATAGATGTGAGTGTAGTTTAAATGTAGATACAGATACAAATGCAGATGAGAGAGTTGATATTGTAATAAGATTGAGCTATATCTTCATATGCAACACAAAGTGTATGTTGCATGCAAGTTGCAAGTGAAGCCCTAGTATAACCCTTGCTATGGCTTCAAAATGTACTACCATAAGTACAGACAGTTTAGCCAATAAACGTCTGGGTGCACTTTGCGGTAGTTTCAATTACTCTTTGGCTTAATTGCTAGCCATTGTCTATATATAGAGGGGGTAATAATAATGGTGTTGCAGCAACAATAGCAGCGGTAATCTAGAGCTAACTTGTAGGCGCTCGCGTGCGCTACGCGCCACAAAGCGTTCAATACAGTTATGCTGTGGTTCTAAGAAGCAGAACAGCAGAACAGCTAAGCCTAAGCGTTCTATTAATTGAACTTCCTGAAAAGTGTGCGAAACGTCTGCATGATACGTTTATAATGCGCCCCCTTCTAACTATATACGCCCCCTTTTAGCCCTAGCATTATGCATTATGGCCATGAGCCACAAATGAAAGTGCAGGCCACGCGAGACTTTTCCCGCTTGGCCGCTCAATTTAAAGCGTGAAATTAGTTTGGCTACATGAGAGCAAACTGCAAATACAACTAACTGCAAATATGAGTGACTGTATGAGTGTAGTGTGTGTGAGTGTGTGTGTAACTGACTATCAACTTGCAGCTTAAACAATTTATCTACACAGCAAGCGGCTGAAAATTGCCTATCAGCAAATACCAATTTGCCAGTTCCACACAATTTTTGGTCAATTTCATATTTTTGTATATATATATATGTGTGTGTGTGTGTGCGTATTTTGATATTTGTGTGTGTGTGTGTGTGTGTGTGTTGGCTGCACTTGCGGTCAATGCACCGTTGCCAGAAGTGTAACACAAAAGTCAATAGCAGCCCAGACACCGCCCCATTGTCGGCTTATTTTCTAATTATTAATAAACACACACACACACATATATGTATATATATATCAAACATACAGACAAGCAAAGTACACAGGTATAACAGCAAGAGAGCCATCATTAAGTCGCAATAATTAAATGTTAAGCTTACATGTGCAGGCAACTAGTCAAAGTAATTAGCACAACGACTCTAGAATGTAGACAATCTATATATATATATATATATATATATATTTATATCTATGTATATATTGTAGACTGTAAACTAAAAACTTAAATTTATACTAAGCTTAAGGCGGCAGCAACTAAAAGCAAAGCAAAGCCAACAACACTCAAACTAGTATCTAGAGTACAACCGAAACATAATTGCAGTCCAGACACGAACCGCAAAATGCTTAAAAACTTGCATGCAATTCGAGTATGTACAAAATGCGGCTGATTATGAACGCGCTTGAACTTCATTTGTGATGAGGCGGAAGTTGTTGCTTGATGTTGCAACTTGCTAGTTGTAAGCTGTAAGTTGTAAACAGATGATCCCACATTCCACCACCCTCCCTACCCAACACCTTGGGTGATTACTTAGTAACAGCAGGGTTGACACTGCTATAAACCAGCAGGGTTTATAGCCCGATATAGGTCAATGGTAAACAAAAACAAAAAACTGCCACTGGGAATCAAATTGTAAAACTGTTTGTGCGTGTTTAGGTTGCAACTTGCTGCAACTTGTGGCAAATTTTAAGAACTTTCCACATCATAAATATGCTGAATGATGAATGACTAAGCGCATTATAAATTGTTTATGTGTTAAATGCAAAAAGAGTTGATTGAAAAACTTGCAGCATAGCAGAAACAGTTGCAATAAGTTTTAAATGATAGAAAAGAAACTGTAGAATCTATTATATATATACAGAATATTATAGTAAAGTATTTGAACTATATAGCAACATTTAACAACTACTTTGAAGCCCACAATTTGTTTATAAAGACAAAAGTTTTCACATCTTGCACAGAGAGATTGAGATTGGCCCATATGCCACCATATGCAGAGCAATCTACGGCAATTCGCACGTTGCTGCTCAGCTGCAACAACAACTGCAACATCAACAAAATGCCGACTCAGACTGGCGAAAATAAAGATAAGCGATTTTGCTTTGATTTAACTGATGCTATGTGAAGTTATGCAGGCAAAGTCTATGCAAGTTTTCAGTCGCAGTTCAAGAGCAACTCTCTGGCCTTTGGTCATGTACCGAGCTTGTATTTGGGCTTGAGTTTGAGTCTGGGTATGGGTCTGGACCTGGCTATGGCACTGGCACTGGCACTGGCACAGGGATTGGGCTTAAGCAATGCCAGCGACACATGGCGATAAGAAAGGTTATTGCTGCGATGTTGCACTATTAAAGAGACCCGGCCACACTGCACTGCGGGGCATGTCGTCATGAGCCGCAACTTGCACATTGGCTCAATTCAAGCTGTGGCTCTTACTGTGTGTGTGTGTGTGTATATAGCTATGCTTGTTCTTTGCTTTGCTGTTGGGGTAAAATGTTGCAAGTGCATAAGGCAACAGCAGCAGCAGCAGCTATGAGAGCGAAAGATGCCACAAAACGTGCCAGGCAATAGTTGCACAAAGTTGCACTCGTAAAGCCAAATATATTTTTGCTTTTATTTTTTCTTTTTTTCGATTTTTGTTTTGCTTTTTTTTTTTGGAAGCTATTTTTTTTTTGGGGAAAGGGCTAAGCGGCTAATGCGGCTTTGCTGCAGCTGATCGATTAGCAAAGTTAGTTGAAAATGAAAATTGCGCATGAAGTGGCAACAACTGAGCAGAAGTAGTAGAAACTGACTAAGCAGCAGCAGCAGCAGAAGAAGAAGCTCAAATGCCTGAAACTGTGTTGCACGTTGCACGTTATTGTGGCCCAGAGAGGCCGCAGCTTAACATAATTAATTAAACCGTTACATTATAAAGCGGATCAACTCGTTCAGTTGGTAGTTCACGATTTTCCAGCAACTGCACTCGCGACTCGCTTCACTGCCAAAAAGATTTTCCTCTAGTTGTTTTGTTTTTGTTTCAGTTTTTTTCAGTTTTGGGGCTTAAATTTTTCGAAATCGCATCGTGTCAGGATGCATTTTTTTGCGCCTCATTTGGCTAAGACTGAGACAGAGCTGGCTACAAAGCTGCAGCTTTATTGGCTTAAACATTTCTTCTAAGTACAACGATTTGTACTACAAGTCAGAGCTTAATGATTACAATGTCTTGCCTTATTGTTGTTTTACTAGTAGTTGTTGTTGTTGTTGTTTGTTTTGTATTTTGTACAAAATCTGTACAATTAAGTTTCAGTATTCAGTGATTTTTGCTGTTTGCTTTTAATGAAGGGCTTCCACTGGCGCTTGTGCCGAATTTATTTTCAGGCCAAATCGCTCTGACTCTGGCTCAGACTTTGCCACAGACTTTGCCTCATTAATGTTGACATGAAAAAAAAAACAAAAAAAAAAAATGAAAATAAAGTTAAGCAATCCTCGTTGAAGGGTTCACTATCATTTCATATCATCAATTCGTTTTCTTTCTTCTCTTTCTTGCTGCTGCTTATGCGGCAGCTACCTCACAATTTTATTGCCACCGTTTTGTTGCCACTGCCAACTGTTGTCTGCTCTTGCCTGCTGCCTGCTGCCTGCTGCCTGCCGCCTTTCTGCCTCTTTTAGTGGCAGCAACAAATCGTTATAATAATTTGTCAAAACAAATATTGTGGCTATAAGTTAACAAGATTTCTGTTTGCCATATCATATACTAAATCATGTACACATGTGTGTGTGTGTGTGTGTGAGTGTGCGTGTGTGTGTGTATCAAATTGTACGGAAGTTATAAATGTTCATCAAAATGCGATTTATTTTCATAATAAAAATGATACGACCAAAAAGGGAGGAAAATTCCAGTTGAATGCAAATTAAATGCAAGCATAAAAATTTATTAACATTTTTTTTTTCGTTTGCCTTTTTTTTTTGTTGTTGCTAATTAATAAGTTAAATAATGTTTGCTGCGAGACCAGAGAGACACGCCCATACGCCCCAAAACTGCATAAGGCTGCAACGTCATAAATTGTAATGCGAAATACAAGTAAGAAATATACTATATAGATATATATATATATATATATATATATCTGTTTATACATATATAAAACAGATCTGAAAAATGCGCAGTGGGCGTTGTTAATGCTTTTTGCAGTTGTATTTACTTTGTTGCTGTTACTTTTTGTACTTTTTTTTTTGTTTTTTTTTTTTGTCTGATTTTTATTTTTTTGGGGCAGCGAGCAGACAGCTAATTGATTTATGTGCTGCTTTTGTTAAAGCTCAGCGAATGTGTCTACAAAATGGAATTTTCATAAAATTTATTAAAGACTCCGATCAACGGATGAGCGCCATTTAAAGTATTGCCACAAGCGAGGTGCAAAAGTGAAAAGTCAAAACATATCTTTTTTTTTGGCAAACAAAATATATGAAATGAAAAAAAAAAATAAAAAATAAAAATAAAAAAATTAATTCTAAAATTAATATAAAAACACAAAGTGAAAGTATATATCGTATATATATAGAATCAATTATATATATAAAATATGTGGCATATACTTTTGCGGATGTGGAAGTTGCAGCAAGTGCTTTATTTGCCTACAGCATAATGATGAGAGAGAATCAAAAAGCCACACATGTTGTTCAGCAAATTTCTTGATTTGGGCACAAAAGAAATGCCCAAAAAAAATTAAGAAAAAATAAACAGCAACAAAAACTACAAAGATACAACATGTAGCAACAGAATGAACATTGTCAACATTCAAAAAAAAAAATTTTATATCTGTGTATTGTTGCTTTTCAACATGATGAAACAATCTTTTGGGTCTGACCAACGTTTGGGTCTGTTTTGGGGTTGAGTTTTAATTGCAAAACGTGGGAAATCATTTAAATGAGTTTACATCAAACTTCCTTCTTATTTTTTGTTTTATATTGCGAATACACTAGAGTTGACAAAGTGTGTGTGTGTGTGTATACATTCGCTAATGTGAGCTGCTCGCGCTTAACAATTAGACATGTTGGCAATATTTTATGCTTTTTTATCAAGCGCCATGAAGTTTTTTCCTTCTTCTACTACTTGTTTATTATGATTATGTTTAACATTATTATTATATATGTATGTGTGTATGTGTGTATATATGTTGTATGCATTTTTAATAGTTTCTATGCAATTCTGTAGTGTTTATGTCAGCTAATTAATTACACGCTTTCTACTTAGTTGTGGAGGTAATTTTTTATAAGAATTTATTTGTCATTTTCATCTGGGGCAATAGATAAATCAACTTAATTAGCTTTTGGCATGGCCGCTAACATATCCTATATGCAATAAATTTGTAATTCATAAAATAATTCTAAGAAACAATTGCATATTATATAATCTTACAACTTGTATCAAAACTATTATATTATTAATGATGAGCCAAAACGAAATAAAAAATAAGTTGAAAAAAAAAACACTAAGAAAATTCAAGTATTGCCTACTAATAGCCATGACAAATAGCCAAAAATTAATAGGCGAGAAATATATTGTATATATATTGTATCTATATTGTGTGTGTGTGTGTTGGTGTGTGTATTGGTATGCTTTGCCAGAGATTAACAGGCACCTGGACTGAGCACATTAGAGGCATGCACTCATCATTAATATTATCAAGGCGCTTGTATCAGTGAACATTTTTCAGGCAGCCTCGAACCGTGACTTTTTATGAAAGGTTAGACGGCATTTTGCAGCTTAAATTGCGAATGTTTTTCGAGTATAAGTATGAGTATGAGTAGTGAGTATGAGTGTGAGTATGTATATATTTCTTATAGCGGAAATAATGAGTGTAGCATTTGTTGATTTCTTTCAGTGCCAATCTGCACCTACAAGTGTGTTCATAAAGAACAGCTGTCTGTGTGTGTGTGTGTGTGTGCGAAATCAAACAAGTTGCTACTACAATGGACTATGCTGTTTAAAAGGGGTTTGTGGCATAAACTGAAACAGGGTGCCTCATACTCATACTCATGTTAAAGGCAACACGCATAAGCTACAATTAATCTTAGAGCTGCGTAGCATTGAGATTGTAAGGACGAATGAAGTGGAGTGTTGTGGCTTTGGAATAAATTTCACATACTGTGCCCTGGACAGACATAACGACAGACACTACCAGACAGACAGACAGATAGGCAGGCAGGCAGACAAACAGACAGACAGCGAGACAGAGAGCGAGGCAAAAAGATACTGAGGGATAGGCAGACAAGTGAGCGCGCAAAACGAGTTGTGAGAGGTAACTACAATATGCTAAAGTACCAATACGAATACGAATATGAATAGGAATATGAATACGAATACGAAGAGTGAATACAAGCTGTAGTCTGAAGAGCTTAGAAGCAGTGAATCAGCTGAAAGGATGCGGCGAGTGTGTGCCATTTGCTTCAAAGCAAATTTCATTTGTGCAAAACACCAAAATGCAAAAGAAAATAATAATAATAATAAAAGTAATAATAATAGTAATAGAAATAGTAATAGTAATAGTAATAATAGCATATATATAACTGGCAATGCTTTCCGCTTTAGTTAATGTTTTGGAAATTCTCTTTTATTTTATGCCTGCTCGCTGGCATTTGCCTCAAAAGCTTGCAACTAGCAGCCTGAGACTTGAGTGGCCGTCTACGACTGGCGATTGCATAGAACAAAATAGATTGCTATCGTGGCAACATCATCAGCAGCAGCAGTACCAAAACATATACACACACATACATGTATACATACATATATATATTTATATATATATATATATGTGTGCAACTGGACAAGCGGGTGGCGAGTGAAGAAACACCTTCAGAATGCAGCAAGATGCAACATATTTTAAATGTTCTTCTTATTGTTGTTGCAGTAACAACTATTGTTGCTGCGCATGCGTACAAAATGCTGAGTGATTAATAATAATAAAAGCGCCAACAATGCAATGCAACAGTCAACAAACAGTGGTAAAAGATACATATATATATTAGCCACAAATTCTGTAGAGCTTAACAATCAATCGAAATAAACAGAAACTCTAAAGGGAAATTTAAGTATAACTTTTATATAACAAAATTATTATTTGTTATATATTTATATGTTTCTTAACCACTGTGCAGCCATATGCATATATACATATGTGTGTGTGTGTGTCTATCTATGCCAAGCAACAGTCATTTCTCTCTCTGACTAAAAGCAGAACATTTCAAGAGATACGATTATGACAAGTTCAACTTTGAAATTGTACTAAATGCCAACGCTGCGTGCAAGCTTTAATCTTAACTCATGAATGCAACTATATGTATATATATATATATATATATATAGCCTTTCTCCTTTCAAATCCCCTCTGCTATATAGCACACCCTAATACCAGTCTGAGTGTCTACCTGGCCAGATCTAAGACAATAAAAGAGGTGGGCGCTTCATTTAACAGAGCAGACGAACAATTTGCATGTTTGCACAACAATTGTTTGGTCTGCTACAAAAGCGCGCATCGTATTTTATTTAGATAAAAATAATAATAATATTGTTTTTTTTCATATTTCTTTTCTTTTTTTTTTGCTATTTTCAGTTTTTATCTAGCGATAAGCGTGCGCGCCTCTTGCGTTTGTTCAGGGCTAATCAGAGTCAGTCTATAATATGCTCAGTCAGACTGAAGGGAAATCTAATTGGAATATGAAATGCATTAGGCAAAACTAATACAAATCTCTGAAGTTGATATAATCACTATATATATATATATATAAAGTACAATTGTTACAATTGATAGAGCATAAACTAAGTCTACTTCAAATTGTATTTCTCGCTGCTTGATTTGCATAGAATCTGCAAGTTGCATGGCTTTCTTGCATTGCTTTTGCCTTAACTGTTTTGTATATAGAATTTAACAACTGTTAGTTACTTCTAGTAACTGTTTTGCATGACCCACAACACCCACAATCATACATACACCCAGTTGAAGACAACTTGCCAGACATTTGAAAATTTTTATTGCCAACTCATCAAACTGCCATAATTCACAGTAACTGTCAAAAATCAGCGGCTGGCAATAGCACGCTTTTGAGTTCTTTTGAGTTGTTTTTGAAACTCTCAAAGAGTTTTTATATACATAGCTACATAGTTTATTGCAAAGATTTTCCCAACGAAACTATTTTTAAGCGTTAAGATTTCTGTTTGGTCATCATCGCGGCGATAAAACGTTCAAAAGGTACAACGATACAACGAGACAAAGATGGAAAGATAGAAAAGATACATAGATAGAAAGATACTGAGATTCAATTGAAATGAACTGTAGCTCAGTTTAGCATCTCCCCCCCCACCACCCTTCTTCATTTATAGCTTAGAATTACCCCTGGTACTCACCTTCACAGGTAAATTGTCCATAATGTTTGCCAGAGCTCTTGTCACCGCATACCACGCACTCAATGTTCTGTTTGGAATCTATTTGGGAGCCGCTATTGCTGCTTTGTGAGTGTGAGCTATTGGCCTGGGAGCTGGGTGTGGTGCTGCCACCGTTGCCGGCGCCATTGCCAGTGCTGCCGCCCAAACAGCTGGCAGATTGTGAACCCTTGATGATTGGCACTAGATCTGAACCATGGCCGGATTGTGCGGCGCTTGTGTGGTGTGCGGATGTGGAGCCACCATTGGCACTGGGCAAACTGGACAGATCCTCTTTGATGACATGATGTGTGCTTTGGTTAAGATTCCCTGTGGATGCAGTCAGTCCAGAGAGATCTTGTTTAATACCCGCCGATTGTTGACTTGCCACACTGCTGGGTGTTGTGCCACCGCCGCCGCCACCACTGCTATTGCCAGTGCCACCCAATGAACCTGGTCCGGCCGAGGCATGCAGATGGCTACCCAAATTGGGATCATGCCAGGCACTGTGCGGCGGCACGCCCAGTGACATGGACCGCGATAGGCCCAGATCAAAGGCGGACAGCTCAGCACCGGACTGCGGCCGCGGATTAAAAAAGCCGGGAGCAGTGGACGGTGAGGCGCACATGACGCCGCCACCGTACACGCTCAGCGAATTGTGCGTAATAATTTTGGCGGCCGGATCGGAACACGTGGAATAACCGCTGGAATACACTTTGCACGCTCCTCACTTCGATATACAACGCAAATACAATTCCAATATTATTTAACAATTTTCTTCTTCTTTTTCCTTATAATTTTCTTTTATCAAATTACTTTTCTTCTCTAAGCACTCTTTTGCAAAATATTTTCTTTCAAATTATTCGTTATAATAATTTGTTATTAATTTTTAATTCATTTCTTCTTTATTATTTTATTCTTGGTCTGCACATTTTACACAGCACGAAAAACACAATTTTACGTTTCTTATTAATTTATTATTTTATTATTTTAATTAAAATTAATTTAATATTTTAATTTTGTTTTTTATTTAAATTTTTTTAATATTTTTGCTGCGTTTATTTGTATAAACACACACACGAATATATATGATATATATATATATATATATAAGATATATATTTTTGTATGAGCTCAAAGACTTGAAGATATTTATTTGCCCGCTTTGTACTGCACTTGAGGAAATATATAAAAATTTTTGAAAAATTTTTCTATCTTTGTAAAAATGCGCGTCATGCGAGCAGCAAAATCTCAGCTGTTCTCGTAAGGCCTTTTAGAGCCTGACTGGCAAAACATTCGTGGCAAAAGGTACACGACCCGACCCGACTCGACCGTTTCGACCTAACGACACATCACACAAATCTCTCTCATTCCACCACCACTGACAAAAGACACAGCACAGTACACAGTATACAGTATACAGTATAGTATAGTAAAGCAGAGCCAAGTATAGCATAGATACACATATACAGATACTGCTGCAACCCGTAACTGATCTATCGCTGTGCCGTTTGCACTCCCAACGACCCAATGGCCCGGCTATATTTGAGTGAAAATTGCCGCTTCCATTCGCACTTGCACTCGCTGCCGTTGCTCTCTTTTGGTGGCGGGGCAAGACCTTCAATGCGTTTGGCTGATTTGCTCACTGGCGCTCTGTGAGACACCACCACCACCACTAACACCACTACAATTACTACCACTGACACTGCTGATACTACTACCACCACAGCATTACCAACATACTATACTCTTACTCTCAACTCAACTTTTGGTTGAGTGGAAATGTTTGCTGCTGAGCTCTTATGCTCATTGGACTTGCACTGTGCACTGGGCGTCCAACAAGAACTCGTTTTGTCAGTTTCTGTTTGTCTTTTTTACTGCTTATTAGATGCTTTACCGTTAAAGCTCTTATCTATCCACCCATACTATATGTCCCTTCCTAAATCTGTGCGACGACTTTAAAATGAGCTCCACCCATTCAAAGTAAAAAAAAAATAAACCAAAAAAAAGAAATAAATGAGATATTATTTAATATTACTCTGTGAGTTAACTAGGTAAACTTTTCTCGTTGGTTACTTAAAGTGCGTTTTAATCTACTTTTCGTGGTCTTATCTTTAACTGGACTTATGTTAAACCCAAAAGTTATGCCTGATCAACGAAATACGTGTGATATATCTATACTTATAGCTTACCAAACTGAATTATCTATTGAGCTAAATATATTTTAAAACATTTCTGCAATTTGAAATTTTTGTAGTAAAGAAATTTTAAAACTTGGTTTAATATTTTGAATTGAATTCTTTCTAGTTTCTTTATTTAGTTTTTCGCAATATATTTTTTTAATGGATATTAAGTTACTTTTACTTTTGGCCACTTTAAGTGCAACTGAAGCCCAGTGACTGCTGAGTAAAGCATAATCAAATTAGAATATTAACTTATGCTAATTGGATTCAAGTTAAGTTACGTGTTGTGACACGCAAAAGATACACTTGAAAAGTGCCAAAACATGAAATTATAATTTAATTTGATTTTAACGAGATCCGACTACTCCGTCATATGTATATATATATATATAGTATATGGGGCCAGAGGTGCAGTTAAAGCTGCATTTGGAATGCTAACAGCTCGCAATTAGAAACGCCAACATAAATTTTTTGTATAACATTACTAAATTAGCATTTTGAGGCAATTTGCACGCAAAGAGCGTAGAAATTGAAAAGTTTTTCAAATGCTCTTCAATGCGCTGAGGACCTAAACAATTTGAAGCCACGCGAACTGGAACACTTCAGTCACTTTTTATTTGCAATATCTTGTAGATGGGTCTAGATAGAGAGAAAGGAGAAGTGGTTGAGGCAGGGGGGAGGTCTGCAAGAGAGTGAAACAGAAATATTGGAAAAGTGTCGCCACAGTTAAGGGGCCAAATGGTAGCACGAAACTTTACACTGTTCCTAGTAATAACATCTTATGAAGGGTTTTGGTATATAGGTGAAGGGGGCAAGAGCATAACAGAGGCCTGCTCTGCGTGTGGAGGTAGGGCAAAACGTTCAATTGGATGATCAGCGAGCGACTTCATATGGGCAGCCAGCGGCTGTTGAGTGTAACTGAACTGTAGCTGATTCCCAATAAGCACTCAAAATGTTTCGTTAAGTTTCATAAACACACTCAAACGCTCTCTTCTTACACACACACACACACACACACACAGGGGCGCTCACTCAATGTTTCAACTAGTGCCGCCCTCTGTTGCGTGCTCACTCTTACAGCTATCGTCGCAGCTAGCTCTTTCGCACACATTGAACAAGTTGTGCTGGCTTATCATTAACTGTATCGGAATTCGTTTTCTGTTTGCTCTCAGAAAGACAAACGGCAAACAAAAAAAAAAAAGAAGCAAAAAAATAACTTAAGAAAAAATAGAAATGAGCAACGCCAAGTGGAAGAAGCTAAATATTTTGAGTTTACTTTTTATTAACACCGCTAGATGTCTCTCTCTGGCACCCATTAAAGTCTAATTCAATTGGGATGCTGTCGCTTGCCTGCTCCATGGACGACCGTCATCCGGTCGAAGAGTTATAGGTGTGCCACATCCTGCAGCTGGTCCTGCTTGCTGCGCCTTTTGAACCTAATCTCGTGGTTCTCGGCACCTCTTGTTAGTGCCTCGTATGTTACTCGAGTATACAGAATGCTTGCCACCACCCTCAAATGCTCAACCCACTATCACATGCCACATGCCACATGCCCCATGTACCATTCTATCCATGGGCAATCCATTGTCGTGGTCGTGCTCTGCGCAGAGTTCGCGCAGCCAGCCGGCACCTCCACCCTTTTGGGTTAAATACTGACAACCCCATTTGAGCGCCTCTTTGCACTCGCTGCTTTGGCTCCTAACCCACAACTTTGCCATCTTGTTGGCAACTGGCCAGTTTCCCATTATGTTTACTTTTTTTTCCTTTTGCTTTTTGGTTTTTGTCTTGCTTCATCCTTTTTGTGCCTTCTATTTCATGCAGCTCCCTGCTCCCAGCTTATACCATTGCTGCTTTGGACAGTTCATTGAAAGTAGGTGGCTGCCCGGAACATGTTTTCCCTTTAAACAAAAAAAAAATTGTCCATATAAGTTCAGCTAGGCACAGTGAATGAAAAATTTGGCTTTAAATTGAAAACTGAAAGGATCAAAAAAATAAAATTTAATATAAGCATAATGATACTAAGTATCCAATTATAATATTTAAGATAAATAATTATTTTAATATTTTATACGAATTTAACAAAGAATTTCCAAGTGAAATTCAAAATTTATAAATATAACAAATTAAAATAATAATAAAAATAACAAGGTTCAAAATAATAAAAATAATAGTACCAAAAATACTAAAAATAAAAAAATATAAAATTATATTCAAGTTAATAATAACAAAAAATATATTAAAAATAAATATAATATTAAAAATAATTATAGTAAAAATAAAAATTTAAAACATCATATGAATAATAGTAACAAATATAATATAAATAAAAATATAAAATTAAAAATAAACGTAAATATAATAATAAACATAATAAAAAATAAACCCAAATGAAATAAAATTAATAAAAAATAATATTAATAAAAATAATAATCTAAAAACTTATAGTAAAAATAATTATTTAAGTCATAGCAAAAATATAAATAATACAAATAATGTAAATAAAAATGAAAGTAATAATAATAATAAATATAATAAAAATAATCCAAAAGTAATAAAAATAATAAAATTTAATATAAAAATAATATTAATAAAAATATTTAAAAAATTATATTAAAATTTATAACAATAATATAAGTCATACTAAAAATATAAATAATACATTTAATGCAAATAAAAATATAAAATTAAAAATGAAAGTAATAATAATAATAAATATAATAAAAATAATTCAAAAGTAATAAAATTAATGAAAATTAATATAAAAATAATATTAATAAAAATATTTTAAATATTATATTAAAACTAATAATAATAAATTGAGTTATAGTTCAAATATTTATAATACAAATAATGAAAATAAAAATATAAAATTAAAAATGAAAGTAATAATAATAATAAATATAATAAAAATGATCCAATAGTAATAAAATTAATAAAAATTAATATAAAAATAGTATTAATAAAAATATTTAAATATTATATTAAAATTAATAATAATAAATTGAGTTATAGTTAACATATTTATAATAGAAATAATGTAAATAAAAAAATAATAATGAAAATTATGAAATAAAGAAATATATTAAAATAATATAATAAAGAAATATATTTAAATAATAATATATAATAAAAAATAAAAAATATTCCTATTATAATAAAATTAATTTTTATCATTTATTTAGGACAACATTTAATAGAACTTAAGCCCAGTTAATATGGCTGAAACCAAGGTGCGTAATTTAATAAAGAGAAATATTATTCAGTTAGAACTTGTAGAGGGAAATGTTTCGATGTAATTATTTCAATCAGAAGAGTGTTATATGTATATATATATATATATAAATATATATATATGTATATGGTACAAAGTAGAACTGTAAAATTTGCTGAGTTTTGCTGTAAATTTCCATATTTGAAAATAAGTTTTCTGCATCAGACATAGTTTTATGTAAATAAATGCAGTTGCTGCAAAATGTATGCAGCAAGAAGTTGTGCAGGAAGTGCACTTATATAACTCATATATGCGCATATATGTGCAAACACATACATATATATAGTGTGTGTATATACACATACATATAGAACGATACTATTTACATGCTACTCGGAGCCTCCAGAACAACCGTTAGCTGTTGTAGACAAAGAAAACTTTGTTGTTCTTCCCCTCAACTAAAACAGCAGCCAACTGGCATATAATTTACATTGTTGCTTGTTTCCTTTACCCCTCTTCCCTTCCACCTTCTACAGTTTTATCATAACCTAAAGCTAAGACTATAATCCGGCTATCCCTTTCCCGCTTAGTACTAACCGTATATCCGTCTGTACCCATTTGGCTAACAGTGAAAACTTTTACATTGATAAATTTTTAGTAATTCTTCTTTTGCTTCGTTTTGTTGTTTCTTTTTTGTTTCCTTTTCTTTTTTTTTTTTTTTTTTGTTGTATGTTTTTCATTTTGGGGCAAGTTCTGGTCGCACTTTGTTGCGGCAAGGACTTTATGAATAAGTGCTAAAATGCCAGAGTCCAGGACCGCAATGGACCGGGCCATGTCATCCTGGTTAAACTGACGAACAGTAGCATAGGATCCTGCTACTGTTTCAGCATCAGCTTCCACTCACATTGGTGTTGATTTTTCCTTGTTCTTTTCTTTTTTGTCTTTCCTTTTCCTTTTCGTTTTGTTGCTGTTTTGCATTGTAAAACAAGAAAAAAAAATTGTCATTGTATATTGTTGTTGGTTTTTTGGCTTGATGATTCATTGGAAAAGTGGAGCTGCCGCCGGAAAATGAACAAAATGTATTCGCGTACACACACTCCCACACACACACACACACACCCACATACACACACACAGTTGTTAGTTAAAATGGAATCCCACAGACGAAAGCTTGTCAACTCAATCTACTTGATGGAGCCTCGTCTGAATGATGGATTTATTTACACTCAGCTCTTAAATAATTTCTAAGTTTAAGAGAAACTTTCAGTGATTTCCATATTTATTAATTTATTATAAGTAAATGAAATAACTCTTAATTAATATTTATATTTAGCTAAGAGTCTTTAACTTTGACAATCCAATCGGAATTGATTGCAATTTCCATTTAGTCTTTAAATGCATTTAAGTATTAGGCATTAAACCCAATCAAATGTGCCACATGCAACTGCATACGAATGATATAAGGGTTTGAAATATTATATACTTGAATTATATATATATATATATCTTGTATATATATATGTTGCGCTAAGAGTATAACCCTATATATATATATATATACAGACTGTTTAACTGCACATGTGTTTGTGCTCCACTCGAAATGTATTTTCAGCGCGCATGTCAAAAGGTCACCTGAGCTCACATGTTAGTTATTGTGTGTGTGTGTGTGTGTGTGTGTGTGTGTGTGTGTGTATGCTTTGCTGTAATTACATGCGAGCCTCCCCTTTTTAGTATGAGCAACTAAAACGCCCAATTTTATTTATGTGTCTGACAGTCAAAGCCCACCCTTTGGCACATAGTACATAGACCATGGGCTGTACTGTAAGTAAGTCTTGGCATATATGTATGTGTGTGTGTAAGTGTGTGTGTGTGTGTGTGTATATTGTACGAGGCCCCATGAATTAAACATTTGCGTTAAAAGGCTGGAAGAACTAAGGGCAATATGTACGTACTGAGCCGTACGTAAAGAACATGTCACAAATCATTAGCACATATTCAAATCGGATGACCAGAGGTCAGAAAATGGGGCGGACTTGGTTCCGAAACCCAACTTATATATATATATATATGTATATATAAGTACCTATGACTTTGAGTATGAGTATGTGTAGCTCAAGTAAATATCACACCGGTTGTTTTTCTGCCAAAAATAAAATATATAATGCAAATTATTTGGAATGCATATTTTTGACCTTAGAAACTTTGCCTAATTGCGGCCACAAGCAGAGGTCAGAGGCTGCTGAGAGACACACGAGTAACAAACAATAGAAAAATAAGACAGAGAAGAAGAAGAATGTATCTAAACCGTTGAGGATTGCGGATGCTGGACAGTAAGCCAGGTAAGCATATACGAGAGTGTCCGAATGTGACCCCAAGCTATAAGAAAATTAACCTTTGTGCAAGGACGAATGTCGCGAAGATTGTTGACAAGTTCAACCCCCTATATGTAGCCCTATATATACACACAAGCACACACACACACACACACACATGGTAGGGTCGTATGTCCAGCGTTGGTCAGTAAAAATCAATTTTCGTTTTGCGTAAATTTTCTGCTTGATTTTCTTGAAATTTTTACACATTTTAATAAAGGGTTTTGCTTAGGTATAATAATAAAACCTCTTGTACCTGAATCCTCTTTGATTTCTTGGGGTTGATTTTGGGTCGATTTTCTACGCATTTCATCTTTACTTATTTGCGTTTTTTTGCATACATCGAAGTAAGGCCAAGATTTTGGGAGTTTTATCCTTCGGTCAGCGTGGGAATTGCGCGCAAGGATATTGGTCAGCGACAGCTTGCCTTGGCCCTATGCAAGGACTTTAATCCGATTTTAATGAAGCGCAACATTTTGTGGTCTACTTCATTTTGGTCATTTATTTTGTTACACATTAAAAGGGAAATTGTATGAATACAAAAAGTATTCATGTAATCAGAATGAATCACGTTTCGAATAAGCTAAAAATTCTGTTACTGAAAATCAAAGGACATATTCCTATTCTTCTTATAAATTACAAAATTTTAATTAAAATCTTATAACCAAACTTTAATGGTTAAAATCATGTATATGTCTAAGCCCTTTACACTCATTTATATATATATATATATATATATATATATATTGGCTTTAACTTTAACTGTTGAGGCTGCCACCGTTGGCTGCGATAATTAAGCAGTCAAAGTCAAGCGATGGGAGCCATATGAAGTCTCCAACTACTTGAGATGCTTTGTTTTGTGTGTGAGCCAAGTCAATGGTAACAATGGCAACTCATTTCACCCGGTTAGAGTTTGATGAATGATCTCATCAGCGAGGTGTCGGCCTTTACACAGCCCGATGATTGGCTTGATGCTGTGGCAGAGACGGGCCCCATACGCTGATGAGCCTCATTTGTGGCAAAGTGTGTAAAAATTTAAAATTTAATAATTAACAATTGTTTTTTAATTCAACAGCAGCAAATCTCTTAAAATTCTCCTCTATATATATACGGCTCAAATTACTTTCACCCAGCCACTTTGGTAGCTGTCAATCGGCGCATCAGTTGGCGTCGATTGTCCCCTTTGGGCCGCCATCGCTCTGGGACGCCTCCAAACATACTCAGAGATCTCTTTGTTATGAATGATTAATGATGCGAAATTATGAACTTGCTTGTTCTAAGTGACGTGCTGCTTTGCTACAATATATATATATATATATATATCTATATATATGTGGCAGGGGCAACACTAGAACTGCTCTGTACCGTAGGGTAAACTCTGGCCAATGTTCTGAACAGTTTTGTTAATCGGTTAAAGAAAAATGACTTCATTTAATTCATTAGCATCCAAGTGTGAAATTCGTTCAATTGGTTTCCGATAGAGATCTATAGAAGTTCATTCTTTATGGTATTTATTATGAACATTATTATATAGACAACTGATCGTTGGCTATAAGTTTTCCATATACTGAAATAGTATATATAATTCTGGTTGATTGGTTTAACTTTCGCTTAGTTTGTGCAGCATTTAGTGGCAAATTTGGACCACATTTGCAACCTACTAACATCTAGCATAATTGTAGCAAGATTTCCTTTTGGCTATTTACTTGAGTCATGGGAAAATCAATACGCAAAAATGTTGTTGGCAGCTTAAAGTTTTGGTAACGAACTGTAACCAAATGTGGCACATAGATGGATTTACATGGTGTGTTGTCTATGGCTAAGCCATAGAAATGAACTGAAACTGAAACTGGACATGGTCCATAAGTCATCGGCATTGATAGCCATCAATCGCAAGCCGCTTTCCGCTTTCCGTTAGCCAGGCCATAAGGCATCAAGTGGTGCGAAGTGTAACTACAATTAGTTGGGGGCTGAGACTGTTGCCTGTTTGCCTTTTGGCTGTTAGCTGTTGACTGCTTGACTACGTAGGTATGGTATATAACTAAGCCTAAGATTGTTAGACAGCGTTGCCTTTTGGCCATATGTACCAACACTCGTCGAAATATGAAAATCTTTTCGTTCGTTACTCCAACGCATTTTCCAAAACTTGGTAATTTTTCTTAGACACAGCTACAGCGGCGGCAACGGCAACGGCAACGGTGACGGCTGCCTTGGTTACCAGCATTGAGTTTGGCTTTATCTTTTGGTTATATGAGTACATGAGTATCTGTGGCTTTAGTTTTCAACAAATGCACTCCCCACGCCTACCCTCTCCTCTTGTACTTCACTTTGTCAGTTTGTCAGTTTGTCAGTTGGGCTTTTGGTACCGTCTTGTCTTGCCTGTCTTGAAGGCCTCAGAAGTCTGCGGCTCGTTGAACCTTTTTAACCGTTGCTTGGTCAAGAGTTGTTAACCATATTAAAGTGTTCAATGATTAATTACAAGCGTCCAAGATTAATTGAAATCAATCAAAGCTGAAGTTAACTAATGGCAACACGTTTGTAATCTCCCTTCTTTCATATCCACCAACCAATTCATGCTCCAACTTCAACTTCAATTCATTCTCATGTGCTGTGTGTGTGTGTGTGTGTGTGTGTGTGCACGCCTGGAATGTCTTCGTATCTATGGTACTTCTACTCCTGGCCAACACATTCGTTTTCATAGTCATTTATTGGCCACATGTATTTATAGTTTTCTGTTTTACTTTGATTCCCATGCTTAATTACAATTAGAGGTCTATGGGTTAGGCGTCTAATAGCTCAGCATTTGAGTCGAAAGTTCAATTATTTTGGAAGAAAATCAAAAAAATAGAAAAAAAAAACAATAACAATCAAAGCTTATATCTCTTATATAGAATGTCTTATAAATATTTATTATATAATATATTTCATGTATAATAAACACATTAAAATTATGCAAAACAAATTTGAGTTCCATTCAGTGAAACGAGTTCACAGTACAAAAAGAACCTGTTTGCCTATAACAGTTGCACAGCTTATATATTCTATACATATATATATGTATATATATGTATGTGTGTGTATGTATATAGGGTTCACTTTCATTAAAATTATATTAAAGACATTTAATTTATGAATTCTTTGTGCAAGACACAAAACTGACACACAATTCATACGCTGCTTAAGCTTTAAAATCCTCAACTAATTAAATATAAAATTTGGTTTAATTATATAACACACACACACACATACACTCACATAGATACACAATCAGATTAAGGCAAAGTAATATCAATTGGCTGACAGTATGCTAAATTATGGATTATGCCCCTGGGGCGACAATCCGCATATCGGTTACATTGTGGCCACACAACGCACGTGACACATGAAGCGCTGTGTGGCAGTGGCAAGAGTATTGCCATACTTGTGGCTATAACTGATACGCTTCATTCCGCCAACACACCTTGTCACAATGGCATTAAATGAGCGTAAGACGAGCGGAAACAGTTGGAGGACATGTTAAACCATTGCCACAACTCTATCTTGCCACCGTTATTGTATGCCTCATACCCACACATGTGGTTAATTATAATTACGCAATTTTAATATCAAAGCATGCCTTGCACGTAAGTCAAAGCAATGACAGGAAACCTGCCATGTCCAGGTCTTAGAGGTATAGGTTCAGCAATCAGTTCCAAGTCCAGGTACAGGACAACAAGGCAACCTTTAACTAACTTTTAGAGGGTTGTTGGCGTTTCATCAGGTTCGCGTTGAAAAGGCGAAAAATGATGAATGAAATATTTTGTAGGACGATTTTCAATGAGTCTGAAATCAACCCTCAGTGGTTAACAGGCATTTTAGACAGGTTTTTGTGCCTTTACACTCACACTCCACCCACCCATCCACCTATCACACCTCATACCCATACACGCACACTTTGAGCTTTGATTGAGCATATCCGGTGGGATTAATAGGGTGGATATTTGTGTGGGTTATTTATGCCCACAAGTCAGTTTATCAGTGTGCAGCAATTGGATCGGATGTCTATGTAACTGCTACGTTTTGCAGCCAACCGAAAAATATTAGCTTTTATGATATTGATAGAAGCCGATGTCTATTGACAATTAAACAATACGCAGGACATTAGCCAGAGGGCGAGACTGAATACTTCTGCTGCCTCAAGGGTAAGTACTTCCTAGTTAGCTGGGCGTTATTGTTGCGACAACAAGCCATACAAACACACACATAAATACACACACATAGTATACGAGCATAGCCCATCTGGCCCATAGGGCAAGCCGATAAACATCTACTGATTTGGCGCAAAATTAATATGCGCATGTGGTTTGGGCTTGGGGTTGGGTTTGAGTCTAGGGTTTCCCCATGCATACATTTTGCCATGAATATAATTTGCGTGGATTTTTATGTTTATTAGCGGGATTAATACATCATTAATCTAATCAGTGGATACTTATGGCAAAGGCAGCACGAATACGCTTTATGGCGTACTTAACGCATATGTTGCAAATTTGATTGAATTCAATTTGAATTCAATCTCTTAGAGACAACGTCTGTTTTTATGACTTATTAAAGACTATTATGATATATCTATATATATATTGTGATCTGTATTTATCAGTTATATAGATATATATATATATATATATAGATATTAAATGACGGAATAGCAGGCAGAGAATTTAAACAAGGACAGTAAAAAAAAAGAACGAAACAAACAGGATCAAAGTTCATCTAATAAAAATTCAAATGATAATTATGACAATCGTACGTGATAATTGCAGCAAGACAAAGACACACACACACACACACCCAACCAAATAAACACACTCCCACACACACTCACACAAAGCCCCCTTAACAGTGGAAGATGTGTCTTGGGCTGCTGTGTCTGACGTGTCTGCAGTTGCTCAAAAGCAAAATCAAAATCAAAATCAAAATCCAAAAAAAAAAAACCGAAAACAAAAACAAAAATGATGCCGACTCGTGACAGCTTTGGAACATAAACAAACAGACGGCACACAAATATTTCTAATTAGTAGGTAGACGCAGAAGTTTCAGATACATTTTTTTTTTTTTTGGGGTAGATCTGCGATGTGTGTAGGAGAGGCAGGGGGGTGGAGCATGCGAGGGTAGCCTTAATAAATAAATGGAGATTTGCTTCTATTTATTTTTAAAATATACTATGGCAGGGCAACAACAAGTTTTAAGCAAGAGGCACGCACACTCATTGGGCAGGTCAACACATTGCAATGGATGAGGTCAAGTTTTGGTCCATTTACTGTTATAATTTTGGAGTATGCACATGTTGGAAGAATTCACTTTAAAATCGAAATAGAATTCTTAAAGATTAGCATTTCTTTTTTCTTGAATACAATGAATACACTCTCGATTTTGTTTCAGTCTATTTATTTGTTAACAGTTTAATAGTAGGGAAAGTGGCGGTGGTGATGGTAACGACGACCATAACCACCGTATCCACCGTATCCACCGTATCCACCGTAACCGCCATAGCCGCCAAAGCCTCCATAGCCTCCATAACCGCCATATCCACCATATCCACCATATCCACCATATCCTCCATATCCGCCGTATCCGAATCCACCGATTCCTCCGTAGCCACCGCCATAACCAAATTGACGCTTAGCACGCTGCAAATCCTGTGCCACTTGCTGCACCACTTGCTGTTCGATTTGCTCGTCCTTTTGCTGCGCATAAGCCAGCGACAGCACCACACCAACAATCAAAGCAAACAAAATTGCACCACGCATTCTATATGCTTAGTATTAATCCACACGGAAGATGTGTTAAAATCAAAATTTAGAATTAAACTGTTTTTAGATACGAATTCTACACGCTTTTATAGGAGCTTCTTCTATCGCATTTATCGTGTCGATCATAATGAAATTCAACAATAATATCCATAAAAATCCCGAATTGTTAATAAAAAACAAATCTCAAAACTTGTTTTTTTTTTTTGTTTTTCTTATTTTAGCAATATTCTTTTTTTTTATCAAATTTAAATCAGAAATTTACCTGCCACTTAATTTTAATGCTTTTAGTTTTGACGGACAAAGTAAACATATCAAAAACGGGTTCGACTTGGCTTTCATTGACTTGGCCTATAGAGTCAATGTGCTTAAGCTAATAAACGTTTTCTATTCTCTATATGCAAATTATATAGATTTAATATTTATGCTATCATATTATATATATAGGGGGATTTTTTTCTCTCCGTTCTGTTAACATAAAAGAGATTTAACTTAATTTACAATTACCATAATATTCGCGTTACCAAAAACAAATTTATTTAATTTAAATGTTACTATAAGTTTTATGAGCTAATCGAGTATTTTTAATATATATATATATATATACTATATGATTCATACTATTTACCATATTTCCGCTAAGAAACAAAACTGGTTGCTTGATATTTTCAGTTTGTTATTGTTTTTGGGCCTTAAATTTGGTTCAGTTAAACAAATTTTGAGACTCATTCAAATGGATTAGAGAAGTGTTTATAAAGGTATTAAATATATAAAAATAATTTTGTCGTAAAAGTTTTAAACTACAGTCACGTGTTAATGAGTTGCCATTGAAGTAGATAATTTAATAAGATATATAAAACTATAATTTAATAAACCAATTTTTAAGTAGCTTTAGCAATAAGTTTAAACCAAAGTGAAACACTTTATAAAATGTGAGTCAAACAATTCTTTTATACTCTATAAGAAATATAAACAAAAATTAAAAATACAATAAAAATAAATTAATTAAAAAACAAATCCAAATTTATATGCTAAACTTTGTTTTAAAGACTTTAAATTATATATTTTTATTTATTATTTAATTTTATATTAAACTAAAATATATGATTCAAAGAAATCGTTTTTACTCTACAAGAAATATAAAGAAAACATTAAAAATGAAATATAAACAAATTAATTAAAATAAAATAACTGATTTGTAAATAAAACCTTAAATTTATTCTTCAAATGATATATTTTTATTTATAATTTATTTTTATATTAAACTCTACTAGAAATATAGAGAAAAAAATAAAAATAAAATAAAAATAAATTAATTAAAATAAAAATCCTAATTTATAAAAAAAACTTTGTATTAAGACTTTAAATTATATATTTTTATTTATTATTTATTTTTTATTAGTGAATGACTTATGGTTTATTTCCATACAAAACTTTGTTTTATTTGTTCTAATGCGGAAGCTAAATATATAGATATATTTATATATATATATATATATATTTGAAAATCTGAGCAAAAACACTGATTGTCTATAACATAAATAACAACTCATGTTTATGGCTGGAAATGCCCAAAATGATCAATGATTCGATATTAAGAACAAGAATATTAAATTACCTTAAGCAAATTTATATAGAAATATATATATATATATAAAACTTATGTCTGTCTATTTGTTTTTGATTTGCTTTGATCTCTTTGGGGATTTTTTTTTTATTTTAATTTTATTTTATTTCAGTTTCTTTGTTTGTTTTTATTCTGTTTTTATTTTATTTTGATATTTGAGTAGCTGAAGTCTGCAGCTCTGCGCAGATCGGCAAATTGGAAAGATACTTTCAAGTTGTATTACAATCGATTTGGCGCCATAAATCAGCACAGTTTGCTCTGGCAGTTAACAGACGGAAGCGTAGATCGATTGTGTCGTCAGTGTAGCGTCCAAGATAATCATTATGATTATCGTCTGAGTATGTATACGAATGCCAACTCTTAGTGCCCAAGCATAGGCCAGTACTTAATGCCCAGTCAGTATGCCACCGCCACCCAATTTCACATGTGCGTCGCAGACATTGAGATCGGCAACGCATTTTCTTATTGCTTGTGCAAGATTTCACTTCGATTTTCGATATGTTCCGTTACATTATATTGTTGTCTTTGTGTGTGTGTGTGTGTGCTGAAACATTTTTGTATGTGTTGTCATGTGATTTAAGGGTACCGTAAATCACGACGCTTGTCTAATTTCGTCTCGCTTGAGATTCCTCACATAGTTGCCAACTCAATGGAATTATTTCTTCATTTCTTGCATGTCAAGTGCTTCCAGCACAGCCTCAGACTCTTTGCGCCACAAATGTGCCACATTTTGCACATGATCATCACAATCTTTAATGTATCTGTATCTGTATATATATATATATGTATATATTTGTATCTGTATGTGTATCATTATCTATATCTGTGTCTGTCTGTCCACACTTATCGTTGCCTGTTTTGCACTTATAGCTGCAGTTTTGCTTCTCTGCAACATTTATCGCATCTTTATCTGTATTCTGCAATTTTACTCATACTATATATGTATTTGTGTGTGTATCTGCATACACAAATGTTGGTGTGTATGTACATATACATCGATATATGTAACTTACTTTGCATGCTCAGACCTTAACCCTATCCCAACCCGAACCCTACCCTACTGCTGTCGACTGTCGTGATCTGATGTGTGTGTCTACTACTACTGTGTGTGCTATCTGTGATGTCTGTTGCCAATCCTCAATCGAACTTAACATTTACCATTAACCAAGTTGTTTTGCCACTGGCAAAAAAAAGGTCTTCCATGTCTTGGCTGTTGTTTGTTGGCTTGTTTCCACTACCAAATTTGAAAGATTGTCAACATGCGATCACTTCAAGCTTAAAACTATTAGAAATTTAAGTAAGTGCATATGTAGTCGACTGTTGAATACCCTTTACCTTATAGTTTATATAACCAATTCGAAAAAATATATTAAAAAATATTATAATAAATATTTATAAATATTAATCAATCATGTTATCAATGCTTTCATTTCTTATATGAATGAAATTTGAATTATATTGATCACTTGCTGTATAGAGCACATAGTCTGATCGAATATTTAATAATAATAAATAATAATAATAATTTAATATTTTTTATTATGATTGAAAGTGCTTTAAATCAAGTAGTTTTATATATATATTTAATTAATATATTAAGCTAATAATATAAATAAATGTTGAATGTGAAAAGCGTATGGAAAACCTTATTAAATATTCAATATTATTTACGTCAATTGCGTGCGTTGCTTACACTTTACGTGCAGACGAGCTGTAAATTTGTGATTATTTACTTCAGGGGGGCGCACACAGTGCGGTCACGCCCACTCAAAGTTGAACAAAAAGGTGGAAGAGGGGAAAAATGGGAAACCTGTCACTTAGCCCAGCAATGACAGGTAAAATGTCATATGGACACAGCACAAACCAAAAGCCATTTGGCATGTCATCAAAACAATGAGCACAACCACCAATCACGCAATAAATACACACACACACACACATACACAGAGAAATGGAGGCTCCAACGAATGGTGATAGTATTTTGGTATATCAACTATTGTACAATTTTCTATATATATATATATATTTGGAGAGGTAACTTAATTTGACATATCAGAGGGAATTGACTGACATTCAGTTCGTTTTAACTAACTTTTATGACACCAATTATTATGTTATAGATAATCATAGCTATTGGACATGTGATGTTACTGTCTGTCATGCACTGACCAAAAATTAACTAAATTAATTAGCTATAATATTACCAAAATTAGTACAAAACTAGTTTATATTATTGTATATAAATATACAGTTGATTGTATGCATTTCAGCAGAAAACTTTGTTCAATAGTCAAACCTTTGTTTGGGCATCCAAAATGAGAATAGTAAAAGATTTATGTATATTTCATTTTATAGTTAAATGAGAACTGCAAAGGATACGCAAATAAACACTCTTATCCTTGGAATGATTTGAATTTAGCTGCTATTGTCTAGCATATATTTAATTTGGAAATTTCATTATGGATTATGGGGTAGATTTTCGCACATGCCAATGCTAAATCTATATATATATGCAGAGCTGCTCTGCTCTAGTTTAAGGACAAAAGGATATATGCTCGGACAGCGTTGGGTGATATGGGTCTTAGGTAACTGTAACGCAGCTGGACATTTACTGGACCCCTTATATCCTTACTACACTTGGTGGTTGCACTTAAGATCATAGATTTTCTTTACTCCTGCATTTTCTTAATGTGTTTTTTTTTTTAGAATTTTTCCTTTTCTTTTGATTATGTGAATATTTGTTGATCGGTTTTTGTTGTATGCAAAACATGTTTTGCAAATTTTTTAAGTGTCTTCCTTACTAGAGTAAAAAATGTGATCTGCTTCTTTTGTTCACAAGTCATAATAAGGCGTAACGTGTTGCAAGGCGCTGCTGCTGAGGTTTTCGTAACCTCAATTAGACGAGCATGACCTCTGGAACATTTTTTTTAGGGGCCTAGGGGATGCTTGTTGCAGATCGAATATATTTTTTTTAATATACTGAAATATGCAATTTTACTATAAAAATAAATTTAGTTTTTTATATTAATTAGTTTTCTTTTTTAAATTAAATTAAAATTCAATTTAATTGCAAACTTGTTGTCTAATATTTAGTTTGTCTTAGTGCAATTTTGTTCATCTCAATAACAACTGCTAAACTTTTTAATATTATTTTTTTACCTTAAACTTAAACTTAACTGCAGTTAGTTACAAGTGACTGTTATAATTTCTGATTACCAGCTGGATAAATTTTAGTTAAAAGTATAACATTTTCCCGCCAATAATCGCCTGCTGTCGTATTCGCCCAAATCGTATTCAAATCCCGACTTCACGCCTAATCAGCAGCTAAGAACATTGCACAAAAGAAAAACTCTGCATAAATTTTCAAACCCAAAGACGATAGCAAAACAACTATACAAAAGGGAGCACAAATCAGAGCATTAAATGTAAAAATACAAGACATTATTATTTTTTTCAATTTTTGTCCATAAACTTCCCCATTGCAACATACAAAAATTACAACTCTGTCAACATTGATCTTTTGACCTTTACGCCTGAATAGCTAAATCGCCAGACATGCAAAATAATGCATATGAGATTGTACAAGAGTTCTATATAGTGGACTTTAGGGGTGGAACTGGACATGGGTGATCAGCAAAAATGAAAAGGGAAAGACAAAAATATATAAGAAAAAGGTAGAAGTAATCCAAGGAATGTATCAGAACAACTGTTGGATGACAAGGAAGAAAAAGGTAGAGAAAGTTAATGCCAGATGTCTAAGTTTACAGATACTTAAAGTTGAACTATAAAATGACTACAATCAATATATATATATATATATAAAATAATCATATATGTATCATATTTATGGCACTTTTCCATCAACTGGTCATAAAAATTTGATATAAAAATGCAACTTGAAAAACCATTTAAATGAATTGCTGCCACGATCCACAAAACTTTTCAACTAACCTCAGGTGGTAGCGATATAATACTATTACTTTTATATAGTGGAGCGCCCTTTCAATCTATTACTGATGGCAAATAACACTTGAGAATTATCAAATTTACGAGCACCCAATTTGAACCCTTTTAGGAAACAGACAGGCAACTTCTGTTTGAGAGAGTTGGAAATTGCAAGCGTAGCAAACACGCGTTTAACACATAAAATTATGGAAAGATACTCAACCTGAACAGGAGCAATCCATGTGTCGATCTATCCCTTTTTTTTTCTCAAGATCTTCATGCAGTGTGTTGACAGAATACTTAGGCAGGGGTGCCAAACCATGGGTAGCATGGGCATGGTCGTGGACGTGGACGTGGACGTGGGCGTGGGCGTAGCATAAACGAAGCACGCGCCGTCAACAGTTGCAGGCTGAGCCATAACTTTCAGAGTTGTCAGAGCGTTTAGCTACTTAAACACTTGAGATATCATTTTTGGGATGCTCACTACTATATATATATATATATATATATATATATGTGGGGAGATCTTGGTTCTCTCAATGATTTTGTGCTGTCTTAATTGCATTTCTTTGATTCCACACATGCCACTCACAACAGAGTCAAGTTGGCGCTTCATTTCATTTTTGTTGCTTTGTGTTTAATTTTTCGTATTTGTATTAGTAAATTTATTTGGTTTTTGGCAGAGATTTCGTCTTTGGAAAATTTATTAGCACATTAAGATAAAATGAAGTCGTTTATGTCTTTTCAAACTGCGGAGCCTACAATCGCTCCACTCACTCTATATACACTCCACAATACTCCACTCCAATCCACTTCACTCTACTTCACTCCCCTGCCATTTGCCCGTTTGCATTTGACATTAAATTTTATTGCCTTTTTTGCTCAACATGCTGCAATGGGGCATGGTCATGGGGCATTATCACATTTGCAGCTACATCCCCCCAAAAACTGAGCTCCTCCTTAAGCATTTGAGGAATTTTGTAGTTGTGTTTTTCTTTTTTTTGAATAATGTCAAGCATCTTTATGCTAGATTTATTTGTGCTTACAATTTTTGGGCCGCATTTTGTTGGCCTTCCTTGTGGTGCGGTGCATTGGCAGGTGTGGTTAGCTTTGGGGCATTAACTTAAGTACGATTGGATAATAATGGGCGTTTATTTTATTTTTTTTTTAATGTTAACACTTAATGGCAAACAAATTCGACAAATTTGTTTGTGGCAGGTCATTTGAGGTTATGTTTTCGTAGACAAAACTGTGAGAATTGCATCAATTAAAATTTTCTTTGGTGATGTAACAGTATCCAAAATATATATACTAAAGGATATATTATAATTTAATATATATTCAATCCTTTAAGTACATATAGTTTATGTAATAGTGGTAGTTATTGGTAGCTATTAATTGTGTTTATTAGAAAGTTAGAAACACCCTCGTTCACAGCATACAAATTCCCATAGAAGGATAACGCTGTAAGTTCCGCTTAGGAAGTCAAACTTCCTGCCACTGTATGGCACTGAGGGTGTAAGGACACGGCTACGCCCAGGTTGAGCGGGTATTCTGTGTATAAGTAGAAGTACTGAGTCATTTAGGCCACTGTTTGCCATTGCCTTGTTATCCTGGTCACTTGTCCAGTGCTTGCCACAGATTGAGTGCATGACTGACCAGGCTGAGTGTGGCTACCTTGAGTTGACTGACTTGACTAACTGAGTGGTTGACTGGTTGACTGGTTGAGTGGATGGCTAGATGACTAGTTGACTGACTGACAATTAAGCGACACACAGCGGAAAATAGACGACGTTGCATGCAACATCAAAGCTGTGCCCAGCTGTGGCAGTTTCGTTTGATTTTTTAGTTGTCACATGACAGCAGCAGCGTCAACGCTCAAGCCGTGTGAAAAGTGACTAGGAGATTTTTTTTTTATATTTTAAACAGGAAGTTGACGCTGCACAGGAAATGTGATTTGTAGTTTTTCCCTATCTTTTATTATTATTCTCTTTTATTTTGTACAATATTAAAATTCGTTAAAGTGTCCTGTGTCCAGGCACAGGTGAGCGTCCGAGCTATATTTTCCATACATTTTTCAAACAGCTCTTAAAGTCAAGCGCTGTGACGAGACGCCATTTTTGGTTGTAGTCTGTGCTATGGCTTGACGCCGTTTTATTTGACAGTTCGTTCCAAATACTACAGCAGCTCAGGAAAGCTCAGGCAAGCAGACATGGATACAAATATATATATGAATATACTGTAAAAGGTATATCAATGATTCATGAATGTGTTTGAATATCAGTTTGAATATTGCAAGCAAGAAATGAATGCAGCAAAATGTTTTCAGTTTTTCAGAGACTTCCAATTCATTATTAAAGCTGTTAAAAATTTTAAAGAGTATCTCTTAGTACAGCATTTTTTTATATTATTTTGATGTATGCTGCGAATTGCGTTATATTTTATTTTTTAAAATTTTTCCATTTCCTTTGCTTGTTTTTTTTTTTTGGCGCATGTCCTTTTACGGCTGCGGGCTCAAAGGCGGAAATGTCGGGCTCATATGTCGCCGTGTGCCGTTGATGTAACTCCTATTGTTGTTGTTGTTGTATTTGTTATGCTTCTTTTTGTTGCTTGAAGTTGTAATCAACATTTTTGCAATGAGCAAAAGGCTGACGGAAAATCAACTGTGCCGTTTGTGTGTGTGTGTTGGTGTCTATGTGAATGTTTGTTTATCAAAAGAGTCAACCTGGTTGCTCTGCGTTGAAATTTTCAATTTAATTTTCTCTGCTGCCATTTCATGTTGTTTGCTTTGACATCATCTCTTTGCCTTTCTCTGCTTTTCCTATTTAAAATTTTTTTTTCATTTCTTTTTTTTTTGTTGTTGTGTTCGTCTTTTTTTTGACGCATGACAACGCGCCAGTGACAGGCGTATGTCCTTCTGCATAGCGACGGCTGCACCTACACACACACACACACACACGCACACACACACACACACACACAGACAACCCGAAACTCAGTCGCAACATCGTCCTCATAGTCATCATCATCAGCATCTTTGACTTTATCCTCATCCTTAATAGGAAACGCACGCGTTGCTCATTTGTCGCACATTTGGCTTGTATGGTTTTTCTTTTTGCAAGAAAATTGAAGTGTCAGAAAATTTGACATACGAATTGTGCCATATGACAGATCGGTACTATTCTAGCCAAGTTGAAAATGCATTAGCACAGGGCTAACACCATATGGTTCATCTCTTTCAATATACTAAGTACAATTGCCTTTTACCTTGAGGTCATTTTTGGATCAATATTTACTCGAGAATAAATACCAAAAATATTCATATTCATAAGCTAAAATTATTATAGATTGTTGCTTAAGTTATGCTAGTATTAAGTGAATTAAAAACTAACCAAAAACTTTATCCTTTATATCCTGGAAAGTAGTTTTCCTTTACACTGATCTCTGGCACTGCAGCTCTTCACAGTTCACGCTGCTGTTCATTGAAGAGTTGAGATTATAAGCCGAAAGAAACTGAAAAGTCAAACCTCTAACCCTAAACCAAAGCCTAAACCTAAAGCAATGCATAATGCTGATAGAACCAAAAAAGAAATAGGGGTTTGACTTGGGTCAGTGAAGAGCGGTAAGAAAAATTATGAATTTATGCAGATCGGGTTGAAAATAAGCGAAAAAAAGGCGAGAAAGAGAGAGGGATGCAAAAGGGTAGAGTGAGCAGCTAGTAGACAAGGATTCATTTGTGTCATCAGTCAACTTGATGGTGTAATTATATAACATTACAGAAACAACAACGGAAAGGCAAGTTCAAGTGCTGTGCATAGGAGTGGAAAGTGTTAATAATGATGCTACCGCCGAAACTGGATGCTGGAAACAGGATATGCCGCTGAAACTGAAATAATTGACTGTTTTTATGCGCCTCTTATACGTTACAGGACATGCTGAGCCTTTGCCGTAGCTGTAGCTGTATCTGTAGTTGTAGCTGTAGCTGTAGCTGGAGTTGGAGTTGGAGTTGGAGTTTATTAATTTACATGTCAGTGCAATATCTCAAAGTCTCACAGTCAGCTACACCGAATGCTGGTTGAGTGTCAAAAGGTGAAATTTTAAACCAAAACATGACTTCAATCTAAATAAATTTAAAGACAATGATAACGTATATTTATACATTATCTCTACGTTCTTCTTATGAAAATACATAACAAGATTTATCTTCATTAAAGTAACAAACAGTTTTTTTTTCTTTCTCTTCTGTTTTTTATGACCAACGGCAGTTCCGGAAGTGCACTACCTGTAAACAAACTAAACAAGCATCCGGACAACACAACGGCAGAGTTCAAAGTAAAACTTAACAGAACAGAGAGAAGAAAACAAAGAACAAGCAGAGTCTAAAACAACAACTAAGCAACAACAAACAAAAGCTGTAGACATTATGATAACAGTTGCAACAGTTGCAGTTGCATCCATAAGATACGCAATTCAACTTTCAAAAGATGTGAGAAAATTAGCAAGTTTTACCAACCACAAAAAGCCGCTGATAGTTGCTGCTAAGTAAGTCATTGACTGTTGGCCAGTTGTCACCAAATTTAGCTACAGGTGTCAACTAAGGTGGTCAAGATGTGGCCATAAAGAAAACGTTGCTCGGGCAGTTAAAGAGCCATTAAAACTCACCTCTAAAACGCTTAGACGGTCGCCGCTCTAGAAAATTTATAAAGATATAAATTAAAAAAAAAAAAATTTTTTTTTATGAGCCACACGAGTCAACGTTTAAGGTGCACAAAGTTCACTTGAATAGTTTCTTTTTCTTCCTCTCTCTCTCTCTCTATATGTCTTATTTTTGCTTTTTATTATATATATTTTTCTTTAACGTTAATTTTCTGTGAAAAGCACCGGATGTATAAGTAGATAATTAGTTTTCGGAACTAAGCGAACAGCAGGGGTTATTGTCAGTTAAATTTAGAGAAATTCATAGTTTCTATATATTGAATACTTAATCGAACGGTGCTTTTCTACAGCTCATTCTATGGTTGGTCAGTTTAAAGCAAAATGGCGGCAATTCAATTGAAACTCAGCAACAACTTTCGAAGTGAAGTAGCAACTGTTGCCCTGCTCAGTTTGACCCTTTTTGCGGGCTTGTTTGAGACTAGAGACAGTGGCCATTTTGAAAATATTCGCACAGCTTGACCTATGAAGAAGCGTAGCAGCCCGAAACAGGACATTTGGCATACAAGTATACTCCCCTGGTCAAACGAGTCCTAGCGCCAAGTCTGTGTGGCAAAGGAAAAGGCGCGCAAAGCTAATTTGAATATAAAAATCATTAAAATTCAACGTGAAAACGTCTTAAGTTTCCTGCTGTTTGCCAGTTATAGTACTCATAGTACTGTGAGAAGAAATGTAGAAAAGTACGGTGCTGACCTCTGATCCCGTTGGGTATCGTAACCCCCTATATACATATGTATATATTCTATAACAAAGTCCCAAAGGATATCTAACAGCAGCAGTAAATGCGAAAATTATGTGCGTGACTGACCAATGCGCTGACCAATGTCCTGTTTGTAAGCTGACCGCTGCATAGTCGTATTCCATTTTTTTTTGAGACGACATCCCTTTCATACTCGTTGTCCTTCAACTGTCCCGTCTGAGCATGGGCTTAATATTGAAAGCAGCTTCTTACCTTATATGTCTTATGCTGCTGCTGCTGTTGCTGTCTTCTTAATGATTAATAAAGTCTAATTTATGAAAATAATCTGTTCTCTTGCTGCACAATTGTTACCCCTTCCTATACCATTATCATTATTATTACTTCCAGGTGTAATCCCAGTTCCAAACTGGGTGCCACTGCCACAATTGCGTCTGACTGACAAACCAAAACAATGCCAACATCAATCAAGCAAATGCTTTGCTTTTCAGCTTAAAAAACAAATTGCGTTTCAATAAAATTTAATAAAATGAATATTTAGCATATAAATGGATTAAGTAATCCTTAAGTAAGGACTCAAAATAGCATGTCCTGTATATAAAAGCTAATAGGAAACTTATTTCTATACCTTGTAGCAAATGTATCTTAAGGTACAACTAATATCTTTAGTAGAAGAACTTTTGCCTTAATTATTGTCTTTGCTTTTCTCAATTGGTAATTACCTAAGCTGCTAATAGTATCCTCTCTTACAAGCCGCTCTTTTAATGAGCTGATTTTGGCACGTGCAGCCAAAGATGAGAGTGCAAAAGTCAAACTGAGAGCCAGATCATTGAGGCATCCCAAATCAAGATCAACGCTGCAGATACAAATAAATCAAATAAAAAAATGAAGCAAGCGAATGCAGGGCAAGAAAATATACCAAAAACAAAAAAAAAAGGAGAAGAAAGAAGGATAAACAAGAAGATGCTCAAGAACAAGATCAACCCTTCAGTGCAAACATTTTGATCTTCGGCATTAAAAAGCAAACAAAAACAACCAAACGACCTCAATAATACTCATATCACAAAACGAACAAAGCTGATGACGATGATGATGATAATAATCATGATGATGATGATGATGATGATGATGCTCAGTGCCCTAATTTGTCGAGTTGCAGTCTAAACGAATCGGCTCCTAACCCGAATGGGTTAAACATCCAACGAACCGAACCACATACACTAAATGGTCCACAATGGGATTGACGATGACGCAGGCTGCTGCACGCGTAGGGTCCTTTGCACTCTGGACCCTTTTTTAACAGAGGTTTTTTGGTTTTGGCAAGGGTTTGGCCTTGTTCTACTGTTTGCCACGCCTGATCGGCTTAAGTGGCGCATTGAAAGGATTACTCTATATGGCTGTGTGTGTGTGTGTTTTCTTTTGAATGTTTTATTTGCTTTCGGCTGCTGTTATTGTTGTTATTGTTGTTTTTCGCATTTTCTAATCCTGTCCTGCTGCGTGTGTACAGTTTGAACTCGGCTGAAAAAAACATTGATGCTGTCATTGAAAGAAGGCTTAGAATACTCCTTGAATACTGCTTGAATACTCCTTGAATGCTCATTGAGTTTTACGCATCCGCATGGCAAGGAGATTGAGTATGAGACGATTAGCATAGCAATCCGATTGTGAGGATCTGCAATTGTTGCTATTGTTTATAAGATTTTTAACACTCTATGCCAAGGGTTGTTGCCCACTATTGTTGTGGGTGTAAGTCTGCATGTGTGTGTGTGTGTATGACATTTTTCCCACATTTAACTGACTCAAACTACAGTTTAAACCAAAGCACAGCAGGGTTTCCGCACAGCCCTTACCAATTTACACTATCTCTGGCCTATTAGACGAGCACTTGTCACACTGTGCGTGTCTATAGATATGTGTGTGTGTGTGTGTGTATGTAGGTATGTGTGTAATAAGTCTCGAGTGCCATTGAAAACGCGTTCAGCCATGCAATTTTACATGTTATTTTCGCTAAATTGCGCTAATCGCTTAAATTTTTAAGCGTCGTGGGGAAATTGTGAGCGAAAAATACAAAGATACTTATATAGATTTTCTTCTATTTTTCTTTTTTAAATTTTACCTTTTGTCAATGCTGCTTTTACGCATTTAACAAGTAGCTATGACAACGGCTTTTAACGCTTTTCAATTACCTATTTAAGGCTTAGCATTAGAGCTGCCCCAAAGCGCAAGTGGCAAAAGTATACAAAAAGAAAGGTTTGATTTTTATGCTTTGTTTAGAATTAGTTCAAAAATTAAATGAATTTTATATTAATATATTAATTTTATATGAAATTCATATATTTTATATATATATTAGGTTGTTTGGTAATGGCATACCGGTTTTTTTTATTGATTTTTGACGATTATTTTAACATAGTTACCATTGTCCGATTTAAGTGCTATATGTACTGTTGTCTTCGATTCAACCTATTTAACTTTTAATAGTAATAGAAAATTATGTATTTATTTTAAGAATTTTTCCAGACTTTTTTTAGACTTTTTCAGACACATCTACAAACATGCAAATGTCTGAAAATAAGTTTAAAATATATTTCAAATATTTATATATATATATGTTGTTATATATATACATAAATTTATGTATTTCATACAAAGTGTATATAAGCTTCATGTTGCTGTTGCTGCTGCAGACAGCCAGTTGATAAGAAAAAAACATTTCTTTTGAACAACTGATAAGGTTCCATTAAAATGCTGAACGAGGTCGTTTGACCTGCTTTTAAGCGTCGACTTGTGCGCGTTTGTTTCATTTCGAATCTTCCTCCAGGCACAAAAAAACCCCTCAATAGCAACAACTAACAGCTACCAGCTACTAGAGCTCATAGCTGACAGATCTCTGGGTATACTAATATGCCCAGCAGCTTGTGGCTGTTGTTTGTTTATGGCAAGCTGTCAATTGACGAGCTAAAAATGTAAACAGAATTGCATAGAAAGTCTATACTATAATATATAATTATATATATATATATATATATATATATACATAATTAGCAACTAAATTGCTCATACGAGTACTTAATAAAAAAACATTTTATATATATATAAAGTATATATATAACAGCAGAGATTTAAACACAATTATCAAGCACATGAAGCAGAGCTAAAATATTATATATACTTAGTATAAGGCTATTATAATGACATATGGTGGCTTATATAAGAAATTGTTTGTTTGCTTTTTGTTATGCATTGATTAACTCTGTTTATTGTTGAGAAGTGGTTGCTGTTTTTATACTATATGAACTTTTGGTCCTGATCTGTGCAGTGCACCGTTGCCGTTGCCGATCTTTGGTGACATCAATTTTTAGGGTGAACAATTTCAATTAGGTTTACGCTGAACCGAGATTGAGATTGCTACTACCACACACACACACACACACACACACACACACACACTATATATATATATAGTAGCTGTTTAGTTGAGCATGAACAAAGTAAATCGATCACTAAGCTATGAATTTTCCATTGATAATACAATTATTATTATAATTGCAAATAAAACATTCAACTCAATCAAGTTTTTCTGCCACAGATTTAAATCTTAAGCGAAATATGTATGTGGCAAGACAGCTGCCAGTTTGGTTAGTAAAGATTTTTGGTATCTACATCCCACGCTGCATAACAAAGAAGCTCATTTTGTGTTGCACAAACAATAGATACATATTCATCATCTTGGTTATATTAGATGCACATTAGAGTAGCCCACTCGCAGCACAGGAGCAATGACTCAAGTCGTTGCAAGGAGTCGCACGATCTCAGCTCAGCAATCCATACCTAGTCACTGTCACTGTCTCAGTCTCAGTCTCAGACTCAGTTTCAATCTCAATCCCATATACAATACCAATTCTTAGGGAAACAAAGGCTGCTTTTTGTTTGTGGCAGTTGAGGCATAGTTGAATGGTTGCTTGGCTGACTACTACTCCCTCTCTCTCTCTCTCTCTCTCTCTTTCTCTCTTTGTCTCTTTAGCCAACCGCAAATGATAGAAAATTGTCGTCAAGGAAGCTGAAAACGTTCTCTAATGTGCACCCTCACACACACTGGCACACACACTCACGCACACTTATAGATAACAAGATGCAATGTTGTAAGAGCATATACAATGGTTAACGGGCAACGGTCGGCTGGCCACAAAAATACCGTTTAATGAGCACACAGCTTGACTATTTTGTAGATCTTGTCAAAGGATACATTGATATTAGCCGGCTGCCCATTTATCTGAAAAATCTTTCCTCTGCTCCTAAGCCACTCGGCCATAATTCTTGCTACTTTATGTGGCACTCACTTACATACGCTTTGTTTGACCGCAAAAGTTGTCGTCTTTGGTGTCGGAATGCGATTGAATTACTGTTTCCTTCCGTATCCCTAAGGCACATGGTCATAAAATTTAAATAGTTTTGGGACATTCCTATAGAATTTTGGTAACCAAATAAAAAATGTGCAACGTCAAACTCAATTGCATTGGATTAGATTGGATTCAAATGGATGGTAAAAAGAGTTAAGCTAAAAACTCAATTGGTAAGGGAAAAAGCCAAGTAAGCAAAATAAATATTAAATTGGTATATAAAAGGACTCTAAAGAGTATCAAAAGATACGTTAAGATATAGTCTAAGATTTAGTTAATAACAATAGCTAAATCTGTATGAAAAGTTTAAGCAAAGAAAGCGTATACAATTAGCACTTTGAGTTCCTTTAATTTCTGGCATATGACAGACAAAGCAGGCCGCAGGATAATGCTGTAGACACTTGAGACACATCAGCAGGACACTTCATATGAATACGTAATTTTATATGCTATAAAAGAATTACTTTACAGAGTAGCAAAGCTGCTCAAAAGGATGAAATTATTAGACTAAAAGGATATGCCTGTAGGCATAGTATAAAAGTCTAAAAAGAGACTTGTCTATAGGCTCATATGGGAGAGTAAGAAAAAGTAGTATAAAATCTTGGAAATATCTCAATATTTCAATGCAGTTGGCTTCCAAAGGTCATAGTTTAGCTATGAGAAAGTCAGTTAATAGCTAAAGTTAGGGTCAGTCTGGCGCCTTATTGACCATAACCTTTGTAGCTTTAGCACTCATTTATTTGGTCAATTTGTTAAAATTTCACACTATAGACTGATAGATCATTAATTATAGACTTAATCCATCAGCATCCATCAGCAGCTGTCAACAATGTTAAAGCCTTTGCTTTACCTTTTAACTGAATATTCTACATTTCGCATAGATTCTTCCAGTTCGTAGAATCTTTGAGTCTAAGCATCATTAGGAGCAAACTTTCTCACACTCTGACAGCGCCAGGATAATAATTAACCATGCCAAAATAGCGAAACTGACCATTAACGCTGTGCCTTGGATTGTGGACAAGCCTACAGTACCAAATGGTCAATGTTAAAAACTATTATCTCTCTAATAAGCGAAAACACACGCGTTGTCCTGTAAGGGGATACTTTCTTGGCTAAGGATACGTCTAGAGTTACTTCAGGTATGCGTTGTGATTGCATATTTCATAATTTCGGTGTGTCCAGTTTGTGTGCTGTGCAACCCTTTTTTTAAGGAGTAACTATGATATTTTTTCTCTTCTTTCTTTTACACACACACATGCACATATCCTTTCTTTGCTTAAGTCCTTTGTCTTTCGCGCCATTGTCCGGTTCGGGCACTTTGCATAATCAATAATCCTTGACGCTGCCTCACATTGTCGCGCTGACCAACGTCGAGCAACACATCTGAAAAGATAAATTATGGTTTGTAGTCAAATTGAAGGCAAACAATCCTTACAAAGACGCATACTCATACCGCAAGGATCAGACTGAGACCGGTACGAACAACACGAAATGCCATTGCATATCATATATGGGGTGGTCTTTGGTCCTGCCAAAGGCATAACAACAGCTGCCTTTAGACTGGACAATGGTCAGAGCTCAGAGCAATGCAATGCTTAAAGTTGCAATCCTTAACTGAAGTTATCCTTGCAGCCAGCAAAGGATTGTGCGCTGTGTTTGTTATGCATATTTGGATTTATGTTTTAATTTGATGGCAACACTCTACCAAATAAACAAAAAAGGGTTTTAGCATCCTTTATAAATAAATGAATTGTGCAAGAATTGTAATTTGACTATCGATCAGTTTCCTGTATAATTTCCTTTTATACTTCTCTCTGAAAAAGTCTTGGAAGATCCTATAGAATGCTCACTGACCTTATTGGAAATCAAATATAATTATAGTTTTTATTTAAATTGTTGTCGAAAGAATGAAAGTTAGTTGACCTTTACCCCTGGATGCAATGTTATCTCTATGGTTATTGGACAAAGTCTTAAGACAAACGAGCAGCTGGGCCAATGTCAAGACGTAAGTGTCAAAATGCTCATTAATAACATAGTCCTTAAGGCAAAAATGGTAAATCTGTTTGCAATGCAGATGCGGATGCGGATGCGGATGCGGATGCGGATGTATGTATAGTATACACTCAATGAGATTGAAACTGTGTAAACACATTTGGCAGCTTGGAAAAGATGAATCGATGAGAATGCAAAAATGAAAGTATAGGCTAAGCCATCAAAGTAACTGGACAATGGATAACTTTGTCAAAGGATGTTTGTGCAAGTAAACATTGAGAAACTATCTAGGCAAACAGTAGAGAGGACACAGGACATAGAACAAGCCAGAACAATATCCCTTGAGTATATATATGTGTGTGTTATGGAGCGGTGTTAAATTGAAAAATTATGATAAATAGCATAATGGGCCAAAGCTAAAAGTTGCACAACAACATTCCAACCAGCAACACATCCCACTGTGAGCAGCCTCTGCAATCTCTATACACTCATAACTATATGCAAAAGGACATACATAAATAGACGCCTGGTGTGTGTGTCTCAGGACATAAGACAAGCCAACGTTAAGTAAGGCAACTGAAAGGGGTTGAGGCAAAGACAATCAAGGCGTCGAGTGAGTGTTGCTAAAGTGTGCAGCGGCCTATAAAGGAAATCCTTTCGCCACGGGATATCATTTACGCAATACGAAGAGCCAGCCACATTGGACACTTTTGACCGATCTAAGGATGTCGACAGGACATACAAGCCGCGTGTGTGTTTGCATTTGCTTACTTTGGCTTTTGTTTATCTACCCGGCAATAGTTCACACAAGCTTATCTCCTCTCTCTCTCCTTGCGGCATACGTGGAAAATGTTTGCGAAAACTTTTGCCAATTGGATAAAGAGATTGGTATGGGATGCTATGGGATGCTATGGGATGGTATGGCATGGGTTGTGGTGCAGTAAAGGGTTACAAAATTGGTCTAGTTGCCAGTGGCATTTCTTTCAACTAGCATACATACAGCTTCTACTTAAAGGATATTCACAGCTTAGTCATGTAATGCGTTTTGCGAATGTCCTGTTTGCTTTTATTTAAAACACACACACACAAAGTCGACCGAGCGATAAATGTCACGTAAATTACATGCCGAGATTTTTGTGCTCCTTGCTTCGTCCTGCATACTATAAAAAAAAAACTCCTTCGTCTTACGCGGCTATCGGGAAATGCATTAATTTTCTTTATTGCTTAGCTTTATGCGAATATCCTGCAGAGACAGCACACATAATATACACCTTTAAAAGCAATAAGATAAGATACTTAAAGCAAATGCTGAAAGGATTTCCCAAAGTTAAATTTAAATATATATTTTTTAGTCCTTCCGATCATGTTTAGTTCATACTTTCCCATGTCAAAGCAAATCATTAGTAAACTATTAATAGTATGTTTTAGTCTAGAAAGGACTTGAAATTTTCCCACAAGCCCACTCACTGCCACAGTCTGCAAGCATCCTGTCATATTCCTTTTGCAGGAAGTGATCTTTTGATCCGGAAACAATAAAATTGGTATACACAACACACACACACACACAAAAAGACAACCTTCAAATCTGTGTGTAACCGGGCGAAATGCACCACTGAAATGAACCACCTGCGACAGCAAAAAGTCACGAAACATACCAGGATCAGTACAATACTAGGGAGTATATGTGCTATATGGAGTATAAGGGTGTGCAGCTATAGCTATAATATAATGAGAGAGAACTAAAAAAACAAAAAACGACAATTAGAGTTTGCTTTAAAATTTAATTTTAATTGGAGCTACAAGCTCTTTGGGGTGGACTGTGGGAAACCTAGGGCATCTAATGTTTAATGTTTTATATCCTAAAATAAATATGTCCTGAAATCATACTACTACATCTGACAGTTGTCAATGAAGTCATTTTCGAAATGAATGCTACAAAAATATCAATTTCTCACCTTAACTCAAAATCACAGCCGCAACACTAAGGCTTCTATATAGTAACTTAGACCCTCGTTTTGTATGAGTTAAAGTATCTGCTTTTAAGGGGGGGCGCGATCATATTACCCCGCTGCCTAATCCTCTTGTTGACAAAATAAATACTAGAAAAAGGCAAGGGGTGAGTTACCCAAAAAAAAAAACAGAAGAAAATCTGGAAGCCATTCGCTTGCAAGCACTTCTAATTAATTGCCTCCAAAAGCAAACTAAAATTTATGTCCGTCAACAACGATTAAGGGGTAAATAAGGCGCGAAGACACATGCCAAAAGCCCCAACAACAGCTTCACTCCCAAGATATATATATACTCCCTTTCATATATAATAGTGTAATCCTATATATATATTAGTATATATACTATTTATAAAACAAACTTAAAATTCTTTTAAAACCACAAAACTCAATTGAGTTCTGTAAGTTGACAACGAAAATGTGATGAGTTTTCTCTTTGTATATAAAGTATAGTTACTTCAGTTAAACTATATACAATTATATAATAACAGGCTTTAATTTAGTTCATTTGCATTAAAATATGTGGAAATGCTTCTGATTTCCCTCAACTCAAACGCAGTCAAGCACTTGCCCGTCGCATGCGATCGCTTGAGCCCTACACAAACAGAGCTCAACCCCTGGACAGTGGCAGGACAGGGGCGGAATAATGATCACTTGTGCAACAAAACCGCAGTACGAGTGCTAAAAGTGCTGTTGTCCTGTATATGCATAAGGCTGCAGCTGAAACCGAACACGGACATTGCACGCTTGCGCAGTCCTGCTTGAGCATATCCTGACTGAGCAGGTAGTGCAGCAACTATTTTAGGCACTTGACTTGACTTGTTTTGTTTGGTTTGGTTTGGTTTGGTTTTGTTTGATGTGATTTGTATAGCTGTGAGTGCAATTAAATGGGACAAAGCAAAACCGCAGCATGTGCCGCTATGCTGGGTATAAGTTGCAACTTGCAGGTAGCAGGTAGCACAAGGTGCACGAAGGATCAATGAGGTCAACCTTTGGCATCAACAAGAGCAAATATATGCAGCACTTCCTGTGGCCTATGCAATTGCATTGTATGAAGCTGCATACTAGAAATTCAATACACAAAATACTAATTAAGCATAAAGAGACTAATTTCCATAGGAGACTTTTCTCCCACCTCTCAACTCAGGCAATGTAACATTAATGTGTGGGAAAATCTTATTGGAAAACTCTGTGCGCTGCTGTTGGATAAGAGCGCAAAGCATTTCTCGCGGTGTTCAAATTACGCTCATTGCACCGTCTGTGCACAGATCCCGCAGCCGGGATCCCCTTATTTCCCGTTTCGTTTGTACTGTGGAAAATGAATTTTTCCTGCAAGCATCTTGTAGTTGTATATCCTTGGGAAATGTAGGCTATAGACTCGGCGCTTAGATTATTTTCTTAAAGATTTTTTGTCGAGGTGTTTGTGGTAAATAAATATTTTGAATTTTACGTGATTTTGGAGCAGTTTGATATCCTGCTGCACATCCTGACTGTGCCGGATACAGGATGTATTTGCTTAGGCAGCTTCAACTGGACTTCAGTCAGGTGTAGGAAGTGAACTCTTCAAGGATAAACTACAACTTCAAACTGTATAAAATTGAAATCCGAATGAAAATCATATGAATTTGAACATCTATTGGCTGCTCAGCTCAGCTCAGTATATACCTAATATACCTTATATTATCCTTCAACTACTAACGGTGAACATGTCAATAAATCATTACATCATGCAGCACTTGCATGTCATCCAACCACTCGATGGAACAACAAAACCAATTGCCGGAAAATAGTTGACAAAGCAACCGTAAAACAAACACGCAACCAAATTCAATACCAAAAAACACCAATAATCACAAATTAGCTACACAAGTGTGAGAACTGAGAGAAGAAAAAGGCAACAACACCATTTGACTATACCATACTATACCATACTATACTATACTATACTTTATAATATAAGGAACCTCAACGACACATGGTGTTATATTCTAGGAAAACATCTGGACAACTATTAAATAAAAAAGAAAAGAAAAACGCATATGACTCCATGGAGTACAGCAAGTTGGCCGTGGAGGATAACAGTTTATGAGGGAGCCGAGGCAATCGATTCCATAATATTTAAATATAAACGGGGGAATTCCGCTTGGAGACGTGTATTTCTTATACTCATTGGAATTTGTTACACTACAGGAAAAAGAGAAAAAATATTGGAAAAAAAAAAGATTTCCGTGAGAATTAAATGAAAATTTTTTTTTATGTTTTGTTGACACGACAGGATATGCATACATAACTGTAAATGACTTGGACATATTTTATATATAATCATAAATATATATAAACTTTTATTAAGCAGAAGAAAGACGGAAAATTATCTAAAAAAGAAAGAAATCCTTTCATATAGGAGACAATGCTATCGCCTCTTGATGTTGAGTTATTTACGAGTTTTATGTACTGAAAACTGAGACTTCTTCTGCTCATTGTTATCTCCAAAGACATGCTCTGATTGCCGTTATATATATACTGAATCGATAAGCGTTATCTTTTTTTTTCTTCAAAAATTAAGCAGTTGTATGTTTTATTTATGTGGCCAAGCAACAAGTGCGACAATTTATGCTGAAAAAAAAGCCAAAAACTAAAACTAAAGATAAATTTAAAAGTAACCCTTAAAATGTTAACAAGTATATTGTAGCACCCTTTAGATAATTATTTGACAATAATACTTACAATATTTATATCAATTCTTATTAAATATTATTGGTTACCAAAACCCACCCTTAACTGCATTTATTGACCATATCATAATATGTTTACCCCTTTCCCGGTATTGCCCCGAACCCAACTCAACTCTCAGCGCGAAATTGGAAACCACAAGGCAATCAATGCCAGACAATTATTGGGTTTCATAGTATAAACGATCACAGAGTATATATATATATATATATAGATTTCATTTCAGGGTAAACTATATAAAGTGTTAAATAACCTGGTTCCGGTATTAATGTTACAATCGCCCCTCCTGCCCCACCAAGTGGTCAATCGTAAGAGTTCGCCCTGCCACATTTGATGACAACGATTTGCATTTTAAACTGTCAACAAGGAAGTAATTAACTGCTTCAAGTTTTGACTATAAGTAATGCAAAAGAAATCGTATAAAGATATGCAGATATATACAACCGGATGTAGGTTTGAATTAACAACAATTTGCTGCAGTTTGCTGCACAACATATAATGCACAGATGTTTGTAGGAATGTATGCAAAATATGCAACGGGCAGACTGACAGCTGTGTGACCAAACTTTAATACATATATATATATATATATAATCATATAAGAAACATATTAAAATAGTTTGAAATGGCTTGCAAAATAATGCAAAGAATTTTATGGCATGGCAATTGCTGTCGAATTGTCTCTTCCCTTTCCCTTCAGAGTTTCATCAGTAGAACTAATTATTAACCAATAAACAGACTACTTTTATTATATACAATTTAGTTGTTTATAGTTAAATTATGAAATCAACTTTATAATCTATTGTAAGTTATCACCAAGCGGAACTACTACTAACAGTTATCATTTCCGCATTTCTTAAGTGGAAAATCTAATCAGTTCCCACATTATTTTTCACCTCTCGCCTTATAGAACTAACATTGTGCATAAGTTAAATTTAGATATAGCCACATACTTTATACTATATATACAAGTTTTGACCCAGTTGCATTAGCTTCCACTATCTCTTATCTACTACTACTATTATTATCATAGTTAATATTTGTTTAATGATAAACCTAGTAGATCTTCTTTAGGTCTTACATTTCAGTGTTTACTTTTACTGCATTACGCATTAGTCGCACTTATTTCATAGGAATTTTTGGTTGAGTTCATTCATAAAAATAATTTTGGGTGAGAAAGTTGGTAGATTGCGTCAAGCAGTAGATAATATATATAGTAGATGATAACTGTAGAATTTATGTAAAGATTTCAATTGAAATGTTGCCGCTTAATGCAAATAGTTTGCAGCTGTTAAAGCTCTTTCCCACCGAAAATACTGGAAATGTGGCTAACAACAGCTTGTTGCAGGACTTGGCTAAGTTCAAAGGTCATATTAAAATTTAATGCCAAAAAAAAAAGAAAAAAAAATAATTATATTTGGTGCTGAAACTTGTTTTCTATACCCAAAAACAAAAAATATCTAGCTTGATCAACAAACTGACCCATGAGAAGTTTTCGTCCATTTTGACCTTTGACACTGTCCGAAGAACAACCCTGTTAGAGCTACAATTGCGCGACCTTCGCCTATAGCAGCCATCAGCTAGACCTAAACAGGATACCATAACCCTGTTGAACTATTGCACAACCTTTTGCGTAGAGCTAGCCAATATGATAACGATTACAACTATTCGATAACTTTATTCCAATTCATAATTATACTCACATACATAGAGTAAAAAAACTAAATTATTAATGAACGATCAGAGTTCAATTGTTCAATTAGCTGCCGGCAACTCCTGTTAAAATTATGAATGAATTAAGTTCGATTCAAATAGTACTTGCCACAGCTACAGCTACAGCCACAAGCTACAAGCTACAAGCTACTCCACAAAGCCGCCTTTCAGAGGGCAACTCAGCGGGAGTCACATACTTTCCCCCCTACCCCAGCACCCGCTAGCCACATAACCAAGTAGCTTAACAGTCAGTTAATCATGTTAATGGCATTAAGCAGCTTAATCGACGGCAAGATCTAAGTGCTGGCGTCGATAATCAGCTCCCAGAGTGTACGAACTGTGGAGTAGACTTACCCATAGCTGGCCAGAGACCACCCAGCTGGTAAGTTGCCTGCAGTTCATCTAATTAAAAACAAAAACAAAATTGAACCGCCATGTAAAATGTCAAGTCGATTGTCAAGAGTCGCAGATCACGAACTAAGCCGAGTTGCAAAATCAAAATGCATTTTACTCCATTGAACCCATTGAGGCAATAACTAAGAGAAGAAACAAATAAAAAAAAAAAAAACCAACAACTTGGTGACAATTAAATGAAAGCCGCTTTGGCGGCAAATGACAAACGTGCCACAGCAAAAATAAATAAAAAAAAAATGAAAAAAAAATACAAATTAAATACAACAAATAAAAATCATACTCGTAATAAAATAATTGACTTGGTCCCAACCAACCCGAGCGGGCCACAAGTATTGACATTTGGCTACTTAACATTTTAATATATTTGCTTGCAAAATGAAATTTGGCTTTCTGTTTTGTTTTTTTGCTTTGCTTTAACCGAGTTTTTCGAAACATTTTCATAAACAAAAGAAACGAGACAAAATATATATATAAAAAAAATAAACTAAAATCATTTGTTGACCACAATAAAAACTGTCTGGCCAAATTAAAAGGGGTTAAACTTTTTGTTGATCTCCTGGCCGCATCTTTCAGCAGAGCTTAGCCTTGTTCATATAAGAGAGACAAACAGTTGTGAACTATATATATAGACATATCAGATTTCAATAATTATTACATCTTAAAATAACTATAAGAAATTTAAATTAAATTCAGAATTTAAACTTAACTTCAAATTGATAATTTAAGTTCAATCTTTGTCTTGACTTTGTTCTGATTTAATATAAATTTCAATTCAATTTTGATATCAATTTGAATATTTATTTTAAAATAAAGTTATAATATTGTGAAATTATTTTAGTTTAAAATAGTATTGTTAGACAGACAGACTTCTGCTTTTAAGAGGCATAAGTTCAAAGGCAAACATAAGCAGCGCTACACCTTTGCTCTGACCACAAGCCAGGGTCTAACTATGTGTCTTTGGGCATCTGGCCAAAAGGACAGAGTCAAAGACAATAAACCAATTTTAACGCCCACAAAATGAGCATGAAATTGCTAACGGAAGTAAGTTCATGTGCCACAAAAACAAGGCCTAAAACAATTTTGTTGGCCATTAAGTGCGAAACATAGAAGAACAGAACAAGAACAAGAAACTGGCAAAAGGTATAGAAACTAAAATAGTTGTCACTTGGCCGGTCAGTGGCAAAGAAATGTGTAATAAATAGTGAAAATGGTAAAGGAAATATGCTTATATAAAAGGCTAAAATGACCATAAATATGGTCAATTATTTTGGTAGTAGCGCTGACCAGACAAAACACTAGTTTTATGTAACTGTGTGTGTTGGTCTGTGCGTGTGTAGGTGTATGTCTATGTTGTACTTAGTATGTTGGTTGTGGGCAGTCAAAGGTGACTCAATGGTCCTTTCATCAGCACGTAAATCATGGCAATGGAATTGCCCGAAACAACAGCATAGATCGAAAACAATGCTGTCTCAGTAGGAGTGGTCCATTGAGCATTGTCCTGGCCAGGCAACACCTTTCACAAAATGGGCAACTGCTGCTGTTGCTGCTGTCTCTGACAAAGACATCAAAAACCATTCCGCTGTCTTTTCAAGGTTTTAAACTATTTTTGTATTTTTGACTCATGTCCAGATTTTCGGTATGATTTTGGTCAACACCCACGTGACATGGCTGCAGATGTCGATTGTCAAATGTCTGCTAATGCGGTAATTATATAATGCCCTGAGGCTGATCTAGGCACGCGGCAATCCCATTCGGTTACGGGTTAAAGATTGCAATCTGCAGCGTAATATGATACTTACTGACTGATTCTTTAACTACCTTTCACATCTTCAATTGTCGCAACTCAATTCTCAACTCATTGCTACAGTTTCCATTTGCAGCCCGAAAGGAAAAAAAGGTAACAATTGCCACCCCTTTTGCTCCGATCTAGAACTGTATCAATTTCGGTGACTTCGGCGCATCCCTTTGAGAGCATCCTTTGAAATTTAAACCACAAACATTAGTAAGCCCATTTTGTTATTTGGTTTTTATTGTTCTTTAGCCGCAATTGTAATTTTATAACCCAATTTGCAGTGCAGTTTTTTTTTTTTTTTTAACCATTCCTCGGGTTATGCCATTTGATACTTTTTTTCCCTCGTAGATGTTTTGATTAGCCAACGTTGTGAGCCATTTAGCCTGGGGTAAAGTTAAAACTTTCTATTTTTTTTTCTCTCTGCATTATAATAAATTACTTGAATTTTGTTAATTGTAACAAATATCTAAAACTTTCCCTAAGATAGCATTAAGATCTATGTACAGCTTCCACAAACCCCAAAGGTGCAACCCGTTCATAACCCCCAGTTGACCATTGGTCAAATGTCAGTTATAATATCTTACCGAAATCATGTTTAAGCATCAAAGGGCAGCTGTCAGACTTATACAACAACCAAATATCAACCAACACCCCATGAAATACACACACACACACACAACCACACTCATAATAAAAAAATTCACAAGATGCTGCGACCCTATGCGACCCTCTCTGGCTATTCCTTTGCTATGAGAAAAAATGAACATCTTGTTTTGCAACTTTGTCAAATACAATTATAAAATACAAAAAAAGCATACAAAAAAGTGAAAAGTAAAGAATAAAAATAATATAAGTACAATTTAATTGAAATGCCTGCGAAATGTCAATCAAGAGATTATTTCGGTTTTCCTACAGATTGGCACATTGGGATCAAGGATAATACTTTAGGGAAAGGCAAAAATAATTAGTTGATATCATAGAAATCGAAGAGCTACCAAAAGAGTCTAATGATTAACAGTTTTTTTTCCGTTAAATATCAAATTTTATAATCCCTGAAGAGCTTAGGAAAATCTACAAAAATTTCATTAAAAATCAACATAATTTTCCCAAAAATAAAAAACAACAAGGAAAAATTTCAAGTTTTCCTTTTGAAATTGTAAAATCATGATTGCTTACTATGCAAATGCTATGTCTCAGAGTCTATATGTTGGAGGTCAGTTAAGGTCAATATGCTGACCGTTGTTTTCTTTGGAATAAACTCGCGAAGGGTTGTTTCTCTATCTCGTTGGCTACTCGAAGCCACAGCAGCACCCAAAACTCTGTTTGTCCAGGTGCTGTTTTCTGTCTCTCAAGATCATCGTCAATGGTGATTTTTCATTAGAAAATCATAAAAATGAAATCGCAATGCCAGAGGCTTATTATGCGTGACAGCCTACAAAACATTTATATAACCATGACAATCATATCGCATACAGTACATCTTAGATATAAGTCATATATAAGGTTTAGATTGGGCTTCACTATGGCGCAATCAAATTTGAAGGCAGATGTCCTGAAATGAGCTCTCAAATATGGGGCTATACTTCACACACATCACACTATACTTGGCTAATTCAATTAACACTATTATTAAGTAAAGCTAGTAAAAGTGATTCCATTTAGTTTGCTTATAGATTTCCTATAGATTCCTTGTGTTGCACTGAGCGTTGGTGGTGGCAACTTCTGTTTTTATGAGGCGTCTCGAAATACGCTGACAAAAGGCAGTTGAAATCAGCATTTGGCTGTTGCATTTATCCAAATGTAAGTCAATTTTATTGAAGTGTGATACTATTCGATACTCGATTCAATACTGTATCGGAGCAACTTAATGGCTCATTGAAGAGCTGCTAGTAGATATATGGGATTGAAACTGTTTGATGTCAGCAGCAAAGAAAATGCGCGAAAATTTCTTTGTACTCTATGAAAATCCATCATATTTTCTTTATTTTCTACTTTCCACTCTACTTCACTTCTACTTCAGTTAAGCTGTCAATAAATATTTATGCATTATGCGTAAACAAAAATAATAAAGTCAAAATCACAAAAGGTGCCAAAGACAACAAACAATAACAAATTTTTTTATGAAAAGCCGACAACAAAAAAAAAAAAAGATTTATAAAAGAAAATCAAGGCGCATGCATTTTCATTTACATTTTCATATGCAACGTTACCGTTACATTTCATAACAATTGGTAAAAGGAGAGCAAATGAAGACTTGCAAAGGGCGACGGCTGCTGTTGTGTACCTTCTTTACCTTTCTTTATATACATATACATATATACATATATACATATATATATGCAAAAGGCAAAGATGCAAAAATATTTGCAAAGCGCAAGAAATTAGGTCATAGGTGAAAACCAAACACATTCACACATTCATACATAGCAGTAGCTGCATTATAATAGAAGTAAAAGTAAAAACCATTAACGCTGTCGATCATTTCAGCGCCAGCTCGCCTCAGCCTTAGGGGTACCAATTGTTGCAATAGTCAGTGTATGTGGCAGTTGCAATGCCAACAATTTTCTATGCGACTGCATGACACACACACATATATATATATATATGCAAAAATGTCCTTTCTGGCTTCAGTTTTCAAATCAAAATACCTCCCCCTGCTGCCTGCCCGCTGGCCATTCAACGTTTTGTTGCTGTTGCTGTGCGCGTTGTTCCCTTGTTACGCTTGACATTATTTCTGGCAATTTTCAATGCATTTTCCACTACAAATAATTTTTGCTGTATTTTTCGTTTGATTTCCCATTTTATAGTTGCCTTTTTTTTCTCGTTTTCCTGACATTTTTGTAACGATATTTTCATATATATCAGGGTGTACAAAAAAAAAAAAAAAAAGGTGTGGAAACTGCGAGAAATTAAGTTACACTTTGATTTCCCTCTACAACATCGATGATCATTAATTATAATTTTTATATGTTGCTGTGACTAATTCAATTTTTATGTACTACGCTTGTACTGAATTTCATTCTCAATGCTAAAAAGTAACTGACTTTTAACAAGTCAAAAGGAAAATGCTTAAAAAGGACTCTAAACTATAAAATTTTTTTAACAATTTTCAACAAGCTTTTCATTTGTTCAGTACTGTACCAAAAATCTTGTAAACAACTTGAGATTTATTGCTATTTTCTTTCTCACACAACCTTTAATGTAACGGTCAACTGTCCATCAAATGTGGCACAGACAGCTTTTCATTTAAACTGGACCAAACTGCTTTTCACCTCTGAACCAGATCACCTGGTCAGCAAATTGACAACAAAAATAGAATAGAGTATATAAAAAATAAAACGATGTCAGCATCAATTAATAAAGAAAGTTCAAGTTTTTACCCCAAAGAGCAAAACACACACACACACACACACACACGCATACACACGTCTGGTTTTTAACCCTAGAGCACTGTTAAATGCTTTGATCTTAAGAGAGATGAGGCCATTGTAAACAAAGGCAGGAAAGGGCTCAGCATCATGATCAACAACATCCTCGTCAACATCATTTCTTTATTTTATACCTTTTTTTATGAACTCTTTACCAAAATGAATTTCTTGTAAGATTTGCACCCAAAAATCAACCGAAAAATTCTATTGAATGAGTTGCATCAACAGCAACAGCAGCAGCAGCATCATCATCTTAGCAAGGTTAGGGTTAGGCTAAGGGCAAGAGCAAGGGCAAGGGCTAGTAAGGAGTTGTACTTTGGCTAGGGTTCAACGGATAAAGGGTATGTTATTGGCACAACAAGTTATTAATTTCATTAAAGACTGGCTCAGTGACACAGTAAATCTAAATACAGTAAAATGATATCATTCTCATTGAATTTGGTATTTTTTTTTTTATTTTTTTAATTTTGAATTATCTACAAGCAATTTAATTGTCTGTGTTTCTTTATTTTTGGTATATACTTTAAAATTTATTTCCATTCTTTAGAATTTTTAATCTTTATGGATTTTTCTTGCTGCTGCTGCTGGAGCTGTAGCTGATAATACATTGTATTACGTCTGGCTATATGAATTTCAATATTTTATAGCTCATCTGAAGAAATCAAAAATCAAAAGCAAAACCAAATACCGGCAAGAAATTCATTACTCAACGTGATAAGCGTACCGCCTGATAAGCATGCAACAAAAATAAAGATTTGACTAGAGACCGTTAGACGTTTAGATACAGTCCGCTAGCTGTATGTTAGCAGCGGGCTCCACTTCACTGTCGCCTTTGCTGCCTGTAACTGGAAAATGTTTATATTATGCGTGTTTCCTTTTTGAAAATGTACGCTCTAGTTTAGCCCCAAAATTTTGAAGTGCCATCTCGTTCTGGCGCATTGCTTTAAAGAGCATGCAACATTTGGTGCTGTGGGGCAATATGGTGCAGGCGCAAAGGTTAGAGGAGCACAAAATTTGATTAACAAATAAAAATAAGCGTTGTCGTTGCTGCTCTCTCTCTCTCTCTCACTCTCGCTGTCTCTCTTTCTCACTAACACAAGCGCACTTATAGCACAGAGTAAACCACTCAAAAAAAAGGGGCGTTGCCTAAGACTCTAGATGAGTTTGAGTACTGAGTGAAGTCTGTGTGCATGTGTGCGTGTGTGTGAGCACTGAATGAGCATTCTAGAGTTTCGTTAAGAAAGATTTTCGTTCTGTTCTTTAACAGTGAGTAAGTTTCCAATTAGCTGAAGTAACACTGTTAACAGTGAAATGTTATTTAACAGCGTGTTTGTTCATACAAATTTATGGCAAATAGAAACGAAAATTATGGCAAGTAAATTTATATTTAGAGCTGTATATAAATTAGTAGAACAAAATAAAAAAATATAAAGAATATAGTAAAAAAAATATAATATAAAAAATAATTATGAAAATGTATAGTATTTAATATAATATATTTTTAAATATATTTATAACAATAAAATTTCTTTATAGAAAATAAAAAGTTATTTAACTGCACGAAAATAATTTTTTATTATTTTTTTTTTTTTTTATGACTAGCAAAATATATTTAATATAAATTAATTAAGATTTATTTCTAGTCATATATTATTTCTAATCATTTATTTTGTTGATTAAAACACTTTCACCAATTTAAACAGAAATTCTTAAAAATGTTGTGCCGAGTGGAAAATACCAGTTTTAGTTTTATAATAAATATATGCAGTCATTGATAACGATAAATTGTTGCTGCCACATGGCAAATGGAAACTTAAATGCGAATTTGTGAAATTCCAACGCAAAATTCTATTAATTAACAACCTTTCAAAAGGCAACAACATACCCAAAGCGAACACAAACGAATACGAGCCCAAAACTGACACCGAAACAGAGACTCGCCTGTGCTATGAGCTGAGCTGAGTTGAGTTTTGTGGCAGAGATAATTAATGATGTGGCGCGTTGCATGGTGCGCGGTGTCTCAACTTTGTTGCTGTGCAAATATTAGCAAATTATTTTAGTTTTAGAAAATCTCTACAGTGTATATCATTTGCTTCAACAGTACCAGTACACGGGACTTGCAACTGAAATTGTAGATGTGAATGTGGCGCATTTTGTTGTTTACATTACGACAGCCGTCGGAGTTATCCCTTAGCGAATATATATATCTACAACTTTGAAGGTAGAATGGATGAAGGCACTAATGATGTCCTGTGTGGGTTTCTTACGATTTTCCCTTTCTTTTATTATATTTTCTTTTACCAACAGCCAAGACATTGGCAATATTTGCACTTTTCCATTTGGTTAAATGTCACCCTGAGCCACAGTTGACTTCAGTTTCAGTTTGTGTTTCAGTTTTTGCCTAATTGTTGCTGTTGTCAACTACTTGGAGTAATTAAAAACACCTTTTAACTGTCCAAGGAGTAAATGTTACAATTCCCCTACTACATTTGACATTTTGTTTGATTAGAAAATTTGTCAAATTTGCCACAGAAATCAATTTATCATTCCTAATGATTGCTGCAAGCAGCTCAGGATTAGCAGCCTTAAAGATAAAATGTTTAACTTTTATATAGATTTTAAATAGCTCTAACTAAAGTGTGCATAGAAATTAATTAAAATAATAATTAAAATAATTATAAAACAAAACATAACGACAACTTTTACGCGCTATTCGTGAGTTGCATGAGAAGTTTAACAATTAATTTTCAATTATTGTCAGCGAGGAACATTTTAATTGTTTGTCTGAAAATTGGCATACAACACGAATGAATAAACAAACATATGTTAAGTGGAATTTTAAGCATATTTACATGCTTACTAGGCGTAACCTCATCCCTCCCTAAACCATACAGCTCTAATCTCAGAGCATACCCTATATCCATATCCTTTTGCAAACAGCTTCAGCTAACGGCTTGAGGCAGTTGCTGATGTGTTGACGTGTGAGAGCAGCGCACGACTTAACTTTGTGGCATGTTTAGTGGCAAATGTGTAAGGCAAACTGTATACCGTACAGTATACACAATAAAACACAACATCGTACGCACACACACACACACACACACCCTCGTAACAAGAATTTCAATTCGCGTCTTTTCATTTATGCCAGAAAGCGTAAGCAAACTTTCAAGACAGCAATAAAATTGCTCTAATGCCGCAAAACTTCCGGAACCACTAAATTCACGTGCTGTGCTCCAGCGTCATACATTTAGCATTGTATTTGCATATGTTTTTGGGGGAGGGGGGGGAGAAGAAGGATGTGTGTGACTTAGTAGGGGTGGCTCCATAGCAATAAAGAGCTACTGGAGACAGGCGCTTGTTTCCTCCATTTGCTGCCTGTCATATTTCCATTAGCATTTGCCATTTAACTCATCATCTATGCATATGTGTGCGTGTGTGAGTATAAGCAAGTGTATCATCTTGCAGCTTAGCTGTTTAGCACATTTATTACCCACATTTTGACATCCGGCTTTTATCCTTTCGCTCCACACAATTCACGCTCAGCGCCTCCAATCCTAGCAGCGTCATAATTGCTGTCTCTGCTGCCTTTGGCGACAAGTGGAATACCCAACCCAATATAATATATATATAACAACATCTATATCTGATTCTAAAACTCTTGCAAAGTTTATTATTGTCCTTGTTGTGTCAGTTTCCTACACAGCTCTTTCTGCTTTTTAATTATTCAAACACTTGGCGTACGTGTCGTATGAGCAATTTGACAAGTGTTGCACGATTAAAAAGTGCTCCATGCAGCTACTAAAGATATAGGCATATCAACTATATATATCAGTAGAGCAGATCACAGAGTATATATAAAAAATAATACAAACTAACTTTTACTAATAAAAGATAGGGAAATTTCAATTCTTAACAACAAATCTCTAACAATTAAAATCAGTCAAAATCTTCTTTGATTTGCTTAATAAACAGCTTCAAATTACAAAAATTTAAACATATTTCAACTAAATAAAGCATTTTATAGTTATTTAAGTGTTTGTATATATATGTATTTGTGCATTGCTTGTAGCATTAATTGGACTGACACGATCCATTGATAGTGCAAATGGAATTTAACCTCGAACGCAATGAAATAAATGAGTTGCCATTGGCTACTGATTGTTGAACTTTTGAACTGTATCGGTACTTAATAGAAACGCAATCAAATAATTGCGCAAAGTGTGCCACAATCAAATATAGCAACAAATTAACCAAACGCCAACACCAAAATAACTGCAACATAAGACAATAATAACAGCAACAGCAACAACAACAATATTAAATAACTGTCATTGTGGTTTTGTTGGCTGCTGTTACTGCAAATCGATAAATCGAGAGAACCGCAAAATGAAAAATACAAAAAAAAAAAATAATAATAATAAAAAAAAACATAATAAATAAAAGACAAAAACAAAACTTAAAAGACACAAAAATAAGTTATCCGCATGCCGCATCTGCCGTCTATCTATCTGCCACATCGCACCCCTCCCTTAACCCAAGACCAAAGCGATAAGTTTACAATTGCTTATGACTTCAATTAATCTGTGGAAAGCGCCTACGCAGCCAGTTTAAGCAGTGCGAAGAGTGCAGCAAACAAAGAGAAGCATAAACTGTAGAAAACGAAAGAATATTGCAGAAACCAGCACTAGCTGACTAAGTGATACTCTTTCTAAACGAATGTTTAGCTATGTCTGCTATATAAACTTGACTTTAAGCATATTGTTTTAACTATTCTCCATATACTTTATATATTTTTATGTTTATATAATAAACAATATATTTAATGTACCCTATGGTAAGTGTATTAAATATTAAACCAATACACAATTTTGCACAAGAATAGAAATTGCCCAGAACCGCGTCTGTGGTCGATACTCGCTGGTTGGTTGGCTTAAAGCTGTAGACGCTATCTACTCATAAGACTCAGTTTGAGTCCAAGAAGACCGAGTCTGAGTCTGAGTCTGAGTCTGCGACTGCGACTGCATCTTCGTCTGAGTCGCAGACTCAGTTGCAGCTATAGAAGACAATTGACCTGAAATTTCATTGAAGATGTGCCCGAGCTGTGTTGGGTTGAAGTGAACTTGTGCGACCAAGAGGCAAGCACCTTACAATATAACCATGTACATCGGCTTAGGGGGCAAGAACAAGGCTGCATTGCAAGCAAGTCTTTGAAATCTATACAAAACGGTAAATTGCTTAGTCATTTGACCAACTTGCTGCTGCGTTGATGTTGTTGCCACAGCCACAGCAACAGCCAAAGCCACAGTCAGAGCCAGTATAACATGGCAAAAGTTGCAGCTTGAGGCATGCCCACAAATGCAGCAAGCATCGATGATTGTAATCATGATCATTATAATTATTTGACTTTGCTATTATTATCAAAATGAAATCGCATATTGAGCCAGCTACACCACGCCACACCACACCACACCACACCACACCACACCACACCGCACCGCACATGCATGTCCAGTGCCACTAGAGTAGAGAATTGCACGCATCCATTGCAACTATGAGAGAGTAGGCATATACCCCACTCTTAGCTCTATTTCACACACCCACACATACACGTTGCTTGGCGTCCATTTGAAGCAGGCCAAAATGCTGTGGCAGACTCTGAACTATGGCACGTCAAAATTACTTTCTTAAAATCAGCCTTGATTGTCTTTAGCCCAAAAGATTGGGTTCATGAGAAAATGAGTTTAGGCCCAATAATTGGAGCAAGGTGGGAATAAATAATGTGTGTGTTAAGGCATGTTTGTAGTATATAGAAACTGAACATGTCGAAAGGATGACGAATAAAACTCCTAGTCTTAAATATAAGTTGTCTTATTGTATATAGTTAGCATCTTCTGGGATTGTTTCAACTTTGTTTCAATTAAAGCAGTTGAATAACTAATTAAAATAGATTTTAATTTTATATTCATGAGACAATGGTCATCTATTTAAAACAAGTAAGATAATCATTTACATATAAAATTAAAATATTTAATTAAATACAAAATTAATTACACTCAAATGATGTTCAGGCCAAGAACTCAACTCTGTGAGATGCAGACAATGAGTATGATTATTATGATAATAAAAATGTCTACTTATAAACCTGGAAATATTACTATAGATGAATGGATAAGAGAAGTGTAAATGATGATGCTAAATGAATAGATAATAATAATATAGATAAATATAATATATAATAGTATTAAATTCCAGTCAGAATTTAATAAATTTTCGATCATTTCTTAAGCTGTCAAATATATTACAAATATATATTATAATTTAGTTCAATTTGATTTAATTTAAGTTAAAATATTCAAAAGTAAATTTAAAATAAAAAATCTTATATAAATTTTTTGAAAATATTTTAATTTAATTTTAATTTGTATCTTAAATTAAATAAATTAAGCAATATACTAGAAGAGCAATTTAAATTAGTTAAGGAAAAACTTGTTAATATATAATAAAATATAATAAATGGAAAATATTTAAATATTTTATTGAATTTATAACTTAAAAATTGCAGTTATTATTATTATTTGCCACAAAATTGATATTAAAATAAAATTAAAATATTAAAGTACAAGAATCAAGCTTCTTTATAGATAATTTGTGGCAGGTGTTGTAAATTATATCAATTGGTTTATAAAGCAAATCCTTGGCAGAGTCAATTTTCAATTTACGCAAATACATATGAAATTAGGCGAGGAAATCGGAAAATGAGTGCAATGAGCACAACATACATATGTGTATATATGTATGTGTATTAATATATGACTGATATTAGCAGCAGCAGTGTTGCAGCCAGGTGCACAAATTGCCACAGCTAAGAGGTATGAGGTATGAGTACTCCAAACGTAAGGAGCCGAAATTCAGAAAAAAAAACAAAAACTTCGACTACCACAAGGGGTTAAGTGAGCAAAGTTCGTGGCCGCGGTACGTGTGTGTGTGTGTGTGTGTGTGTGTGTGTGTGTGTAAGCATCATATGTGTAGGCTTTATGCATGTAGCAACTGCAACTGCAACAGCATATCAATTTCAAACTGCAGCTGTGCAGTAGCCTCAGCATTGGCCACTGTTTGACTGCAGCAGCTTCCAGCTATTTGGGGTCTTGGTCTCAGTCTCAGTCTCAGTCTCAGTTTTTGAACTTGGTTCCAGTCTCCGTTCCAGTCACCTCTTAACCGGCACACATGTGGTGTACTACAGATTTGTTTTGGTTGCATGGATTTTGAAGATTTGAACATTTGGTTTTGGTTTTTGTTGTCTTCGCAGAGTCTGGAAAACTTTTGACCTGCTCACGCGTTTATTGAATTTTCCGTAATTGTTGGCGCCATTTCTTTGCAATTTTCTTTTAGCATAACGGTACGTGTTTACTATATAATATATATAGTATATATAATAGTTTTTATCAAACTATTTTCTCTATTAAATTTGCTATAAACTATAACTTAATTTCATAATTTTCTCACTTTTAGGTCTTCGTATAAAGTACAGTGAATACCTGAGGTATGTACCAATAAAAGGCAAAACTACTCCCTATATACACCCCTATATCATCAATCATTTTATAAAAGCAATTAAGGTTGGAATCGTGTCAACTGCTAACGTGTTTAAGGCCCTGCTTATAAGGCTAAGTCTAGCAAAGACAACAGCAGCCACAGGTGCCAAGAAGGGGGCCAATGGATGTCAGGTAAGAAGCTAGACAACAACTTCTTATGTCTATAAGCAATTAAAGCCACAAATAATGTCAGTGGTGATAAATATTGTTAAGTGCGCCTCACATGAAAGTTGTCAAAAAACGTTTGAGAAATTTTCACCGAAAGGCGTACATAAAAAAACAAAATAAAAAAGTAAATCCTAAGACATGAGTTTGGATGTTTATCAAACACCTCTGCCAATGCGTGAGGCCTCAAGGTGTGGCTTCAAGCAACATGGTCCATGGTACACGCAAACACAAAATTCAAAGACAGATCCCATAAATGGGCACTGGCACTGGCACTGTCCATGGCACTGGCACTGGCACCCATAAGAGACGTTGCCTGATAGCCAAAAGATAAGCAACATTACCGTACAATTTTCAATTAACACGAGGCAAAAGGCAACTGCCAAAAGAGCTAGGAGGTGGGGGGAAACCGTTGAAATTCCATATGGCCCGTGCTCGATTGCCACCACCACGGCGCAAAGTGGCGCTTGCAGGCAAAACTGTCCAAGCTCTACAAATTGTCTAATCTTACTATGCCAACTGAGCACCTGGTCTGGTAGTGCTATGGAATCTTTGGTAGCCGTCAGCAAGAAGTAGTCAAGAGCAACACCAACCAGAATTGACCAACCACTAGACAATTTATCAACCAAAGAGCCACCAGTTTCGACCATAAAACCTCTTTCTATAGATCCTTTGGCTTCTGCCGAAGCAGCCACTAATCCACAACCAATACACTTATATAAATTTGCTGTATACTAATTCAAAGTTTAGCTACAATTTCCATAGGAAAATGTTGTGTATTTATATCCCATTTTCATTTCATTTTGACATTTTTTATATGATAGTGTTTAAAGTAGGCAGAGTAGTACAATATATATATATTGTATTTAAAAGGTCAGCCTAAACAGTAATTTCGTTTTTTTTCTTTAAAATTATAAGTTTTTTTTCCCTTTAAAATTCCAAAATAAATGGCTGACCTTATAAGATTTGGCTGCAGATTCCAATCGTTGTGCCGCGTTAGAACAGGAACTCAAGTTAAATGCAGTTTTGTGGATATCCCTCAGACGAACTTGAATGCTTTCAAGAGAAATTATGCTAAAAAGTGTGAGAAGAAGAAATCATATAAAATATATATGATACGTCATGGTGAATCTGAGTGGAATCAAAAGAACTTATTTTGTGGCTGGGTTGATGCCGCACTGACTGAAAAAGGTAGACAGGAGGCTTGTGCTGCTGGAAAATCTTTAAAGGAAGCTAAAGTAAAATTTGATATGGCTTATACTTCAATGCTGTCGAGAGCACAGGATACATTACATTTAATACTTGACGCTATTGGACAAAAGGATTTACCTATATGCAAGACTTGGCGTTTAAATGAACGTCATTATGGTGGTTTAACAGGTCTGGACAAGGCCGAAACGGCTAAAAAATTTGGTGAAGATCAAGTTAAGATCTGGCGTCGTAGCTTCGATACTCCACCCCCACCCATGGAAGAGGATCATAAATACCATTGTCAAATTGTAAAAGATAAGCGTTACATTGGTGAAATCAAAGCCGAAGAATTTCCTAAAGCCGAATCCCTTAAATTGACTATCGATAGGACAATGCCCTACTGGAACGATATAATTATACCACAGATTAAAGGTGGCAAGACAATCATTATTGCTGCACATGGCAACAGCCTTCGTGGCATTGTTAAACATTTGGATGATATCTCCAATGAGGATATCATGGAACTTAATCTACCTACTGGCATACCCTTTGTCTATGAACTTGATCCGTGCATGCTGCCCATAAAACCAAGGAAATTTCTAGGTGACGAAGAAACGGTCAAAAAAGCCATCGAAAGAGTAGCCAATCAGGGCAAAGTTAAAAAGTGACCACAAACATAATAACATGATCAATCTATGTGGGGGTCCTAAGGTTATCATATTATTTGCGGCAGACACAGCCAAATAAATTGCATAAATATTAGAAGAAGGTCGTAATAATAATATTAAACAAAGCAAAACACGAGGCTAGCTAGCAAACTAACAGAAAAAAAAAGTATCTGATTCTGATTCAAATTCTGATTCAGAATTTCATAAACAGAATCAAAATCGAGCAACGAATGTCAAGCAGCAAATAAATTTATTTGATTTTAATTGACAATGAAAAGTCAACAATGGCAGCACAAAGACAGACACTGAACCTCAACTCGATCTTCAATATTTTCTTATATATTTTCATATATATATATTTATGTCTGATATATACTGTTCATCTCTGAAATCAGGCTTCAGTTTCACTTCTCATACTCATACTCAGTCTCAGTCTGAGTCTCAGTTTGAGTCTGAGTCTTATTCTCTGTTTTACTTCCCGACCCAATCCGAATTTCATTGTACGTCAATTTTAATTGCCATATGAGTTCAGTTGGCTTCAGTTCCTTGGCAGTTGGAATTTTGTGCGCGACATTCAAATGGGTCGAATTTTAATTTGTTTAAATGAAATACTCATTTAGGTTTTATTGACAAACAAATTGAATTGATTGATCTAAATGAATTTATGCGGTCAGTGGCAATCGTCTAACAAATATGCTCTCTCTCTCTCGCTTACACCTTTTCAACTATATTCATAGGTTTATTCAGACCTGTATTCATCAAATACTCAGTTCATGCTTTTTCTACACATTTCCAGTATTAACTGACACTGTGTGAAATTTCGATTGTCTGTATATACCCCGGACTTGACATATTGTTTAGTTTAAATGTATATACTTTATATATCTATGTATATATATATATATTTATACATTTGGTAAGATTGTATTTTATTGCAAATCGAATAAGCGTGAGCTCCACATTATTTGAACTTAATTATGTAGAAAGCAGCGCTGTCCCGGGGCGCATCGTCAATTCTTTCCACTACAAATACGAATGCAGCATAGAAATTGCAGTAACATAAAAATGTTTGCACTTCGTATTTGTCGCACATAAAATCTAATATCGAATTACAAGAGCTGCACAGTGCCTTACCCATGGTTCATGTACCACGGTCCACGGTCCACGGTCCATGGTCCCAAAGTCCATGGTTATGCAGTCCATAGGCCAAGCAGTCTGCTGACTGTTGACTATAGGCAAAAGGTAGAAGGCAGACGACTGAAGGCTGAAGGCTGAAGGCTGTGGTTCATGTAGCTATGGAGCCATGGAGTGTGCGTGTCAGCGAAACTTTGTCTGGCTGGCAGGCGTGCCCCCAGCCAAAGGGAACCCCCAAGCCCGTCGCCAGCAACTTGTGGCTGCCCATAAAGAAACTGAATTGAGTTAAATGTGCGATAAATTGCTTTTTGCATTTATCATGGTCTGCACAGTGCAGGGCCAATGATGCAGCTAAAGTTGCACTTGTAGTTGTAGCTGGAGTTGGAGTTGCAGTTGAAGATGGGCCAAGTCTACGCCTAGGCGTACTGCGGCTGTCAGGGACTGTGGCGAATATTGAACAAGATTTTTAATTAGTCGCAAAAACAAAGCAGAAAACAAAAGGAAAAACAGAAAAATAAAAATTACAAAACGGGCAAATAAAATTAAAGCCACAAGGAATTTATTGGTCTTGCAGTTTATTTATGTAACGCTTAGGCTAAGTCCTGTTTAAGGATTTTGCTTATATAGGGCAAAAAGCTGGATACTCGTGTATACACATCAGGTTTGCCCTGGGCACAGGTGGCACTGCCATAGGATACAATGCCCACCAGTTGCAGCTGTTGCCGCCCAACTGACATGATCAAAGGACCACCGGAATCACCCTGTGTAAGTAACATAAACTAAGTAGAACATTTAACATTATTAAGCTGAAAGTAGTTACCATGCAGGCGCCCTGACCATGTGCCGACAATGCACAAATCTCACTGTGTGTAACCCGAAAGCCTTTCTTTGCACATTCCTCATTCGAGATGGTCTTATAGTTTAGCACTTGAAGACGATCCGGCAGCTTAGAGCCTGAGCTGCTTGGTGTTGTGGATCCCCAGCCGGTAAGTCGTACGGGTACCTTACTGCCAATGCGTTCATTACCACCCAAGTGTATGGTGCTGATCTCACTTCGATTTAGGGCAAACGGCGTACTCACCTTAAGCAGCGCAATGTCATTGATAATGCGCGGTGACATGGCATACTCTGGATGCACATGCCTGGTCACAATCTTGTGCCGCAAACCACCTAGCTTCCAGTTAAGTGTGCCGCCCAATACACTTATATTCTCCAAGTTCACCTTTTCCACACAATGTGCTGCAGTTAACACATGTCTATCACTTACTATGGAACCACTACAGAAATGACTCCAGCCGCCACGTCTTAGCACCTGCATGGATACCTGAAAAGGCACCGATTTGTTCATCAGCATGCCACCATTAATCCTTAATGAATCCAATTCCTCCTCCACAACTTCTTTAGCTATTAAAGTATCAGTTGCCTTGGCCAAATCCAGGCAGAGGTAGGCCAAAAGACAAATCCTTAATAGCTCTTGATACTTCATTCTTAGTGCAAAAGTTAACAATATTTTTCATGCAGTCAAATTGTATCTTTTATATCCGCGTATCTTTTGGCTGCGACGGCATTATCTTTATATCATTATTGGCTTGGCAAATAGTAAAAGTTAAATAAAAGATTGTGGTATTTTGGCTTATTAAATGTTAAACTGATTCTTAAGTTAAGTATATATAAGTAGTAGGTCAAGATTAAGTTACATAATATAATTTCATTCATTTTCAGCTCAGTTAATTACTATATATTATATAAAATATTTTACTGTAATATTTTTTTATACAATTATGGCCAATTTCATTACAAATCTTAAAAATATTACTTCCCTATAAGCCAGTTAATCAGTCAGTTTTTTTTTTATAGTAAATTCCGTTTTGGCAAAAAGTTTGAAAAATTCATGGTAATAAAATGCATTTTAATGTTTTCATCGCATTCGTTTTGCTGGCTTGAAGTAACTTTGTCATTATCTGATTTCATTTGTATATATATATATATATATATATATATATATCGGACTTAAAGTTAACGCCAGTCGGCAAAAGGGTTCAGTGTTAACAAGATAAGCATCCTGTCTGCCTTTGTGCAAAGGGTAGAGAGGCCGCCTGGAACGCCATCATTATTATGACATTTTGGTTGATTGCCCGCCTTATACTTGACCATGTTCTACTACCAAACTTCTGTAGAATTATGCGTGTGGCCAAGACCAACACCAGAACAGGCTCAGCCGAAAGCAAACGCAAACGCAAAAAAAAATATTTTGACTGCAACTTTTATTGCCTGTCTCTCTGTGTATATGTATTTCTATATATATGTGTGTGTATGTGTGCGTCAGTGTGTGTATGTGTGTTAAGCGGCTGTTCTGTGTACTGCTATAGCAGAGTCTTCAATGTGATTTATATGTCGGTTCTTAAAGCAATGCCGCTGGTTTTATGACTTTCAGACTTTGGAGCTGTGAACAGTGCCTACAAATTCAGTAGCCAGTCGAAAACTTATGTATTTAATTGTCTTTTGCACGTGTGCTCTAAATTGACCTCTCTCTCACACACACACACACACACACATATATATATACATAAAATATAAGTATGAAAACATCAGGAAAATATTTTTAAAGCAAAGTTCATGTATTAAGTTATATGACATTCCCCAGACAGTTCAATATGAAAGTATACAACATTAAGCTTCACTGTAATATCTTATGCAAATGAGTACAAATTCTTTAATATATAGACAATAAATTAGTAGTAGCAAATATATATATATATATGTATGTATATTTACATATACTAGCAAATCAAGCAGCTGCCAAATAAATTTTCCACTTGTTGTGGCAATTAATTTTGCACACCCTGCGAGCTCCGATTATTTCTACCAGACAACAACAGCAACAACAACAGCAATGACAACACCAACAACAACATCAACAAGCTTAGTTAATACAAGTATGGAACATTTAGAAGAAATGTGGAGTGGAAAATTAATTGCATGTTTTGCATAATCAGTAAATTGGTCGTTTATTTTAGTACTTAATTTAGCAGTGCCACAAGGTGCTCTGCTTACTACTCCTACTTCATTTCCCGCTCCTACTCCTTCTTCTCATGCTCATACACCTTCTCATCTTGCACAAGCTTATACACAAACACACACACACATTGTATACCTATAAATTATGAGTGGCTCCTTGGATGAGAACACTCTAAGTGCTCCTACAGCGGGGCAAGTGAAGTATATATTTTTATTTGCAAATCAGATAAGAGATGTGCAACACAGCAAGCAACCTTAACCATTTGTACATACTTATGCTTACGGTTATGTATACTGATACTGATACTTATACTTATACATATAACTATACTGATACTGATACAGATACTGATACTGATACTGAATCGGATAGTGAATACAGATATAGCTCTGTTAATATTTATAGGTCGCGTGAGCTTGTTACCTAATTGATGACAACAGGTAGGCGCTTCTGTCACTGTTTCAGTATATGATTGTCCCATACTATATCTGAGATATAGAAAACAGGTAATCTTATGATATTCAAGCACGCACATCCTAACAGCAGGAGTTGTTGCAATTGTCTCCACTAGGTGTCGCTCTTTCTCTGAGTGCTATAAACAGTTGCAGTTGGATTTTAAAGTGAAAAGTTTATAATTATATATTTATATTTTATATATAAAAAAATTTTAAATTTAAAATTTAATATTTAAATATAATTATATATTTTTAATATTAATTTTAATTTTATTTAAATTTTGTTAGGCAATATTTTAAAAATTTAATTTCATTTGTATTACAATTTTTGGTCGACTGCTCATAGTTGACATTAAATAAATAAATAAATAAAATATTTAAATAAATTGAAAACTTAGTTTTTTTTATGTAATCAATCCAATTAATATTCACTTTGTTACAAGTGTGTCTAATGAGTTGACATAGGGATTAACCTGTCAATAGAGCTGGTTAAACTTTTATGCAAATTATATGCAAGAACTAAAAATAAAACTTGCAGATAAAACCTGTCACGTTATACGCTTATATACTCGGCACCTTTACAGGGTGGTCCAATTAACAAAAGCCAATGGCACAAATGGAATGGATAAGTTGGGCGCCAAGGAACACAAACAAACAAACACGAACGCATCCTGCCAAAATAATAAAGCCATTTCAAGTTCAAATCGGTTCGTAGGCAGTAGGCAGTGCGGAGCCAGCAACAATTAACACAGTAGTCCAAAGATCAAGACCTCAACATACAGCAGCCGTAGCAGCACCGACTCCCAGAATCCAAGAGAGGTGTGCATAATTAATTTGCGACGCCACACACACAGTTGTTGAGTTTGAGGTGCAGTAAAATGATTCATTAGCCGAATGCAATCAGGCCGGAACTGACACATGGCAAGAAGATGCAGATAGCCACTGCGCACTGTGACCGCCCAGACGTTGGCAACTGAAGTTGATTTGCATCGAACATGTGCGCTGCCTAGATAGCCAGTATCCTCCAATGCGAAAGGTGTTGATTGCCCTTGGCAACTGTTGATGTTCCAATGCTCCGATTTACTGCCACCTGCGTTGCGCCCTCCTCCTGGTACAATGAATTAAAAGAAATGTCCGCTGCTTGGGAACAGCCAGCAGAAGAAGGCAACAGACAGCAGGCAGATGCAGCAGCAGCTTGTTTAATCGGAATATTTAAATTATTCATTGATTAAAACTGCAGCCTGGACAACTTGAATCCACTCAACGTACTCCCTTACCAACTTCGTTCTCAACTGTTACTTGATCCTGTTGTTGTAGTGCAACAAAGTCTTTGCTCTTGTCGTTTCAATTTGGCTGTGGGTGTTTGAGAGTTGGAAATGTACCTGTAGGTGTCGATACCAGGAATTAAGGAATCAGCTATCTATCCCAATCTTACTGTCACACTCCACACAGCATTTTCCATACAAAATGCCACCCAAAATGAGACACAATAATTTATATATAATTATTTGAAACCATTGGGTTTTCCATTCGTTTTTCCACATCGTTTACAACTACAAATTGTGCCACATATTATGAACTTATGTTACCTTATAAGCTTATCGCTTTTAAGCCGACGACCTTGTTACCCATTAAACAAATAACACTCAGACCACCCACAGTTACCTAGCTCCGGGTGGGATTCGATAAAATTCTAATGAGCCCAGAATGCAATGTATATAAAGCGCCGTTGCAGCTGGTAGTCATAACAGACACACACCATGGAGGAGCGACTAAATTTGGCTTTGTTGCTGTGCGGATTTGCGGCGCTTCAAGTAATTGCTGGGCAACCTATGAACAAAGCAATTGATTGTAAGTGTATAAGTTATTTAGTAAGGAAGATCAAGGATTAAACAATTTACCATCTACTTGCAGTGGATGAGTATTTTGAGAGTGCAGATAGCAGTTCACAGGAACGTGTTGTTGGCGGTTATGATGTGCCGGATGATGAATATGTGCCTTACCAGGTTTCTATGCAGTTCCTAACACGCAGCGGCAAGCAACGTCATTTCTGTGGTGGCTCTCTCATAGCACCTAACAGAGTACTAACTGCAGCACACTGTGTCAACGGGCAGAATGCCAGTCGTATAAGTGTTGTGGCTGGCATAAGAGATCTTAATGATAGTACTGGCTATCGTTCCCAAGTGCAATCGTATGAGATGAACGAAAACTATCAAGAATTGGTAACAAGTGATATTGCAATTCTTAAAATTGATCCACCCTTTGAGCTGAATGAGAAACGCGTTAACACCATTGATGTGAGTAGCAATGATCTTGTTGGCTCTGATCAGGAGGTACTACTTACCGGTTGGGGTTCCGTCTTTCATTTTGGCACTGGACCTTTTGCCAAATATCCGACCATTCTGCAAAAGCTTAACTACAAGACCTTATCTAATGCCAGATGCAAGGAGACCATGTCCCAGCTGACAGACACAGAGATCTGTGCTCTTGAACGTTTTGGCAAAGGCGCCTGCAATGTAAGTAAACTTAATTGTGTAATCATAGCGTATTATATGAATCTATTTTATGCTATTTTAGGGTGACTCGGGTGGTCCGTTAGTCATGGCCAATGGTGAGTCCCTAAAGCAGGTGGGTGTCGTCTCATATGGCACCGCTTTTTGTGCGTCAAACAGTCCAGATGTCTATACCCGTGTTTCCATGTTTAATACATGGCTTAAGGATCGCATGGATTAAATTCTAGAAAATCTAACAAAAATCAAGCTTCCATTGTATAATTAAAATTCCACAGCTATGTAAAATACAATACATACAATCAAATGTTTATAAACTCTTTTCTAAATTATAATAAATACATTAAATTATAAAAATTGGCTAACTTTCGGCTGAGTTTAATCAATGAACTGTTCCTGATAAAAACGTTGCATACTCTTAGGCATTCATCTTAATAGTAACTTTTCAACGTATTACAAAGCGAAGCCGAAAGAGCTTGGTCTAATTAACTGTTAAGCGTATCAGGCTGTAGAGTCTTTTTTCGTAAATTAAAAATATTAGTAAATAGCAAAATACAGTCTTTATATTTAATTTATTTCCTTAAGCATTTGTCAGCATATAATTAAGTCTTTAGTAGTCTAGATAACTTTTATATAAATTAAAAGGGTTGCGGGGTTCACTGAATGACAATACAATTGGTTTGTTTTTACTTCTTTCTTCAACGGCATAACGTGCAATCAGCTGATTACCATTCTTAATAATGTCTACCGGTTTGAAGACTTCTTTACCTTCGGGATCTTCAATACCATTTTCATCGTTTTCTGCACCATCCTCTGTTTCGTTTTCATCCGCATTATAATCATATTCGAGACCATAATTTTCATTTTCGACCTCATCTGTTGTTGAGTCGTCGTGTGAGATCACGATTTCTCCAGCACTCTCTGCAGCAATCTGTGCGTTTATAATATTGTCATTTTCCAAACTGGGTTGTACGAAAAGTTCTCTTGTTTCAGTGATTGGTTCAACGAGGAGAGTAACTGGAATATTATCTTGAAGGGGTATCCTAGAAGGAATAGAGCGACCTCCCTCGGGGTTCTGCGGTGTTTTACCATCGTATGGTGTTGCGGATTCACCATCATCAACATCTGGGTTTGATGGTCGTTCACCCTCTTCTGGTACTTTGGGTCCACCAGGAATTGGTCTGGGACTTTCATCAACACCATCAGGAATTGTGGGTTCGTCAGGACTAGGCTTTGGCTTTTCTGGTATTTTGGCCTCTTCGCCATCTGGTTTAACCTTTGGAGGTCCGCCATCACTGCCCTCACCTGGTTCCACGGGATTGGGCTCTGGTTTAACCTGGTGGTGATGGTGATGATGATAATGATGATGGTGCTGACCAGGATGCTGGTCGTTGTGAAGCCCAAATTCACTCGGACCCGAACCGCTCGGACGAACTCGTGGACCGCTTGGACCACTTGGACCACTTGGACCACTTGGACCACTTGGACCACTTGGACCATCTGGACCACCTGGACCACTTGGACCACTTGGACCACTGGCACCACTGGGACCACTTGGACCACCGGGACCGGTTGGGCCACTTGGACCACTGGGACCACTTGGACCACTGGGACCACTTGGACCACCGGGACCGGTTGGGCCACTTGGACCACTGGGACCGCTTGGACCACCGGGACCGGTTGGGCCACTTGGACCACTGGGACCACTTGGACCACTGGGACCACTTGGACCACCGGGACCGGTTGGGCCACTTGGACCACTGGCACCACTTGGACCACTTGGACCACTGGGACCACTGGGACCACTTGGACCACCGGGACCGGTTGGGCCACTTGGACCACTGGGACCACTTGGACCACTGGGACCACTTGGACCACCGGGACCGGTTGGGCCACTTGGACCACTTGGACCACTTGGACCACTGGGACCACTTGGACCACTTGGACCACTTGGACCACTGGGACCACTGGGACCACTTGGACCACCGGGACCGGTTGGGCCACTTGGACCACTGGGACCACTTGGACCACTTGGACCACTTGGACCACTGGGACCACTTGGACCACCTGGACCACTTGGACCACTAGGACCACCTGGACCACTTGGACCACTTGGACCACTGGGACCACTTGGACCACTGGGACCACTTGGACCTCCCGGACCACTTGGACCACCGGGACCACTTGGACCACTTGGACCACTTGGACCACTGGGACCACTTGGACCACTGGGACCACTTGGACCTCCCGGACCATTTGGACCTCCCGGACCATTTGGACCACCTGGACCACCCGGACCACCTGGACCACCTGGACCACCTGGTCCACCTGGACCACCTGGACCACCTGGACCACCTGGACCACCTGGACCACCCGGACCACCTGGACCACCCGGACCACCCGGACCACCCGGACCACCTGGACCACCTGGAGTACCTGGAGGATGATGGTGGCCTGGACCATCAGGATGACCTGGACTACCAGCAGGTGGACCACCCGGACCACCTGGACCTCCTGGTCCACCTGGACCTCCTGGACCACTGGGGCCACCGGGACCACCCGGACCTCCTGGAGTACCTGGAGGATGATGGGGGCCTGGACCACCAGGATAATGATGACCAGGACTACCAGCAGGTGGACCACCCGGACCACCTGGGCCACCTGGTCCACCTGGACCTCCTGGACCACCCGGACCTCCAGGTGTACCTGGGGGATAATGGTGGCCTGGATGAGGGTGACCCGGATGTCCTGGATGATGATGACCTGGATGATGGCCCTTTCCTGGATGACCTGGATGATGGCCCTTTCCTGGGTGGTGATGGCCTGGGTGACCTGGTGATGGTACGGGATATGGTACGTATACTGGTGGTCCTGGAGGTCCTGGAGGTCCTGGAGGACCAGAACCACCTTGAGATCCTGGAGATCCTGGTGATCCTGGAGATCCCTGAGATCCACCTGTTCCTGGAGGTCCTAAAGGTCCCTGACCTCCTGGGGATCCCGGTGAACCTGGTGAGCCCTGGGAACCATGTGATCCCTGAGCTCCTGGTTGACCCAATAAACCTTGACTTCCTTGAGGACCTGGTTGTCCTTGTAAGCCTTGTGGTCCTTGAGTACCTTGTGCGCCTGGAACGCCTATTTGTCCCTTGTCTCCCTTTTCACCTTTGTCACCACGATCACCTTTTTCACCAGGAACGCCCGTATCACCCTTTGCTCCTGGGTGACCCGGCTTTCCATTGGTTCCTATAAAAGAAAGAAATGATTAAATCATGCATACGCATAAGAATAAAAGTATTGTCGTACCTGGAGTGCCCGGAACACCAGGTGGACCAGGTGGGCCTGGCGGACAGTTACATTTTGGAGGATGAGGATGATGATGGTGGTCAGATTTTGGATGGTGTGGAAAATAAGGAGGCGGAGGATAAAATTGTGGCGGTGGTTTAATTATCACTTTAGGTGGTGGAGGCGGTGGTGCTGGTGTTGCAACCTCCAACGATATATGTCGTCCATTATTCTTGTTTATTTGCTTTTTGACAGCTGAGCAATTACTGCCAGTAATACTCAAACCTATACACAAACGAAGATTAAAGGATTAGATTAACCCAATCTTAAGAATTTTGTCTTAATCCCAACTTACCCAGACAGAATATCGCTACGAGCAGCTTCATAGCTAAGCCTGAACTGAATAGAACTGTTTAAAGCGCCAAGCAATTAATGTCTTTTATACGAAAAACTCGAAAACGAAAATTTCGCAAAACATTTCATTATAATGAAAACACTTTTTAAAAATCTGCATGCAAAAATACCGTTGTACATAATTTACATGAAGAACTCAGTTTTAATAGTTGTGTTTTACTATCTTCTATTTTTTTTTTTGTTATCTATTTTATAGTTAAGTTTGTATATTAAAGAGAGACCGAATGTCTATCTTGATGCTCTAGTTCTCAAAAAAGAACTTGACGAAATGAAACATGTCCAAACAGGTTATTATCCTCTTCAATTTTTGGATTTCAATAAATTTGAAGTGCCAAAATATTAATATCAAATAGTAGCATGCGAAATTCTTAAGCTTTAAAATATATATAGCATCTATATAAACTATACTATAATTAGCATAATTAGTTCCATATACAAAGATATATATAGATATATTTATATATAAAAAGATGGGATCAATGTCAATTAAATTTATATAATATGTTAATGATATTGACGGATCTAAGAAATGACGTTAGATTATTTGCTGCAGCAAAAATAAGATGTGTCAGATTTGTTGCGAATTTGAATATATATCTATTCGATTTGCATAATGAGTAGGTGTTTGGGGGCTCAATTCAGAACAAACGAATTAATTTTTTATTACCCTGACTTGTCTGGCATAGTTTAAGATCAAGCTTTAAGCCATATATTCAGGCCAACTAACCTACTTAATGTGTAAATTTGAATGATCTCCGCTATAATACTATGGACCCAAGCGAATAGTATGAATTAATTACCGTAGTTTTAGTGACAAAATGATTCTGTATATAGTAATTTGAGTTAAACACAAGTCATAATAATATTTCTACTTTTTAAAGAAACCAAATTTATTAAATAATTTGTATTTTTCCTGCAAGGATAGTTTGCATAGATATTATTAGCATTGCCTCTACTTTATCTTGTAGAAGTCTTTGTATTTTAGATGAACGGATTAATAGATGGATCGATGTTATATAATACTGTTATATATCAATATCTATATATATTATAGTATTCCTTTCTAAACTCACACTTTCCAATTTTTGTTTATCAATATTAATACATAATCCAGGTAACCTTTTCTCTCATATTTCCTTTCTCTCCTTTTACTCATTTCTTACTTTTTATATTTTGCAGTTCTTTATATAAAAAAATTTAAGACAAAGCATAATTTTTTATAAATATTTATAACCAATTAAAAAAAATATATATTAATTCTTCCAAAAACAGTTTTAGCTCTTAATATTCTATATTGTGTTCGATTCATATTTTAAAACAAAAAAAAATTAACATACAGCTTTAATATATAATAAATGTTATATATGTATAATGTGTATAACATGATATATATTTAACCATTACTAATACATATTTATACAAGTTAATAGCTCAATTTATAAACAGTTTAAACTTAAGGTCAATTAAAAAGAGATAAAATGCATAATTTATGCAGATTTATTCAAGTGTTGTATCTATATTGAAAATCAATTATGAATGAAATATAACAAATGAATAAAGCCGAATTATTAGTTAACACACTTAAGAAAGGTATAGTACAATATGATATATTAAGCTGAACATTATCTATTGGTCTAAATAAGAGCATATGGGTTTTATTATATATGAAAAGAATATCTTATGTATAGATAAAAAATGTCTGAATGGCGTAGAATTTACAATATGCCAAAGAATGGCTAAGCAATGTGATAATTGTTGCTGATTTGTATAAATATTTATGATCTTTGCATAATAGACACCATTTGTTAACGGATTTAAGTCGTTTTTAAAGACTAACGTATTGTATTATAATATGTCAGTGTAAGAGAGAAATGTTCAGGTTTTAATAAAAAGAGAACAAAATGCGGATCATTAAATAACACAGAGAAAGTTTTGTAGTAAAATTATTGTATCAAAAGCCTTTCAAGCTATTAAAAGTAACTTTAAACTCTGAAAAAAAAGTAAAACAAAAGAAATAAAATTGAAAATCAAATATTTGGTAAATATATGAGTAGTCTTATTTATTTTCTGTTATCAAGAGATTCACATTATTATTGTAAATAAATTTTAGTAATATTAATTAATATTTTTAATATATTGTTATTGTTTTCTGCCGGGCATAAGCTTCGTCTCTAATTCAATTTGTTGTGTTTTTTCAATATCAGCAGCCCTTGATTGCTTTTCCCTCTTTTTACGTACAATATTAAGAAATTCAAACATAGGTTCATTTCGGCCAAGTTCGTTACCTTCTTCCAAAGTAATTGCCAACTTTTTGTTACTTGTTTCCGGTAGTTGAAGACATATATATGCACTCAGGAATACAAGAAGTGAGACTACCAAAAGTGGAAACGCTTTCAAGTATATACTCATATGCTGTATATAAGGTGTAAGAAATGCTCCACCATTACCAACAATTTGTATCAATGACATTCCACGTGATCGTATAGAGGTGGGAAGAAGCTCAGAAATAAATTGCATTGTTGATTGAAAAGTTAAGGCTGCAGTAATACGTGTGGAAATTACCAATAAAACTACCAAATATTTGTACTCATTTTGATCCATAGACATTGTTATACCCAATGCTAATACGAAACATCCAGCACTGATCATTGACGTGGACGATGTGGCTTTTCGACCAAGTCTGCTTTGCATGTGGGCAAGCAATAAGCCGGTAGGTAACATGGATATGCCATTCAAGGTGAATACAATAAATGGTGACAGACCAAGTCCTTCGACATTCCGTGATATAATAGTTGCGGGAATAAATACAAATATGCTAAAAACTTAAGAAAATTAAAAGGAAATCAATAAAAAATATATAAAATATACTTACATGAGCAGCAATAAAAGGATAAATCTATGTCGTAGACGTGGCCATTTAAGAACATCCCACAAGGTAGATTGTTTCTGTCCCATCCTCTTTTCAACACCCTCTTCGCAATAAGCGCAAAAGGAGTTGAAGTCATCTTCACTCACAGTGCGACGATTTATGTTAGCAACTCGTCGTAATCGTTGAACAGCGCCATCTATGTCATTTCGCGTAATCAACCATTGTGCACTTTCCTGCACAAAGAAGTAACATAATCCCACAGACAATAGAGGCAAAGATGCGAGTAGTAAAAATTTTTGCCAATGACCTAGCCAAACGGCCATCCAAGTGGTAAAGATCAGACCGGAGGAAAAAGCTAAACCATTAACAGTGTTAATGCCAACATTTCTAAATTGTGGTGAACTATATTCCAGCACTAAATAAATAAATATATGTATTATTTAATATAATTAATAGAAATTTCATTATTATTACCAAGTACAACCATAAGATAAAAATTGCAAGCAGTTCCCGAGCCTGCAATGAAGCGGCTTGCCGAAAATGTTGCAACACTTTCTGTAAATAAAGTTGCAATTTCACCGAAACAGCATGCAAAGTTGGCTAATATCATTGACTTTAGGCGACCAATTTTATCCCCAAGATTACCAAAAATTAAAGTGCCTATCATGGTACCTATAAAGAAGAAAGATTGGCCCACCTTTGACTTGTAAGCGGAATCACAAACCCAATTTAACTGAAAAAGAATATTATTTATAAAATTATAACTTAAACAAACTATAAAGTATCTTTAATATTGTTTAACTTTACCTCTGTAGCCATGCTTTTAAATCCATAATCATATTTATAGATCCATCTATCACAAACTTCGCTGCTTAGTGTAACATTTTCGTCCATTACTCTGTCTAAACGAGTGCAGGAAGGTCTATCAAAATTTGCATAAATCTGTCGAATATCATCAAAGCTACGGTTTTCCAACTGCTTATGATAACACCAATGCTCGGGTACCAATGCAATAAAGTTTTGTGAAAATATCTGCATTGTTACAACGAATCCAACCAAACCCATGTTTGCAAGCAATATATATTGATATCGGCCATTATTGCCACATTTGGCTAAAATTTCTTCAAACTCCATGACACTGATTAGCTTTTCTTAACACGTGTAGTACAACTGAAACATTGTTAACCTTAGATTATAATCATAATATATTTCTGACAGTCATATAGATTATGCTTAAAAATATTAAAAACTATGATAAGATAATCTTTAGGTAAGCTAATAAAGTTTTTGTACAAATATTAAAGCCAAGATTTTATATCTATTTGAATTTCAAAAGTTAAAAAAAACTTAGATGTGTTTTTTTTTAAATAATTTGTATGTTGATTAATAAGAATAATCAATTGAAATATTATTTAAAATAATTCAGCTATTCATTAAAAGCAAAGGCATTTAGCCTAGACAATCACCACAACTACAATGGGAATAAAAGTCAGACGCAGAACCTTTGAGCGAGCTGCTTAGTCTTTATGAACATTTCGTTAACACATTCACAGGTCGCTACCGATTGGCATATTTTTAAGAATTTATTAATAATAAATTAGTTTTTTATTATTGTTTATATTGGCTTAGTAACGCTTACATTTTAAGCTATAAATTTACATATGTAAGCTGTGTTTGTTTTGTACATTTTATTATTATATATAGTATATATTTATAGCTTACACAAACCTCCACACACCAAAATTGAAAACGAAACTTTCTTATGCAGATTTGTTGCCTTGTTAGAGTCTAAAATAATACTGAATTGTAGGTACAAGCTAATGGTAAGACGAAGCCAAAACCTGATAACATAATAATTCGCTACTTATTATATTATATACAACAAAGTACAGCGATGTTAAACACAGCTGAGTTTAATCTTGGGATAATTAAAACCAATAAACATCTTAGATATTAATAGTTGTTGTTATAGTATCACACGTTAATATGTTACATTTGATAATCTAGTCTGATATATATATGGCAGAATCAATTATTATCAAAATTATATATATATATACATTTTTGATAAGTCTTGTTTACTTTCTGTTACATATCTCATTATTATGTTAAATTTTCTTTTTTTTATTGTGGCAGTTCACAAATTTTGTTATCATATTTATATGAGCAGGTCTGGTAGAAAAATTAATAAATTAATTTTGAAAATATGTATTATTTATATTTAATAGGTTTATTTTGTTTCAATCAAATCTTATTTAAAGTATATTGAACTTAGGATGGACTACTTATCTCCAAGCTTAGTGGGTTACTGTCTCACAAGGGGTACTTGTAGCATATGCGAATTACCACCATAAAACCGCATTAAATTTTTGTTTGAATTGCAAGATCAAAATAAAGTACATATAATTTTTGCGCACCAAATACTCGAATTAGCGATATGAATGCAAATTTCCTTGAATTTGGGTCAGACTCTACTCTGTCTAATGCTATATAGTGTGATGTTATTAGATGAACTCTTGGCATTAGGCAAACAAACATGAGTCTTGTTGAAATACTTTTAATGACTGCTGTCTCATTGAGTAGCTGTACAGCACGAGTTAATTGTAAGTTTATAATAAAAGTTTAGAGGAGTTAATCTTTATGCTATTTCAGCTAGACAACCCATTGGCTGTACGCCCACGCGTATTGTGGGTAGCTCGGATGTGCCACCTGGAGAGTATATACCGTATCAGGTTTCAATGCAGTATGAAACCAGTCAGGGACAGGTGCATTTCTGTGGTGGTTCGATTATAGCACCAGATCGAGTGCTCACAGCTGCACACTGTTGTCAGGGTCTCAATGTGTCGCGTATGTCCATTGTAGCGGGCATACGGCAACTTGATGAACAGGGAGGTTCACGTTCCAAAGTAATATCCTACGCTATACATCCGGACTATATGGAGCTGGTGACCAGTGATATTGCTGTGCTAACTATTAAACCAGCGTTAGTATTTAACAACAAAAGCGTGGCACCTATTGAGTACCAGGATAAAGAATTTGTTGAAGGAGACATTCCAGTCACTCTAACTGGTTGGGGTCTAAGATTACCCGTACCGTTTCCCTTTCTGGAGAGTATTAACTATCCAAATACTTTGCAGCGCATGAGTTATTATACGATAACAAACGAAATGTGCCGCTCAAGAGGCATGTCTGACGTCACTGATACGGAGATATGTGCTAGGGGCGCATTTAGGGGAGCTTGTTCGGTAAGTAGAAGATATGCTGATCAGATTTCTCATATCATATACCTATCGTACATACATTTAGGGAGATTCTGGTGGGCCTTTGGTGCGCAACAAGAACGGAATAAAGTTAGTCGGAGTGGTGTCTTATGGCTTGGTAATTTGTGGTCTCTTCGTGTCGCCCGATGTCTATACAAGAGTTTCTACATTTAGCGACTGGATACAGCAGCAAATCAGTGCATAAAGAAAAGATATAGATGATTTGCATTAAGCTAGTCTACTCAAAGGACTAATTCAATGTATAATTACACATTTAACTAATTTACAAGCTAAAGAACTAACTATATACGAGTATCTGTTGGGGATTGGGATTAATAAACGTTTAAAGATGAAAGGGATTTTGATTTGAATAATAATAATAATTTTAGCCAGCAGCTTCCTCAGCTGGTGCTGCTTCCTCTGCTGGTGGTGCTGGGGCTTCTTCAGCAGGTGCTGGTGGCGGTTCTGCTGCTGCCTCTGGAGGTGGTTGCTCTGCAGCTGGTTCCCCTTCCGATACAGCTGCTGTGGCAGCTTCAGTAGCTTCCTCAGGCTTGTGAGCCTCCGATTCAGTAGGCGGTGCCTCTGTAGCTGCCGGCGTTTCTTCAGCCACTGCTGCTGTTGGCTCAGCTGTTGCCGGTTCAGTTGGTGGCGCTTCAGCTGGTGGCGCTTCAGCTGGTGGCGCTTCAGCTGGTGGCGCCTCAGCAACCTTTATAGTATCAGTAGTGTCCACCTTACCTAAAGTATGCTCTGATACAGGTGCAGTTCCAGCTGCCACAGCTGGAGTAGGAGTACTTGAAGTACCGGGACTTGACTTTTCAGACTTTGAGGTAGTTGTAGTGTCTTGCTCCTGGCAAGGATCTCCAAGCTAATAGTTCAATTAAAAATAATAAAATCAAGGATTAATGCTAGATAATATCAAACTTAACTTAACTTACCGGTTTTATAGATTGCCGCTGTAAAAGAAATAATTAGATCCTTAAACATTATTTCAAATCTTTCATTACCTACCGCCATTATAGTCTTAAAGAATCGCTGTATAACACGTGCTGCTGCGTCCCTACGTTTAACATTATCATCGTCACGTTCATCCTGCATTGTATAAATCATATATTAATATTCATATTAAAATAAACTAATTAATTAATAACTTATTGAATCAATTACTTACCACCATACAAGTACAGATACACACATTTTGGTCCATCATCTTACGTACAAGATAACCACGGAACACTGCCTGTATAAGAGTTGCCGCTTGATTACGTAACAATGTCTCGATACGTTTAAGTTCTCGCTCTCGGAAATATTGATAGAGTATCTCTGTGCCTTTGGAGTCACTGTCTGCAGCCATATAGGCGTCCACAAATCGTTTGTAAGCACTTTCAATTGATGGACGTGACAAGTCTAGTTCCTCCTCAGTAAAGTTACACTTTTGTATAAGTTCCTCTAGCATGTCAATATCTGCAAATTGAATCATTTCCTTGTTACGTCGCATTTCGCAGCGTCGTTTTTCAAGGAAATTTCGGAAACAATCCTCCATTACCTGACCCATTAATTCTGTTTTCTCCTTGGACAAGTCACATACACATAGGTCAGATATAATGCTGTCAACTTGTCGTAATGAACGATCCAAAATGCTTTTAGCCACTGCATGAAATTCAATGTATTGTATATATAATCTTGTTCCTAACCATCTATATATATAGAAGCTATATTTCTTACCCAATGCCTTCTCTCGTGTAACTATCACTGAATGCAGATAGTCTATAATAAACTGGCAAAGGCATTCCTTTGATGGTTGACATCGTAACACCTCTCGGGTAATATCGGAGAGCAGCTCTGGTAGTCCGTCGGGTACATTGATTGCTTGCTGACGTACCTTACCACGCTGTATAAGATAATTCATATTAACTTACGATAGTTTTCTTGTGATAAAAAAAACTTAATTAAAAACCAGTTTAATATAATTTTGACCTTTTTTGTTACAGCAGATGTGTTTAAACTTATGGATTCTTTACAATTTTAAATATGAACTATTGACATATTTAAATGGTATACTAGGTTCCATTTAAAAATCCTTAAAATAAATAATTTAATTTGAATTAATTATTTATTTTAATACACACATGTAAAAGTGGGTGTGTTGTGCTTTGTGTATCCTATTGAATCGACTGTTTATACAACTACAGTACAACTCCGCTTAACACAACTTCTTCAACTCGATCCTTTATGCAAATATCATAAAAAGAAATTCCAAAGATCTAAAATTTTAATAATTATTATTGGAATACAGTTCATAATAGCCCATCTTAAGTTAGAAAGAGAAACTAGAATTTATATTATTATAATATTATATTTATTATATGTTTTTACAGTTGCACAAAGCGAGAGCTAACTTTAGCGATAAGCTTTAAATTTGACTTGCAAAAGACTTACAAGACTCGTGTAATGACAATTTCAGAAAACCGTTGAACCTCATTTTATATTTGTCATTGACCTTTGTGTGGGACTTCTATATTTACCGACTATATTATACACTACACACTATTTGGATTATATTGTCTTTACCCCCAACCGCTTTGAGCTTTAATTATACCCTATACACTTATGGTATATAAATATTTACACAAAACTTAATTTTTATTTACAATTTATTATGGTAACTCGAATCTAACACACCAAGCTCGCTGCATATCAATGCATTGCAGGGGCGTGCGATTTAGTTTCAATAGGGTAATATAAAGCGAAACAGCCACAGTCGAGGATGTTCTTATCAATTTTGGTCTATATAATCGTCAGAATAAGACCATTTCACTTTTTAATGATAGCCAAGTCACTGACTGATAACGATAGCGCCAGCTGACGTCACAGATTCGAAAATGCATATAAAAGTTTTTTGTATTCGAAGATATTTTGCAATTTTGTATCGACTGGCAGTGTGTGACGAACCTTTTCGCCGAACAGACGCCGACGGAAGCTTTTTTTGGCATTCAATTTTGTTCACAGCTGTAGCTTTGATGGGATTAACGAAATGCAAAAGCTCTATAGGAACATATGGACGCTGAGTAATAACAACAACATATGTACATTTAACTTTTAGTATTAGTTATAGTAAATGTTTGCAGGTCGACGAACTGCCAGCTTTCTAAGCAGAGACAGCAACAATGGCATTGAGAGAGGCAGAGGCATTGCTTGTTTAGCAGCTCTCCCAGAAACGCATCAAATACTCCAGAAAACCTGCCGAGAGTTTGCAAATGCAGAGCTTATGCCGCATGCCAGACGGCATGATCGTGAGGAGCTCTTTCCGACTGAGCAGGTACGACGGCTGGGCGAATTGGGCTTGCTGTCTGTAGTCATAAAGGAAGAGTATGGTAACTACTGGTTTAACAATATAATATAATTTAGTTACTTTATACAATGCTCTCTTTACAGGTGGTTCAGGATTAGATTATCAGGCGTATGCCATAGGTATGGAGGAGGTAGCACGTGGGGATGCAGTGGTTTCACTTGTGATGGCGGTACACAATCTCTATCTGGGTGTTGTGCAGCAACATGGAACTGAGGAACAGAAACAAAAGTTCCTGGTGCCCTGCACTCAGGGAAAGCAAATTGCATTTTATGCACTTTCTGAACCTGGCAGTGGGTCGGATGCAGCGGCAGCGACAACTACAGCCAAGCCAGACGGAAATGGTGGCTACATTCTCAATGGCACAAAAGCCTGGATAAGTAACTCTAAGGAAGCTAGCGTTGGAATCGTTTTTACAACTATTGATAAGACTCTGAAGCACAAAGGTATCACAGCTTTTTTGGTGGACAAGAATGTGCAGGGACTATCTATTGCGAAAAAGGAAAATAAACTCGGTATGCGCGCATCCTCCACATGCCAATTGTCATTTGATGATGTCTACATACCGGAGTCACAAATGCTTGGAAAGCCTGGCGGGGGATTCACAGTTGCGATGCAGTCATTAGATTGCGGACGCATTGGTATTGCTGCTCAGTCTACGGGCATCGCACAGGCTGCTCTTGATCTGGCTACTGACTATGCCCAAAAACGTGAAGCCTTCGGACAACGCATCTCTCGTCTGCAAATGATACAACAGAAATTAGCTGATATGGCTGTACGTGTGGAGTCATCTCGGTTGTTAACATGGCGAGCTGCCTGGCTGAAAGACAATGGATTGCCAATCACCAAAGAGGCAGCAATGGCAAAATTGCACGCTTCCGAAACGGCCACATACTGTGCACATCAATGCATTCAAATACTGGGCGGCATGGGTTATACAACAGACCTTCCAGCAGAGCTTTATTATCGAAATGCTCGTGTCACTGAGATCTACGAAGGCACCTCCGAAATACAACGCATAGTGATTGCAAATTGTATTTTAAATAACATTTCCTGTTAGTCAATATTCAATTAATTAAAATATACCGTTGTAATAAACTTTAATTTGATTTAACACAATTGAATTTAACACAAAAGCTGGGAAATTCAAAAATATTGGTTCGCGCCCTATTTCAAATTTGTTAGAGATGGTAAGTGTACTCGATATTCGAACATTTCATCGATAAATCTTGAGTACTGTCAATTCGAACATTATTCATAACGATGTTTTTGCTTATCGAATAGCCAACACTGACATTTGAACATATGTTCATCAGTAAGCCAGAAAAACAGTAACAGTAAAAGTCATAACACAAACTTAGTAATTTTTCAAAAACACAAATGAGTTCTGATTTACTGCAACTAAATGTGGACACGCTGTTTGAACAGCAAAGTGTGCCGGAGATCGATGGAGTCCAGAAAAAAATTCAAAATGTATTGGAAAACAAACGCGAAGAGTTGCGTACCATGGTCGGGTAAGTAGCGTTGGCATTCAAATGATGTGGCATATTGCATTAGAAAACAATATTGTCATGCTTTATAGTGAACGTTATCGGGATCTTTTAAAGGCTGCTGATACTATAGCATCGATGCAAACATCAGCCGGTACACTTATTGAACAAGTCCACTGCATCCAAGCCAATTGCCAGATTTTAAATGAGCAACAATTGCTTGGGTTCAAAACAGCGCCCATATCGACAGCAACGGAGGAGGTGCAACAACGAACAGCTAATAAACAGATAAACAACTATTATAGCACTATGATACAGATAAAGTTGCTGAGTAGTTTACCTGAACTCATTTGGACACACATTGATAGGGAACAATTCTATTTAGCTACGGAAATGTTTATATTTAGTCGTCATATTAGCACCGGCTTACAGTTGGATGCCAAAAATTCATTAATGCAGCAGTTGCCTGTGGCACTAAAGCAATGGGAAATACTGCGTCCATTCCACGTGACCATCAAGCAAGCTGTGCTTTCTGTGCTAGAACGCGAACATCTTAATGCAGAAATGGCTGTTGATTGCATACAGAGCCTTCTGCTACTAGAAAAATGTAATTTGGGACAAGTGCTGCAGACTTTTCTTCAATTACGAGCCACAGCTTTCTCGAATTGTCTTCAATACCAGGGCACCGAGCAGGAACAGAACAAGCCACGACGTGTTAAGGAGCGCATATTAGCAAGTCTTCACATTTTAAACGGAACCGTTAACCTAGTGGAAAAATGCTTGTTAGGTAAGTAACTGAACATAATCTTGAGATTAAAATGTATTTATATATTTTGTGCGGTAGGCAATGGTTTACTTTTTCAACGCTTGGCAGAGTATACTGCACCCACTGCACCGCCCTGCATTACTCGTCTAGATAGCAGCGAACGGCAATTGGCATATTTGCTGCCTGACATTATATCAAGATATAAGCCACACTTTGATAAGCCAGAATTATCGTCGAAGCAGTTGGCAGATGGATTGCGTCAGTGGATAACAAAGATTGATAACTTGGCAGCTAAACAACTGCAGCAGATTTTTGCATTGGTCAGCAGTATGCAGATAATACAAGACATCAAGAGTGCAGCTGCAACTACTACAAAAACTTTTAACGAGTTGGAAAAGAAACTAAAGCTGGCCAAATCACAGCTGGACTTCTATAGATTGAAATATATACCGCTAATTAATGCACGCGTTCGCGAGATTATACACAACAGCTGGGAAGCGGCAGTGAAACAGACCTATGATCAGGTACTCATCATATTAGAAAACAGTAAAACACTTACACCGCAACAGATTTGGCATGAGGAACTCGATGATTTGCCATCTAGCCTAGCAGCGGCACTTGGCGATAGACCCAAGCGATTGGCTAATCGTACCAAGGGTTATGATGCATCAATTATTGAATTATGCGCACAGTTTGATGCACAGTTGGAGACTATCGTGAAGGAGTTAAATTTATTGCTTCAAGAGTCGACGACACGAGATGAGGACAAGGTATCGCTTATTTTATTTTTACGTGAAACAGCCCAGGAACAGATGTCCGCCTATTTGGGTAAACTAAAGGCACTGAATCTACAAGACCGTCGAGCACTCTTGCAAGCAGTGCGCAGCACATTGGCCATTGGTGAATTGTGCCCCAACTTAAAGCTGTGCTTTTGTCAACCATCTAGCTGGCGTCAGTGGGTTGAAGATTTGACAACGTTTAGTGTAGAGCATTGGCAACGCATGTGCACCTTAATTGAAGAGGAAATGCTTGCTATGTGGATGATTATTATCAACGATGTCCTCAGTTCACACAGTTGTGCGAAACACCTACCTGTTAATATTACTGATGATGTAATATTGCGCGATTTTGCGGTAGGTGTTCTTAATTATTCCATAAATATGATGAACTTTAAACCTATCCCTCGATCAATTGCAGCTTTGGCAAACACAGATCATTGAACAGCGTGATGAAGAGCACGACAAGAATGTCCAATCCACAATACGCATTCCCAGTCAACCACGACTATCATTGCAAACGTTTTTGCATAATTTAATCCAAAAGCTAAACAATACCATACCACAGACCTTACCTTCCAAAGTTCTATTGATCTTTAATCAGAAGCTTTTAACACAACTTTTAGAACACTATGAGATACTGGCCGCATTGGAGTGCACAAAAAACAATCAAAATATTGCTTTACAGTTGTATTTCGATCTGAAGTTTCTGGAACGTATTTTTATGGTTACTCGTGATGAACGTGTTCTTTATGAACATTTCCATAAATTGCAGCGCACGCTGCGTGATTGTATTGATCCGTTTGACTTTGAGCTTTTCGTTGAACATTTAAACAATTATGTTATCCGCTCCATACTGCGTCTGCATGGCGAATTGGGTGTTCTTACACCGGATCCGATTATACCAGAAGGCAATGCAAAGACAAGTGCCAGCTCTCTGTCACACGAGGCAGATCCAAATGTGCTTTGTTTGAGCTCTACTGGCTCTACCACACTTTGGTTTCCACTTTTACCAATTGTCATGCCGCAAGGTGCTCCAGGTACAGGATCTGCCCATACCGAACGCAAGTCTGTACAGACTGACTCAGAAAAGGTGAGTTACTATAAAAACGTTTTACTATAGTTTAGTTAATAGAATTAACAGAGGCTGAAGAAATTATAAAATTTATATATATATTGTTTTTTTATATAGATAATATCAATTGGCATTGCAGTATACTAGCTTATCTTTACTTTTTAACTTATTTATATTACTATATAATATTTTGTGTACTATCTTTTATAGGAGCTCTGTGAATAGTAGTATTATTTACAGAATTGTCAACGTCGGTAGGAATTATTATTGGTAATTTTATTTTCTGGTTTTTGTTTTCTTGTTTACAGCATGCAAAAGTTTATATAATTAACTATTTTATTTAATTTTTTTTAATCACACTAAAAGTCTGTCCGATTTAGTATATATTTATATGAATATTTTAAATATTTCTTTAGTGCTTATTAAAATGCAGTTTTCATTTTTCATTTATATAAAATTGCTCAAAATGAACTGCTTTATTGCACTGCTTGACAGCTTGTTCTTACTTTAAGCATAGCAAGTACACCAACCTTTAGCTCGTCAAGTGTAATAAATAATAATTCAAATTTATGCTCCAAGAGAACAAAAAATTTCAACAAACTAAATTAAGTTCTTATAATTTATAAATAATTAGCTATTATTACAGTTCGTTACTTAAACCAAAGTTTAACTAACTATTATAATGTATACCCAATAGCAACAACAATATACCACATGTAATTATGAATAAGGGTTTGCGCCTGTATATGTTGTGTGTGTGTGTGTGTGTGTGTGTGTGTTGTCAATTGAGTGCCTTAAATGCTAATTAATGAATTGGCCATTATTGAAATCAAATCGCTGTGCAAATGTTAATTTATTGCCGATGAATATGTTGGTTATTTGCTTACAGTTAGCCGTAGGTTTTTGGTAATTAGCTGCGATCTACCATGAAATAAATAAATCGAGCTCTAATTATTCCAATGCTTGTTAATTTGTGTTCTGCTGTTGCCCATAAATCTCGCAATGTTTGCAAATTAATAGATTAATCACGGAAATTACCACTTAATTAATAACACATATATCTTTTATATCCCTATCTCTCTTTTTCTCTCTCTCTCTCTCTTTATCTATCTCTCTTTATTTTTCCACTAAGCTGGCAACAACACCAACGCGCAAGTCATCAACACGCAAAAGTGATAGTAACAAATCGAAGTCGGGAGCAGCCTCATTCTTTGGTATGTCCCAGGAGTGGTTCCGTTAGAACCACCAAAGCATAGAGCAGATGAGGTTAATAAAGTGGCTAGTGAAGTGCACGAAACATTTGCGTTTATCCATGTGGAAGACCATCCAGCGACAGAGTACCACACAGCGCCAACAGCCACGCAACTTCATCTGCTCTCAATAATATAATAAGAGAGACACCGCAATCCACAAATGAAAAGCTCTAAAGGATAATGATGCTGCTGCTGCCTTCCTAGTATTTAAAATTCTTTATTTAATAACATTAACCAACTTGCAATATGTACAGTTTAAGCCTCAATTACTTGCATAACTTAGTAACGTGATATAAACGATTATATATATATTTATATTTATATATATATATATAAATGGTCATAATAATGGTCCCGTTATTTACATATACATTTCGTTTTACCTTAAAATATAGTTGTATATATATTTATTCTAATGTTGTAATTTAATGCGCTTTGATGTCGCTGTTATTTCTTTCCTCCTTTCTTTCCACTTGCGCCTGAGGGTGGCTTTTGGTCTTGTCCTTTCTTGGCGCCTCCTTTGTCAGCATTTGCTTTGTTTTTGCCACCACCTGAGCTACTGGCACCACCCCCACCTCCACCACCACCACTGCCACCGCCTTTCTTCTGTTGACACAAACGTACAAAAAAAAAGAAAAAAGGATTACAACTCGAAGACCAAGCAAATAATGAGAAACGTTTATTAAAAATAAGGACAAGCGCTTAGAATCTACAATTTCTCTTAACATTTACAAGCTAGCCATTATATAAAGGATAATTATACTAATATTCCTTTACTCCTTTCGCTCTTTCTGTAACTTAAAATGCTTCTATTAGAAAAGTTGAAATAAATTATAGCAAATAAGTTTATTAAACTATATTAATAACTATAACTATATTAACTATATTAATTATTATATATTATTATATTAAATATCTGATGTTTTAATAATAAATATTAATACATATCATACAATCTATACATAATAGAGCCTGACATTAATTAACCTACTATTTTGTGCAGTGCATAACAAAGCAGTTCAGCAGCTCTGTCACTTTATTGCCTGTGTATATTGCACTGTGAATAGAAGTGAGTATTTGTGTGTCTCTGTGTGTGTTAGCTGGATTTAGTTATGCTAGAGTGAGTGTAGGCAATGTGAAAATGAATAAATGCTGGCGTATGAATATTCGAATACTAAGAATTAATATTGAAACGACAATCCACAGGCAAAAGCGAATTGAAATTGCAATCGAAATGAATTCTATTTCCACATTTTTCAATTAGTTCAAAACTTATAAATTATAAATAATTGATAGAATTATTTGGAACTTGGAAAATATTTAATAATTAAAATATTTTATATTTCATTTTAATAATATAAATATTTTTATTTTGGTTATAATTAATTAGATGTTATTTTTAGACTCACAATTAAATTGTTAGTTGCATAACACAAATATTGCTTACATTGCCGCCACCACCGCCACCGCCTCCGCCACTACCACCGCCACCACCACCACCACCACCGCCGCCTGAACCACCGCCACCACCTTTATTTTTACCCATTTTATTAACTTCTTGTATTAGTAAATTATTTAACCTGCTTTCACCAGCAGCAAATGGCAACTAATAAGCTTTGGCTGCAAAAAAAGTCAAAATGCATAAATAATTTTAACCAAAGCGAAATGAAAAGCGAAATAAACCATGAAACCAAAACAAAATGCTAAACAAAAAAAAAAAAGAAATATACAAAATATACTCTATACATTATACACCAGAGAACGGGGCAGAGAGCAATGAGACGCGTCACAACCCCAGACACGGATGCCAATGTGGCCACAATGACTATGGTCAACAACTCTCTTAACTGATTTAGTTATCGAATCCCTGCTGCCTTCAGCCTCTACTAGCATCACTTGGCTGCCCCAAGCCACACAGTGTCTCAGTGTTTAAATGAAATGCTACAAAAGATTTGTTTAACTGAGAGTTTAATAATAAAATTTATTTGAAATTTTTTGATATAAAATTTTAATTTTAATTTGTTTTCATTCCTCTTTCTGTACGCAATTTGTTTTTAAACTCAACCACTGACAATTACCACTGTGCGGCGGTGCACTGTTTGCACTCGTTAAGCTCAGTGGTTTTATTTTGTATTTACTTTTTATTTGGCATTTTGTTTTTCGGCATTTTCACTTGCCACAATCCACGCGCATCTCTTGGCTACAATGACATTGACATTGGCTCTTACTCACATTTGCACTCACCTTGGGGGCCTAATAAATGTGCGACGAAACGGATGGGAAATAATATTTTTTTCATGCTTTTCTTTTGCTTTACAATCTGCGTTTTCTTTGCAGTCTTTTATGTGCAGTATAATAATAAGTGAAAACAGACAATTTTAATACGAATACTGATTTATATTGAATGTCAATTTATGTGTTGCGATTTCTGTGCACATGTTGCGTATACGTAATAAATGTTATATATACTCTACTATAATCTCAACTCGTTTTAAAGTGTGTTGTTGATCAATTATATTTCCAAACATATTTCTCTTTACTTCATATATTTAAATCATGTGGAAAATATGTAGAAATTATATTAAAGTTATCTAAGAAATGTTTTCATATTTGCTCTGCCTTCCTTTGAATATAGGCTTAATTGGCTTAAATATTCTCTAGATCGCAATTTATGTAGGCATTTGCATAAAACAGCTTTTGCAGCAATACGCACTTTCTGTTGCTGCCTTTATTGTGAAATATTCTTTGAATTAACTTGCAGCCTCACAGGAGCTATTGCTCTCTTCTATATACTAGCATAGTATGACTATGACTAATTCAATTAAATTTACATGCATGTGCACAGGTCCTTTTTTTGCCTGGCAAGTAGACCAGTTTTATAAATTTTCCACGTGCTTGCGTTCCCAGGAAATTCTTTCAAAAGGACATAACTGTATGTGTGTGTGTGTGCGTATGTGTGTGTATATATGTATATGTAAAGTTGTCTGATTTCTTCATATGCTAATTACAAATATGAGTTATCAAGTTTCTTTGGCATTGAGTTTTACATCTCAACAAGGACAGCAAACTCAATGCATACTTAATGAATTTTGTTGCGGGTGTGGAGCTACTACTCTATCGAAGACACCAACCACATTTGCTTTTAATCTGCAGAAAACTTGACTAAGTGCTATGTCAGTTTAGTTATATGTTTTATTAAAATTAATAATATATTAAAATTTATAATTGTTGGCTAATTTTTTGTGATGAATCTAGAAATATTATAAATTAATTTTAATAAATATTTTTATCAGTTTAAAATGTTGAGGAATATTTTTATAGCAGCTTCAATGTGATGTTATATTCCAATACAATTTTTGAATAAGTTTTAAGAATTGATAGTTAAAAGTAGATTTATTTTTTGTCTGTTATTTTGTCTGGTCAGTTAAGAGAGTAAATTTCTGTAACTGACATGTTATTATGTGCCATATTCTATATGAGTTGTTGGATAATGAGAACCTGGCACTTCATGTGCAAAATGAAAGAGAAACTGACTGAGGACAAGTGAAGGCTTTTATTTTGAGTATTTTGTAAGTTCAACAAGTTAAAATCTGTTCAAAGTATAGTTCGTATATGCAATGAACATAAAACCTAATTAGAAGTGAAACGTCTAAAATAAGTTCATAAAATTACATACATTTTGTATGGGATGCCTGCAGTTAAACTAAAGAAGAAGAGTCTAAAGCATTACCTTTGGCCACTTAAAGCAGGTGCAGCAATACTTGCAGTTGAAAGATAAACTTCCAATAAAAAGTAGGAAAAAAAAAAACATGAAAAACCAACTATATACAGATAAAAGACAAGCAGACACATAGTCGTTGGGAAACACAAAAATGGGTGAACTAGGTTGAACTAGGGTGAACTGGGAGACTGGTTAAATACATACATAAAAGCTAAGCTAGTACAGTGCTGGGCATAGTAAAAGTGCGGAACTTTAATTAAGTTTTGGTTCTCCCAGCTGACTGACATCTTGAATTACAAATGAAAAACTTGTGTGCAGCTACAGGAAAAGTTAACAAAAAAAAAAAAGAAAAGAAAGAAACCAAAAAAGAAAAAAAATAAACTAAAACGAATAAATGGTAGCATAATAACACACCGAGTTGGTAAGGTAGGACAGCTGAAAGCATTGGACAAGAATGCGAATAACTTGCATTTGGACAGACAAAACAGACAGATGGATAGACCAAGAGACAGACAGACATACAGAATGAGTGCTCAACAGACAGACAGACAGACAGACAGACAGAAAGAGAGACAGAGAGAAGAGAACAGAACAGAGCATAGAATCACTGAGCTGAGCTGAAACCTAAGTATGCCAAAATATATAGTAGCCTTGCTAGTTAGCTATTATAAAGGCAGAATTACAAGGAGCACAGGAAACATTAGGGGGCTTAAAGAAAAGTAAAAGGCATTCGCAACTAACAGCCTACACTGCGACAAAATTATAGTGTATACTATACTGCAGCTGCATTTAAATTGGCTCAAGAAGCAACTGAATTGAACAACGTAACTGCCACAATAGTTGCTTGCATTTCGTCAAACTAAATGGAAAATTTTGCATACAAACTGAATGCATGCATTATAGTCGACTATATGTATACCCTATAGAATGTATATATCATGGGGTATGTTGTGTTATTTAACATTTTAATACACATTATCTATATATTATAGTTTTTTTATATTTTAACTCTGTTTTCTTTTCAATAGCTTAGTGTGATTGTCTTGCCAAATCTTGATCAAAATTTTGGCTATAATCAATTCAATATAATAGATTTAGGGTATATCTGTTAGGTAGTAAATGATTTACTATGTTAAGCTGTTAAAGACCGCATCGGAACTTCATCATCAGTAAGTGCTGTTGCAGCTGCTGCATTGCATTTGGTTCCACTAACTGCAACTTGATTTTTCCTGCTCGATGAACACTGGTGTGAGATTTGCTGTACTGTACTGGAAGTGCAGGCAACCAGGAAACAGATGTTTGCAAATATCTTGAGTAGAAAGTTTTGGCCAAGGTATTTAAATAACGGTGCGGTCCAACAACTTTTGCATCAGCCGCAATCCGCAAAAAAAAAAGTGATGAAAAAAAAAATATTACGAAAAAAAAAAATGAATGAAATTGCTACCAATGAAAAACGGAAATGTAGGAAAAACAAGCAAATGGTAAAGGGAAACCAAAAGCCAAAACCAAATCTATTCAATGCCATTGAATTGGCAGATTACAAGTATTTCAAGCAAATCTTGGCTCTAATACAAATTCAGCATCATTTCGTATTTTCTCTCTCTCTCTGTGTGTGTGTGTGAGTGTTTGTATTTGTGGCCAAAACTGCGGCACAGTTGCATTTAATCGTTGAGGTTTTAATACTTTGCATATATATATATATATTTATATAAAACTAAATAGATGCATAGAGCTGGATATACGTTCTAATTGGGTATAAAAATGTGAAAGGCCACAACATTTTTTTATCTTTAAATGAATACTTATCGATTTAACTATGAAATGAAATTTGAAGAGAAGCAAAAAACAAGCAGAAGTTCTATAAGCCATATGTTATATAAGCCATATATCATACACACATATACACACGCTTGAAGCAACGATACCGTTGCTAGGATTGAAAGGATAACGGCAACTCAATACGTAATACATTTACAACGCAAGGCAACGGACTATTGACCATTGCTTACAATTTTAACTGGCCACTAATTGGATGCGAGTGAGGCAGCTGTGGCAGTTAAAACAGCCAAAGGCAATTGTAGTTAACAAATTTGCATCTTGGCCACATTTGAATGCCAACTGTTTGCCTGCAGGGCAGCTCAATGAAAGTCAAGTCAAGCCTGTTCTTGCTTGTCTTTCAATTAACTTTCTCTAGGCTAAACTAATGCAATGTATGTAAGATCAAGTTTCTATATAGCTCATAAGATATAGTATATATAATAAATTTATTTAAACAATAGAATTGTTATGTTTAGTATATAAAATAAATTTATAATATTTGAAAAATACAAAATTTGTTTATATTTTATTTATGTTCAAAGAAAAGATTCATATCCTATAGATAAAAAAAAAGAATTCAATGTCTCTGGGTAAACAGAAATTGGTATTTTGAGTCAATAAAACCAATAAGAACGAAAAACTGAAACCTTCACATTCAAATCGTTCAAGTGACTAAAGCTCCCCAGAGAGAAAGAGAGAGAGAGAGAAAGAGAGGGAGTGAGAGAGAGCATATGAGGTATATAAACATTTTATATAGTCATAAAAATCGCACACGTTTAATTCAACAATTGGGGGAGTATACGATGAACCTATAATTTTGACACATGCTAAGACATGAATCTAGACTGATGGGAATGTATGCATATAATACAAACACACACACACACATACACATACACATACACACACACATACACACACAATCGCATTAAATCACGGGGCGTCACAAAGAGAAGCTTCTCACAAAATTAAAGGTAAATAAAATGTTTATGAGTGGAAACGCAATCGTTCATATGATTTCACATTTGATTGAATAACATTTACACACGCACAAAGCATTGCAGCAGCAGCAGGAGGAGCAGCAGGAGCGGCAGCAGGGGTACTACTAAGGCAACTCTGGCTACTGCTGAATGTTTCCTGGCATACTCCATATAAAAAGTTGGGGAGGAAAAAGCCAGTTCAGCTTTTCGCCAAAGATGGGCAATAAATTCAAACATGTGCACATAAATTTTTATTTCGATTTGCTGTTGTTGCCCCCCTCTTCCTGGCCCCCTAGCACCAACAAACCAGGCATATCCATTGGTTGGTTCAATTTTATGAACTGTGAATATGGCCTTCACGACAGGACCTTTTGCTGGTATAGTATATAAGCCAGCAGGATGTGGTTGTAGGTATGTCTGTCTGTCTGAATGTATGTCTGTATGTCTGCTTGTGGCTGCTTGTGGCTGCTCCAAAGGAAGCAGACTTCTTGTTGTCTTCCTTTGGGGCCAATGCATACGTTGCATGGGAGCAGTTAAAGGATTTGCTGTCACAAATTATTGCATCCACTTGCACGACTTTTGCATTGCCGTAAGCACATTACGACAACATTAAATTGTTGCTGTCTATCAATTGACTTGTCATGTCTAACCAAAGGCAATATCACTTAATGGTTTTACATTACAAATATCCTTACGGTCACATAACGAAAGGACGAAAGGACCAAATGAAGTGCATAAATTCTGAGAAAAACTTTTCATATGAAACTTGCATACAATGATGCAAATTCGTTTCATTTCTTTGCAATTCTCTCTCTCTATATATATTTATATAAAATAATAAAATACTAAATATAATTTTAGTATATATAAAAGGATATTAATATTGTTTAAGCAGCATATTTCCATTTAATAGGATCCACTTCAAAAATATAGCACAAATGCAAGAAAATTTATTTAAATTGCATTTCATATGATTTATTAGGATTTTGACTTACCTTTGACATAGAATTTATTTACATTTAAAGCTTAAAATAGAAACTTAACTAATTATATTTAGAAAGTTAAATAAATGCTGAATGAAAGGAAATTGCAGTTTTAATTGTTTTCGATGTTGTATTTGTATTGGTTTACCGTTCGATAGCATTTAACTGTATTCTCTTGTAGCTGTTGTATTCAATTCAATTGATGTGTAATTGATTGAATCAATGAACTGAATGCTTGTGGGTGTATTTCTGACTGTTTGGCAAATTGGTAAATCAATTGCCTTGAAGGCAATACTCGTCTCTATATTCTCTATATAACTGGCTAATGCTGTCACCTGTCTGACTGTGCTGACTGACTGGCTGCTTACATTAAGATCCAACCAACCAGTACATTATTATGTGCAGCTGTCAGTGTAAATGTCATTTCAACATTTTAGTATATTAATTTCGCCTGTTGCGTGTTGCATGGTGCCTGGTGCATGGTGCCTGGTGCCTGGTGCCTAGTGCTTGATGCATGTGTAGAAAGGTGGCAAGATTGGCGTATAATGATGAATGATACAAGTGCATGAACAGATTGGCAAATTGACAAGTAAACTGATGTATTTCAACTCGTTGCCATGTAAGTAAGTAAGTAATTGGGTTCTGAATTCAATTAATGAAATGAAATTGTGTGGTATAACAGTAAATAGAGCTGCGGCATCGTCATCAGCATTGGTATTGGTATTGATAGTGTCCCTGATGCATTTTGTAAGGACCCTCAAAGCAACTGATATCAAACATTGAAAAGCAATCGAAAATGATGGTAGTTAAATGAATTGCTTTTTGCAGTAAATTGTGAGGAAAATTTTTGTGAAAACTCATTTATACTATATGGGTTAAAGTACCCGTAGGGTGCAATACCTGTACCTTTTTTTTTGTATTTCCTTTTGTTTTAAATATAAAGTACAAGAAGCAACTTATAGATTTTATGCAGGTTTTTCAATTTAACTACTTTTCAGTTGAAGTAAAGTTTAAAGTTAAGACCGAAGTATTTCATAGTTAAGTAACTATTTAATAGCATACAATCAACATTGTTAGTAACCAGCTGGACACCTTCGAAGATTGTTAAAGTTAAGTCTTAACCGGTTAGTTAAGTTAAGTTAAAGTTAAGGTAAGGATAATCAGTTGAGCTGCCAGGCAAGTGCCTGCAGATAGACTTAACAAGTATTTATCGAGTTTTTCAATAATTTTAATGTCACTTTAAATACTTGATGCGATTATTTTTCAGCGATTTTGTTTTGCATACTCAGTTCACTTCATCCCAAACCTTACCCCATACTCCATACTCCATACTCTTCACCCCGAGGTGAACTCGCGAGCGCCTCAAACTTTTCAAGTGCCAAACACACACAAACTTTTTCGAACATGCAACGAGAGACATAAAACTTTTCTGCAAGTTATTAAAAGTGCAATGTTCGTGGGCAACTATGGCAAGGAGGAGTAGCAGGAGGAGGAGGAGGGTAAGGAGTAGGGTTTGGTTGATATAATAGTGTAGGGATATAGCTTAAGACGGTTTCAACGCCAAAACGTTGCATGAAGTAAAACGCGAAAAAGAGAGAAAAAAAAAATGATTCATCTTGCATTCAATAAATCTTAACGCTTTTTGCTGGCAGATGGCCGCCAGTTCCAATGGGCCACGCCAGTTGGGTAGGTCTGTTCCGGACGCAACTGAATAATGACCCGGCAATGGCGCCAGTTTGTATTCTGTTTGTTATCTCTTGAAAGGATTGGGCAACAGCTAGGTGTTAGGTGCTAGGTGCTAGGTGCTAGGTGCTAGGTGCTAGGTGCTAGTCGGCTCTATGTTTAGCTGTATGCATTCATTATTCAAACGCATTAACTAAAGGCTAAAGTTGTCCGTTACTAATACGAATAGGAACAGGAATTACGAATACGAATAGGACATTTTCATGATATCCTTGACTTGGCATAACTTTGGCTGCAACAGCAACTGCAACTTGCTGCCGGAGGCATCTCAGTAACTTGCTACGCGGTGGCAAAGTTTTCCATGCTGCACTCGAACAATAACAGTGCCGAGCATTTAAATGCAAATTAGCCCCAAATGATGCAATCATAATGCTTGCTCCACCATCCAGTCAAGGGATAACTACATAGCTTCTTGGTTTCCCCTATTGGTTGCCATGTCTGTTGTTGCTGTTGTTTCTGTTTTTTTCCTTCTTTTGCGACTGCTGCAGATTGCCTTTGTGCCCATTTCATTTTTAATTTTCAACTGGCACTCGTTGCGCTCATTTAGCACAATTTGGCAGGTTTTCCTTTTCGTAATTTCCAGCTACCAGCTACAAGCTTTCCACAACTTTCCCACACTCCACTAGACAATAGACTCTAAAATTAATTTCCACCTTTTTGCAGTTGTTAAGCGAAGTTTCAGCGTTTTCCCTGTCCAGTGAAAACGTCGTTATGAGTCCGGAAGATAAATGCATTTCAACACATGTTGTTGAAAGTTAATTTCCAAAACGCAGCTCATTTCTACCCAAAATGCGCATTTGGTTTTTTCCACTCACATATTTTTATACTACTTTTTTTTCACTCTCTCTCTCTCTCTTTTTTTCTCTCTCTCTCATACTCACTTTATTCCTCATCATCTGCAACAATTTACGTAATACGCGCAAATGTGTTTTTGATACTTATGACTTAAATGCTGCTGGAATGAGACTGCGACTGGCAATGGCTCTGGCTGGGGATTGGGATTGGGATTGGGATTGGGATTGCGACAGGAAGCACTGGCACTTGTATCTTGATGGAGTTTAAATGGGTTGCCGGCTGGATATGATTTGTTTCCAGCTATACTTGTAGTTGTGTGAAGTACGACTACAACTCTTAGTCTAAGGATAAGGCTAAGTACGTTAAGAGTTAGTAAATTTTAGGTTATTATAACTAAAAACTTAATATCAACTACAACTAATTACTGTAAGAGATTTGAATTAGATTCTGGTTCCTTTTAGTTTCTTTAAAGTTGCATAGAGAAGGGTAATGCTACTTAACTATGTGTTAGTTAGCCACGCCCATAAGTCTTAGGAAAGAGCAGCTGGCCAATCGATTGTCTTGTGAGCTGACCTCAGCCATTAGATTAGCTTTGATGTTATAATCGACATCAAATTTAAGTACTGTTGATATTTCTAATTAACACACATATATACATACCACACACGCACACACACACACATACTTCAACACACGCATGTATATGTGTGGAATCACATATTGAAACCCATTTTGGTTGGTTTTTGCATGTGGCAATGAAAGCAATTTGCTAAATTAGAAAAACAATGCGGCAGTTGGCCATATCTGTGTATAATTTTTATTGCTGTAAATGTGTGTGTGTATCTCTGTGTATGTATGTATATGTGTCGAGCATTTAGTATTAGCCAAGAGGCAATGAAAACAACATTTGACCAGTTTATTATTTGCCAAGCAGAAATGTACAGAGAGAAAATTATTTTTATAAAATTTTTTTTTTTTTAACTTTTTGACCTGTCAAGGATTTGCACACAATACAACTGCATATATATATATATATATATGTACGCATATAGAGCTGTCAGGGATATTTGGCAGCTACTGCAATGGGGCGTATGCGTAATGTGTGACAACAATGCAAAGACCACTTTAAACTTATACAACTGTCTGAACAAAATCTGGCAACGTACGCTTCAGAACACACTTTAAAGTCCATTAGTGTTGAGTGTCTCAACAACAACAACGACAACAACCACAACAAGAACAACAACAACTAGTTGTTAAGCCAAGGACCAATGAGAAAAGCTCTTCAAACAGAAACAGGAAGCGAATGCGCAAAACCTGCAATCTTAAAGCAAAAGTTTCAACTAACAAAAAAATAAATAAAAATAAAAGGACCCACAAACATGTCCATATACAGCATCAATATCCTAAGCACTGGCATTACTGTCAATACTTTTATATAGATTATTTATATATATATATATATTTATATATATATTGACTTTTAGTGAAATCTATTTGAATGCAAAATTGTAACAGATTTTCAATTTGTTGACATTTCTCTTTGGGGCGTTCAGTGAAGCGTTAACAATTTTTATGCGTTTCGTGACAGAAAATTGAAGTAAGAAAATAAATAAGAAAAAAAACCAAATAAAAATTTGTAAAATTATCAAAAAGTTGTAAGAAATATATTATTTACACATTTCTGATAATGATAGCAAATCGTATAAAATAGTAAACAAATTTTATAATTATAATCAGCAACTATAGCGAAGTATTCTTCAAGCATCCTTTGAGTAACATAAATGACGGAAAATCCTTTAATCTGTAAACTTGCAGCATTGATTGTTGCACAATTGATACTGCTGAATGCGTATATATACATTGAAGGGTTTACTAAAGCTTCCTGTAGCTTTACTGCATTCATTTGTTAGAGTCTGCTATATCCTTTTTATACCAATAGAATAGGAAAAGCCTTTTGCATCAGTTGTTTTGCTTTATATATATATAAATTACCTTATAGCAACTAGTTGTTGCTGGCTTTAGTATTCAGTAATTGAATAACTTGACAGCAGTTTTGTATTTGTGTGTTGTGGGTTTGTGGTGTATCGTTTCTGTTGTATGTTGCGACATTTAAGGATTTATTTACAATCCTTGATGTCATCAATGTCGACTCACTAACAAATTTTCAGCGATGAAAAAACAATGCAAACACGATTTGCTATTATGCCGGAAATCTTCGACAATTTCAAATAATCCTTACACACAGACTTATACACACACACACATGCATATAGACTGAATGTTAGTGCTGAGTCAATGTTAACCCTCTGTTGCCCCCGGCAAAGTCTCAGACAATCAGCACTTCAGACAAGTAACAACAGGAACAGCATGCCAAGGACAAAAAGCGTCTGCAGGCGGCTTGTGGCTTGCCGGATTGTGCAGGATTTGGATTGAATGAGCAACTGTGAAAGCGACTAGCTGCCTCAGCATTGGGTTAATGGCAGGCGATATCAGACACCAAATGAGGCAAGAGGCACAGGGCATGAGGCACCAGACAAGCAGACAAACCTTGCCATTGCCTGCCAGAGCTGCTTACAAAGTAAGTACAAAACTTTTGCCATTTCTTACACACAAACATACGCACTTATAAACACACACACACACTCAAAGACACATAGACTTACATAGCGTTTAACATTTACTGCTATTTGTTGTTGTTGTTGTTAGTGTGTTACTTATTGTTACAAAGTTAGAGGCAACATTTGAAACTAGTCAAAACTCAAATTCGCTGCTGGTGTTTTACGGTGCGTATGAGTAATTTTTTTATGCAATTTCTTTTGCAACTGTCTGTAGCATTTTGCTGTATGTTTGTTTTCCATTTGGCCAGTTATCTATGCTAGTTACTTATGTTGCCACTGGCCACTCGCTAATTCAAAAATGTGTCCTCAACTTTGGTTTGTATACAGCATGTTTCTTTGTTCTCTTCGTTTCCTTTCTATGCTTTGTTCCTTTGCATCTTCTACTACTTTTGTCATATGCTGTTCGGGTCATACTTATTTGCCTATTGTCAATGCTTTTACTCTGCATTGTTTTTGTCTTTGGTTTTTTGTCTGTCTATGAACATAATCGAATTAGACCACTTAATAGCAAAATTTTTGCCTCAGGACACTTTGGTCTGGCGAGGCTAAGTGCTACTTGGGAATTGTTTATATTAATTGCATTTAAGTAGCTTCTTTCAAGCGGAAATTGTAGAAACTCATATTGTCTTTTAATTTCTTTGGAAAAAAAATATGAAAAACATTTTTACTTCATTTTATGTTTATGTTTAAAGTCAAAGATATTTTTGATAAATGATATGCGCTCTGTCAGACATATTAATGAAATTATTTTTAAGCATAATTAACACCTATGTACGTGACTGAGAATTATATATGTGTTCGTTAGGTTTCCTTGGGAAATGCTTTAAAATTAAAGGTAAAGCCCATTGGGACAGTTTCCTACATTTTGATGTCGTGAGTTGCCATTAAGCAATTGGTAAATTATCTTAGCCTGGGTTTGTCTTAACCAAAGTTCAAGCGACAAAAGTAATTCTTGGTGACTTGTTGGATGTCACCTAAGTTAGCTGCTATTAGCTTGAAGATGTGCATATGACAAATCGGAGAAGTTTTCCAACCACTTCGTTCACATAAAGTTTTATTTAAATTTCTTTGCCGCAAAAGTTTGCAGTCAGCCAGTTGCAATGTGTAAGTTTAGTGTGTGTGTGTGTGTGTCTGTGTAGGCGTGTGTGAAGGGAGTTAAATGCCAAAAATATTCAGAAGTTTCATCCATTAAAGTGTGGAAATTTTTGTAGAAGCATAACATGAACTGTGACTTCTAGCTGCATTGTTTGATTGTGGCTTAGGCATTTCTTTGTGGTGCTGCTCATTTTTCCGGCTAATTGTATGTCCTGCCAAGTCGAAGGATGCGCCAAGTATGCAGCAAGAAATGCTAAGCCATTGAGTATACAATGCTGAAGCATTGGACTGCGCATGATGCCATAAATCACAATGGATATATGCATAAATTATAGCTGCAGCTACACAACTGCTGCTCCGCGTTGGACGCTGGCAAAAAAAATTGGAATGATAATAAAAAAAAAGTCAACCCATTGGCTGGTGGAGTGCTGCAGGAATGGTATATAAACAGCCTGGCCAATGTTAAAAAACAAAGCGTACGATAAAAAAAGCGACGTTTAAGGATTTAACGAGAAAAAATTGCTGTCACGAGGACGCAGGACGCATCGTTTTAATCAGTGGGCGACAGCCGCAAGAGCAGCAGCCACAAGCCGGAGGCACGTGCTCACGCCCAGGCATACAGGCTATAGCTATACTGGCTACAGCTACGAAATGGTTGTAATATTTTGTCGTGGCCAAAGTCAACAGCCTGCACTCCAGCACTTGTAGCTAAAAGAAACCCATTGCGCAACGAGAAGCGAGTTGAACATTTACATTGGCGCTGCAAAGTATGCAATGCATATTTTTTCTTCACTTCTGTTTGCCTTTTCCCGGCTCAGTGAAGCAAATGTTCGCACGACTCACGTTCCTGTGACCATATCCGCATGCACATCCGCACTCAGCATGATGTGAAAATTTGCATGTTTTTATTTGTCCTTTACCACAACAAAATACAAAAGCCGTTTTCAGTATACATTTGATAAAACAACGTCAAAGCATTAAAGAAATTGCATCGCTTCTATGTCAGTCCACAACCAATTATATGGGAAAGTAATTAGTTTCAATTCACAGCATCAAATAGAAAGTGGAATGTCTAATATGAATAGAATCGCTTGGTATCCTTTCATACCAATTATAATTTGTGACTATCCTTAATAATTCTAATCAAATCATAAATATAATCTGCAAGAAAACTTTAAATTATAATTCAATGACAAGCACCTAATCCTTTGGTTACAAGGATTTAACAAGCGAATGTGTTAAATTGTCTATTGGCAATCAATGTTTAAGCCAATGTCAGTAGCTGTCAATATGCATTAAGTTAAGACCATTTAGAGCTTGGAGCGTGTTTATTTGGTCATTTTAAAATTTGATTAATGAATATTGTATGTAAATTTGATGAATAAAAATTATTAATTTATCTTCAATTTTCATTGTCTTTTTGTTGGTTCTTTGCTGCTCAGATGCAACTATCTTTAAACTTGGGCAGCTTGTCAATTTGTACGCCAATAACACGTAGAACCTGTTGCGATGCAAAGATACCCGTACGTATGCAATAGTCTAGGGGCATACGTTGCACCAATTGGGATAGGAAGCCACCCAGAAATGCATCGCCACAACCATTGGTATCCACAATTGAACTTCGATCAACTTTTGGTACAGGATATTCAAGTATTTTATCATTTTCCATAAAGCATAAAATTGGACAAACTGCATCGGTGATCATTATCATACGAGGTTTATGGTTATCCTTTGGCATTTGTTGAAGTCGTTTACCGATCTCAAATATATTAGTAGTATCCCAATCAAAAACACTTGCAAATGCTAAAGCCTCTTGTTTATTACCAATAATTATATCTGTATATGGTAAAAGCTCCTCCACAGTATCTTTATGTGTTTGCAGAACAAATACAGCGCTGAAATTAAGCACAAAGATTCGATCATTTTCGCTAGCAAATTTGGCTGCTGCCAAAACGGTGATCGGTTCGACAGCCACAAAAAAACCGGTGGCATAAATATACTGTGCAATTCTTAAGTAGCATGCATTCTCTTCAGTTTCCATCCATTCATCCGTAAATAATGCAGCAGCACCCAGGTTAGCTACTAGGGAACGACTCTGACCAGATATGATTACTGCACAGGTGCCCGTTGGAGCCATATCCGTGACTTGATAATTGGTTTTAACACCATCGGCCAATGCACGCTTGGCAATGGTATCACCAAATTTATCCTTGCCAACGCAACCAATAAATGTACTACAAAATGGTTTACCAACAATCCACTGAAAGACACGCATGCTGTTTTGACAAGCTCCACCTGCTGAATACTGTACATTCTCCATGTTTGCCAATTCTTCAAAGAGTGCATTATGTTCTTCTTCGGCAATAATGGCTTCATTGATATTCAAATCATATTTCTCCAGCAGTACTGAATCTTCCACCTTGGTGGTCATATCAAGTAATGGGTTTCCAAATCCCAATAGTATACCCTCTGGTAGATCCATTTTTGATATAGATATTGATGAATAATTTCGATGAAAATTTAAACGTTTCACTATACAATTATTGCTATAGTATGCACAAGGTTTCCTTATGATTGTCTGACTCAGCTGCCAGAACAAACTTTTTAAATTACTTTCTAAATTTATAACGCTTTTCATATCAAATTCACATTCCAACACCCACTCAAGAAAATTGAAGTATTAAATAAGCCATTATAAAATTATTTAAGACTTGCAATTATGAGCAGCACTAAAAAAAAAATTGTCTTACTTATAATTTAAAACTGGTACTTATCACTGACAAATTTATATGAATTTAAATAAATTCTACAACTATTCTTTCATAATTTAAATTTGACATTAAATTCATTTACAATTTTACTTACTTTCCACACACTTTTCATATTAATATTATAATTTTCCCTAAGGGTGCAAAGTGACATTGTAATTGCTTACATAAATCATATATTATATATACATATATATATATATATATTTGAATAATTATATTCGTATCTCGTACCATTTAACGTAATTTATTTCACGTGAATGCAATTACGTAAAGCGAGTAACAGTTGCAACGTTTGCAATTGGTCAGTGTATTGGAAGGCTTCTCACCTTATGGCAGCTTTCAAGGTGTTTGCACTTTTATTTTTCAGGCATTTTCACTTTCTGCGTGGTAGCATTGAAGGTTTTCCTGCTATAAAATATAATAATAATAAGGCAACGAAAAAAAGGCATGTCTTGTTAGCTTTTCTCGCATTGCGTTGTGCTTGACGAATAAAGAACGCAGTTGTGGCCACCCGGAACGTCCTTGCAATGACAGTAACAGGCGTAACAACAGTACCAGCAGCAGCAGCAGCAGCAGCAGTAGAAGTAAGAACAGAAGCAGTAGCAAGAGCAGTAGCAGGAACAAGAGTGAGCGGAAGTAAACAATGGCATTTGCAGTGCTTTGCACAAGTTGCCTCGCATAAATATTAATTTTTATGCAACAAAAGCAGCCGCAGCACCAAGAGAAGCCGCTGTACCGTCAACGAATGAAGCAACAGCAGCGCCAACATCAGCAGCAACACCAACAATAGCAGCACCAGCACCAACAACAGCTAAAATAACAATAGCAACAAGCGGCGCTTATCGCCTGCAAGTGCCGCAAAGTATGCAGCGGTTTTTCACTTTGCTGATGTTTTCTGTTATATTCACCCTGCATCCAATTGCTGGAAGGGTATATAACACTCTGTATGTTCAATTTTAAAGAAAAATCGTTTAAAACAACACTCGAAATGCAACAGAATTCCAATTAGTATACGCACCACACAATTTCTTCTTGGATTATAGAATTTATGTAATATCAATATGTAGATTTTTAATCGATTATTAATATTGTCTATATATATTGTAGGATATTGTAGATTTTTGCAATTATATTGCTAACAATATTATTGTGTTGGGTAAGTACTTACTTATGTGTGAACATTATTCTTCGTCGTATTCCTTTCGTTTAAACCGCAACAGCTATGCGAAGGAAAGAACAATTTTACTAGAATAGAAAAGAGTGAAGTAAGTGTAGAATCTGTAGCTGAGCTTAACCGCAGCAGAAACGTGGCATTGCAGCTGCATAATGTGGCATGTGGTTAGCATTAAAAATGATATGCAACATGAGATGCATCTGCGTGTAGTGTTAAGCAGCAACAGTGCAGTTTGAGGTGCAGCCAGTCACTGACAGCCTCATGGCAATTATAATCCACACGACCAAACGCGTACAAGTACTGTTGAGCCAACTCACCCACTATATAACTGACACACACACACATATATATATATATATATATATATATATATATGACCGTATGCGGCTTAAGTGTGTTAACTGTAGCTAAGGGTAACTGGTGTTTGGGGTAGCCAAAAAGTAAGAGGGGGGAATATGTTGAAAGCAGCAGCAGCTGCCACTGACATACAATGAACACATCAACATGACACTGTCGGCCTGACAAAAGCTTAGTAGCAACAACAGTAACAGCAGCAACAACAACAGCTGCAACAACAGCAGCAACCACAACGTATATCCAAAATAGCCTTAAAAGAAGCAACCAAACTCAAGTCCATACGCATTCACATACGCCACGTGAGACATTCACACGGTCAGGACATTTTAGATATCCGTTTCCGCTATACGCCGGCTTTCACATTGTTATGTAACAAGCTTTTATGTGATTACCTTTACCTTCTGTTAGTTTTACTATAATTTGGCCTTTACTTTTAACGAGATTGTTGTCAGATTTTGCAGCTTGAGAGCCAACACTAACATACATGAAACTGAAACGTGGCGCATTCAAGCATAAAATGCAGGATGCTACACAATCATGACTACTCTCTATGCGTACAAATCTAACGAATATGAGCATGGTACACACATAGAGATAGAGAAAGAGAAAGAGGGGAAAAATGAAAACGATAATAGTTATAACTGTAAAGTTGAACATAAGGATGAGTATAAGGATAAGGATGAGTAGTCAGCTCCATTGTATTGCATTGTGCTGCTCATTTCCGCATATCTAACAAGGAACAATGCTTAACTTATAATAACGAATGTCCCTTCCTCTCTCTCTCTCTCCATCATTCCCCCTTCCTGTCCATCACTCACTTGTTTTCAAAAGGTATTAAATTAATTTCACATTGTTAGTTTTAGATTACTCGTAACAAGTCCATTCACAAATCATTTTACAATTCATATATATAAAGCCCAAATCTTGGCATTTCATTCATTGGTAACACTAGAAGCACTACAGGGAATCGTCTTACATTATTTAAATAATTAATTAATTCAGTTGTATGCAGTATATTTGTCTATTATAAATAGTAGTATTTTAAATTATTATATTAAATTTAAATATTATTTCTCTTTGCTTACCGACAACATCTAATTAAATTGCCGATCAACAAAGAAACGTATTATAAGAAGTACTGCAGATGATATTAATATTAGACTATTAACAATAAAACGAAATATGGTTACTACAGGATACATAGTTTGTTTTTTTATTGTTACAATATTTGAGATCAGTATAATTTGTATATTTTTAAATAAATTTAATATATTTTTTGCTTTGATTAACTACTTAGATTTGTTGGGGCAACAATTTTTCCAAAGATTTTTGTGGCTTGCAATTATAAACAGTTCCCATAATTGGAATAAGTTATGAGTTATAGTTCTAGGGTATATCTATAAGGCAGCAACATTATCTGCATTAAATACTTTTTGATTTTTTATAGTAATATTAAAGAAAATTCGATCGAAAAATCATAATTTAATTATTTATTTATTAAACCTATGCTATGATCAGTAAATTGGTTGAATATAATTCGGAGACTTGTCTGCAACTTTGCTTGGCTATAACTTTGGCGAATAAGCACCGATTTCAAAAGATTATACATTTTCCGAGTCCTAGGATTAAGTCCTGCCGAATGCAATTGGTTTTATTCAAATCTGAGACATAGAAATTTTTTGCAATTTTTGCAGTGTTACCCCTTGACAAAATTGAAAAAAATGAAAAAAAATTTCTTTGTTAATTTTTGATGCCAAACGTTAGTACTGATCCTTACGAGTCCAGAAAGGTATAAACGGTTATAATCGGTGAAGAATTTTTAAAGATATAGCGTTTTTAAGCAAGTTTTTTAGCCGATTTTTAACAAAATTTTTCGTGTTTTTATTTAGTGACAAAAAATTACAACTTTTCCACTTAAATTAGGCCTAATTCTGTCAATTTTTGTCCGATTTTAAAAAAATATACTTTTTTAGAGTCGTGGGATTTATTCCTGTCGAATGCAATTGATTTTGTTCAAATCTGAGACATTGAAATTTTTTGCAATTTTTGCAGTGTTACCCCTTGACAAAATTGAAAAAAATGAAAAAAAATTTCTTTGTTAATTTTTGATGCCAAACGTTAGTACTGATCCTTACGAGTCCAGAAAGGTATAAACGGTTATAATCGGTGAAGAATTTTTAAAGATATAGCGTTTTTAAGCAAGCTTTTTAGCCGATTTTTAACAAAACTTTTCGTGTTTTTATTTAGTGATAAAAAATTACAAATTTTCCACCTTAAATTAGGCCTAATACTGCCAATTTTTGTCCGATTTTAAAAAAATATACTTTTTTAGAGTCGTGGGATTTATTCCTGTCGAATGCAATTGATTTTGTTCAAATCTGAGACATTGAAATTTTTTGCAATTTTTGCAGTGTTACCCCTTGACAAAATTGAAAAAAATGAAAAAAAATTTCTTTGTTAATTTTTGATGCCAAACGTTAGTACTGATCCTTACGAGTCCAGAAAGGTATAAACGGTTATAATCGGTGAAGAATTTTTAAAGATATAGCGTTTTTAAGCAAGTTTTTTAGCCGATTTTTAACAAAATTTTTCGTGTTTTTATTTAGTGATAAAAAATGACAACTTTTCCACCTTAAATTAGGCCTAATACAGCCAATTTTTGTCCGATTTCAAAAAAATATACTTTTTTAGAGTCGTGGGATTTATTCCTGTCGAATGCAATTGATTTTGTTCAAATCTGAGACATTGAAATTTTTTGCAATTTTTGCAGTGTTACCCCTTGACAAAATTGAAAAAAATGAAAAAAAATTTCTTTGTTAATTTTTGATGCCAAACGTTAGTACTGATCCTTACGAGTCCAGAAAGGTATAAACGGTTATAATCGGTGAAGAATTTTTAAAGATATAGCGTTTTTAAGCAAGTTTTTTAGCCGATTTTTAACAAAATTTTTCGTGTTTTTATTTAGTGATAAAAAATGACAACTTTTCCACCTTAAATTAGGCCTAATACAGCCAATTTTTGTCCGATTTCAAAAAAATATACTTTTTTAGAGTCGTGGGATTTATTCCTGTCGAATGCAATTGATTTTGTTCAAATCTGAGACATTGAAATTTTTTGCAATTTTTGCAGTGTTACCCCTTGACAAAATTGAAAAAAATGAAAAAAAATTTCTTTGTTAATTTTTGATGCCAAACGTTAGTACTGATCCTTACGAGTCCAGAAAGGTATAAACGGTTATAATCGGTGAAGAATTTTTAAAGATATAGCGTTTTTAAGCAAGTTTTTTAGCCGATTTTTAACAAAATTTTTCGTGTTTTTATTTAGTGATAAAAAATGACAACTTTTCCACCTTAAATTAGGCCTAATACAGCCAATTTTTGTCCGATTTCAAAAAAATATACTTTTTTAGAGTCGTGGGATTTATTCCTGTCGAATGCAATTGATTTTGTTCAAATCTGAGACATTGAAATTTTTTGCAATTTTTGCAGTGTTACCCCTTGACAAAATTGAAAAAAATGAAAAAAAATTTCTTTGTTAATTTTTGATGCCAAACGTTAGTACTGATCCTTACGAGTCCAGAAAGGTATAAACGGTTATAATCGGTGAAGAATTTTTAAAGATATAGCGTTTTTAAGCAAGTTTTTTAGCCGATTTTTAACAAAATTTTTCGTGTTTTTATTTAGTGATAAAAAATGACAACTTTTCCACCTTAAATTAGGCCTAATACAGCCAATTTTTGTCCGATTTTAAAAAAATATACTTTTTTAGAGTCGTGGGATTTATTCCTGTCGAATGCAATTGATTTTGTTCAAATCTGAGACATTGAAATTTTTTGCAATTTTTGCAGTGTTACCCCTTGACAAAATTGCAAAAAAATGAAAAAAAATTTCTTTGTTAATTTTTGATGCCAAACGTTAGTACTGATCCTTACGAGTCCAGAAAGGTATAAACGGTTATAATCGGTGAAGAATTTTTAAAGATATAGCGTTTTTAAGCAAGTTTTTTAGCCGATTTTTAACAAAATTTTTCGTGTTTTTATTTAGTGATAAAAAATGACAACTTTTCCACCTTAAATTAGGCCTAATACAGCCAATTTTTGTCCGATTTTAAAAAAATATACTTTTTTAGAGTCGTGGGATTTATTCCTGTCGAATGCAATTGATTTTGTTCAAATCTGAGACATTGAAATTTTTTGCAATTTTTGCAGTGTTACCCCTTGACAAAATTGAAAAAAATGAAAAAAAATTTCTTTGTTAATTTTTGATGCCAAACGTTAGTACTGATCCTTACGAGTCCAGAAAGGTATAAACGGTTATAATCGGTGAAGAATTTTTAAAGATATAGCGTTTTTAAGCAAGTTTTTTAGCCGATTTTTAACAAAATTTTTCGTGTTTTTATTTAGTGATAAAAAATGACAACTTTTCCACCTTAAATTAGGCCTAATACAGCCAATTTTTGTCCGATTTTAAAAAAATATACTTTTTTAGAGTCGTGGGATTTATTCCTGTCGAATGCAATTGATTTTGTTCAAATCTGAGACATTGAAATTTTTTGCAATTTTTGCAGTGTTACCCCTTGACAAAATTGAAAAAAATGAAAAAAAATTTCTTTGTTAATTTTTGATGCCAAACGTTAGTACTGATCCTTACGAGTCCAGAAAGGTATAAACGGTTATAATCGGTGAAGAATTTTTAAAGATATAGCGTTTTTAAGCAAGTTTTTTAGCCGATTTTTAACAAAACTTTTCGTGTTTTTATTTAGTGATAAAAAATGACAACTTTTCCACCTTAAATTAGGCCTAATACAGCCAATTTTTGTCCGATTTCAAAAAAATATACTTTTTTAGAGTCGTGGGATTTATTCCTGTCGAATGCAATTGATTTTGTTCAAATCTGAGACATTGAAATTTTTTGCAATTTTTGCAGTGTTACCCCTTGACAAAATTGAAAAAAATGAAAAAAAATTTCTTTGTTAATTTTTGATGCCAAACGTTAGTACTGATCCTTACGAGTCCAGAAAGGTATAAACGGTTATAATCGGTGAAGAATTTTTAAAGATATAGCGTTTTTAAGCAAGTTTTTTAGCCGATTTTTAACAAAATTTTTCGTGTTTTTATTTAGTGATAAAAAATGACAACTTTTCCACCTTAAATTAGGCCTAATACAGCCAATTTTTGTCCGATTTTAAAAAAATATACTTTTTTAGAGTCGTGGGATTTATTCCTGTCGAATGCAATTGATTTTGTTCAAATCTGAGACATTGAAATTTTTTGCAATTTTTGCAGTGTTACCCCTTGACAAAATTGAAAAAAATGAAAAAAAATTTCTTTGTTAATTTTTGATGCCAAACGTTAGTACTGATCCTTACGAGTCCAGAAAGGTATAAACGGTTATAATCGGTGAAGAATTTTTAAAGATATAGCGTTTTTAAGCAAGTTTTTTAGCCGATTTTTAACAAAATTTTTCGTGTTTTTATTTAGTGATAAAAAATGACAACTTTTCCACCTTAAATTAGGCCTAATACAGCCAATTTTTGTCCGATTTCAAAAAAATATACTTTTTTAGAGTCGTGGGATTTATTCCTGTCGAATGCAATTGATTTTGTTCAAATCTGAGACATTGAAATTTTTTGCAATTTTTGCAGTGTTACCCCTTGACAAAATTGAAAAAAATGAAAAAAAATTTCTTTGTTAATTTTTGATGCCAAACGTTAGTACTGATCCTTACGAGTCCAGAAAGGTATAAACGGTTATAATCGGTGAAGAATTTTTAAAGATATAGCGTTTTTAAGCAAGTTTTTTAGCCGATTTTTAACAAAATTTTTCGTGTTTTTATTTAGTGATAAAAAATGACAACTTTTCCACCTTAAATTAGGCCTAATACAGCCAATTTTTGTCCGATTTCAAAAAAATATACTTTTTTAGAGTCGTGGGATTTATTCCTGTCGAATGCAATTGATTTTGTTCAAATCTGAGACATTGAAATTTTTTGCAATTTTTGCAGTGTTACCCCTTGACAAAATTGAAAAAAATGAAAAAAAATTTCTTTGTTAATTTTTGATGCCAAACGTTAGTACTGATCCTTACGAGTCCAGAAAGGTATAAACGGTTATAATCGGTGAAAAATTTTTGAAGATATAACTGGTTAAACAAGCATATTCTAGCGTCCTATGAGACTTATCCTGATTAAGAATGTATATACTTTATAAGGTTTCAGATGATTAGACATAGAAAATCTTCCTTTTACCTTTCTCAAAAGTTAAAGATGGTTTGAAATTAGAGATAAAATTAATAAAAAAAAAAATAAATTTAAATATATTTTATAATATGTTTGAAATATTGAAAATTTAAAATTTGATGCTATCATTAGACAAATTTTTTTTATATCTCTGCATTTTAATTTTTATTTCTTTTTTATTTTGATTTTATCACATTGCATTTCCTTTTAAATCATAAATATATTTTAAATTTTTTCGTTTATTCTCAAATCTATATTCGGCATCAGTATTAGAAATAAATCTCTAAAATCAATACGTACTTAGTATAATAATAAATAAAAATATTTCAAATCGAATATTTACTTTGAAAAGTATCTTAGTATTAACGATGTCGCAATACGCTCCATTTATTAAACCGTACATTGAGTACAATCAGGATGGTTGGGGGCCATGTGAAGTGCCTGAAATGGAGGTGCCCTATCAGCCATTTTGTAAAAGTGATCGCCTGGGCAAGATTAGTGATTGGATGGTGCCGGCACAGGATAAGAAATATCCAAGTAAATATGCCTCAACCTTTGGCACAAATAACAGTCAGTACGCTTACTTTCATGAGGATGATGATGCCACCTTTCATTTGGTGGATGGCAGTAATCCACGCACCTATAAGCCCTATCAGCGTTATCGCTTCCGTCCTAATCAGCGTAACAATGCTCGTGTACATGGTCGTACTGGACGTGGCAATACAGCTAGTGGTGGTGGTATTGGTGGTGCTGGTGGTTCCGGTGGACCCAATGCCAGCAACAAGTATGGCAAGGGGCGTGATGCAAGACGTGGCCATGCCGGCCGTCGCTTTATGCGCAATGCTCCAGTGAGGCTACGTGAAAGTTCTGTTGTGGTTCGCTCCGACTGGGTATCGATTGAAGAGATTGATTTTCCGCGTTTGCTTAAACTGTCGCTGCCCAATGTTAAGGATGGCTTGGATTTGGTCACTTGTGGTACGCTGGAGTATTATGACAAGCAATGTGATCGCATCAATGTGAAGAATGAAAAGCCGTTGCAGAAAATAGATCGTATCATCAATGTGCCTGGCACCATAGATGATCCCATAATACGGCGTCTCTCGAAGATTGAGGGTAATGTTTTTGCTACGGATGATATTATAGCCACACTGATGTGCTGCACTCGTTCCAATTACTCTTGGGATATTGTTGTTGAGAAGCTGGGCACCAAAATATTTCTGGACAAGCGTGATAATGCTCAGTTTGATTTGCTAACGGTCAATGAAACAGCCATGGAACCACCACAGGATGAGGATGGTTGCATTAATTCACCGCAAAGTCTCTCGCTAGAAGCCACACTGATTAATCATAATTTTAGCCAACAAGTGCTCAGAATTGGTGAATCCGAGCCAAAGCATAAGTTCTTTGAGCCAAATCCATTTGAGGAGCCCGGCGTGGAGCTGGCCTCAGTTGCTTATCGCTATAAAAAATGGCAACTTGGCGATGACATAACTCTAATAACGCGTTGCAAGCACAATGGAGTTGTTAAATCACCCAATGGTGAACTGCAATTTCTATCAATCAGAGCACTCAACGAATGGGACTCAAAAGCAGCCAATGGCGTAGAATGGCGCCAAAAGCTAGACAGCCAACGTGGCGCAGTTCTGGCCTCGGAGTTGCGTAACAATGCCTGCAAGTTGGCTAAGTGGACTGTGGAGGCAGTGCTGGCTGGATCTGATCAGCTAAAGCTTGGCTATGTATCACGTGTTAATCGTAAGTAACTAGATGCATAGTCAATTATCTATATATATATGTAATATATTTGTTATATATGACAATAGGTAAGGATCATTTACGTCATGTCATACTGGGCATGCAACAATTTAAGCCGCAAGAATTTGCAACACAAATCAATTTGAATATGGATAATGCTTGGGGTGTGCTGCGCTGTCTCTTTGATATCATGATGAAACAGCCGGATGGTAAGTATTTAATAATGAAGGATCCCAATAAGCCTATGATACGTATATATGATATACCCGAAAATGCCTTTGACTCCGATGGCAATGACGAGGAGGAGACAAGTGATGATCGACCATTTGGGAAATCATTTGTCAATTAAATTGAAATTTTGTTAAGGTTTCTGCTAAGATTGCATACATATAGCGTTTCTTTTGACTATATCTAAATAAAATATCAGTTTAAAAATTTTGCAAAATTTTATTTATTATGTAATTTAACTTATTATTTAACTTTTAATAATGAGTTTTATGTTTATTCAATAAAATTTAATAAAAGTCTCTTCTGGTTTTTAACAGCAAATAAATTGTAACTCTATTAATTTCTTTATTATTATATTTACATTTAATTGTTTTTACACATATAACTATTATTAAAATGTAATATTTGAACAATATTATATAAATATTGTTGCAAAGGAATACCCTTAAGCTATGTAAGGTCCTGACAGGACACACGCAAAAATAATAAAAAATGGCATCTGCTTTTGACTGATGAAAAACAATGGAAATGTATACAATTTAAATTGAGTTTTTGACCAAAAACATATCAACATATGTCGACTTCTATATGTACATATATACATATAAACTATATATATGTATATACTTGCTATTAAGGATCTGACAAGAGTCACTGTTATTTGATGATATAACATGTTCACATCAATCATGGCGGTTCTGCATACAAACAGATACAAAGTGAAACCAAGTAAAATAAATGTTCTTTGTCGCTCTGTGTATTTCTCTTTTGTATTTTGTATATATATATATGTATGATTGTATATATCTAGCACATAAATGACATTTGACATTGTCAGATATATATATATATATATGCAACTATATATAAAGCCACAATTGACAATCAGAGTAATTTAGCTCAGTCTATCGCCTGTTGTTTAGTTGAAATGGCTCAGGTTCAATAAATCACCAAAATGGCATCAATCAATGCAAAATTTCAATGCAATTTCATAGAGTGAGAGAAAGAGATAGAAAAGATATATATTCTTGAAAAATATTTAATTAAATTGTTAACTATCGCATAGAATGAATACAAAAACTAATTACAGACCATTGGGAAAAATTGCATGAAACTTTATATAAAAATATTTCAACTATGAAAACAATTTAAAAATAAAAATTCAAATTAAGTTTAATTTAATTTACATGCAAGAAAATACTTTTTATTGTCACTTAATTAAACTTTATATATAAATATATATATATACAAACAAATCACAGAAATATTTTAAATATTCCTTTGTGTATTACAATAAATATTTATTTTATTCAAATATATATTTAATAATAATCTCGATTGTAACATGCATTAATTTAACACCCAAAATGCTCACTTAATAAATTTTAAATATTTAATGAAACTATATATATAATAAATATATTATTTAAGTGATTGAATTTGACATTTCCTTTTAGTTAAAAATTATTTATTATTTTACATTTACTAATAACAATTAACAGCTACAATCAAGTGCTGTCACTGGTTAAATTTGGTTGTAAGTATAACCAAAAAATAAAAATAAATAATAATACTTAAGTATGTTTCAATTAAAACATTTTGTTTGCTAAATCAACATATGCATAGTGAAACTATAAAATGACTTTTGTTGCAATCTAAAAGGAGTTTGCCACAGAAAGTTACGCGCTTTGCCTCTGGCTGTTGGCTGTTGGCTGTTGGCAGTTAGTTTATTTTGGCTGTTGACTCCTGGACTATGGCTCTTTAGTATGGCTTGAGGTTTTGGCTTATACTGTTCTATACTGTTCTGTACTGTTTAGTTCTGGCAACCAGCCGGCATTTCAAGGTCTGCGCTTGGCTAACCACGTAGTTGAAAGGCGTTTAACAAACTGTGCACTTGCATCAGTGTTGCACTGCGGCAACTTCAAGCCAGCTCAAGTGTCGCCTTAATGTAAAACTTTGTGCATTTTATGGCATTTAGAGTAGTGCGAGTTGTGTGTGGATTTAGCATTGGAAACTCTACTCTATGGGTGTGTGATGGGTTTTTGTGGCACTCAACCGAAGGCATTTGCATATGCAACCGCAAGCGGCAACCAGCAACCGGGTGGATATGAAAAGTTAAGCGTTGAATGAGGGCGACAAATTGCAAATTAAACTCTTTTACATTTTACACACATGAAACTAGTTGTAAATAAAAATGTTACACACATCAACTTTTCCACAACTGTAAATTTAATTTAATTTCAATTTAGCAGCAAAAAAAAGAAATATCTATATATATATATATATATAAATATATATGTATGTGTGTGTGTATAAAAATGACCAAAAACCCTAACATCTATCATCATCCTTCATTCTCAATTATTTTTATTCAAAAATTTAAATGCTGCTGCCAGCGGCCATTTAACCGTTTAAGCAACAAATCTGACAAATGTCAAAATCAACCAAGTCCTTTACCCAAAAAAAAAAAAAATATATTTATATATAGAGCCCTTGGCCAGTTGTCTTTCTATGGAATTTGTAAAAGAGTTTAGAACTGGTTTAGTTAAAAGTTTTCCTTCAAATCCTTTGGATTTGCCTTGCCTTTTGGCATATTTAATTTGGCGACTTCTGTCAGTTTTATATGGCCCACGACATTAGCCATGTCAATTCAGTGAGTTCTTTTTTTTCTTGCCCTGTTTTCTTCTCTTTTTGTCAGGACCTTGTTAACTTTTCAAATTCAGCTCATTTAAATATCATTTGTCAAAAAAACTTTTTTATCCAACGAACCAATATACACACACATACACAAAAAAGGGGAAATATATGCAGATATATGTAAATATATATATATATATATATAGATGTATATGAGGTGACTTGCAGTTGTAGTAGAGTTTTGGTAATACTGAAAGATTTTATCGATTCTGTATTGAGTTGCTAATAGACCAGAAATTGTATAAGTAGCTACTTAAATATACTTAGTTACTTCGATAATACTAATTTTAATCTTAAGTTTAGACAAATTTGTTGATGACATATAATTTGTTGATTTTCTCTTCTACTTGAAGCCACTTAAAGTTTTTCTTTTTTTTGATAATATTCAGAAAAAAGAACGAATAAAATTTTATTCAAATAAATTAAAATAATATATGATAATAACGAAATAAAAAAAAAAAAAAATAAAAAATAAAAATATAATAAAATTATTATCAAAATATAAATAATAAAATAAAAAATATAATAAAATATATAAAAAATATAAAAAACATAAAATAAAAATAAAAAAAAATATAAAAAAATTATAATTAGATTATAATTAAAATATAAATAATAAAATAAAATAAAAAATAATAAAATAAATAAAAAATATAATAAAAATAATAATAAAAATATAACAAAAACTAAAAAAAAATATAATTAAATTTTAATAAAATTTAAAAATAACAAAAAAATATAATAAAAAGTTTTATAATAATTTTATCACTATTTAATATAATCATCAAATGTTCCATAAATAAATACGAACATAAAATGAAAATAAAATGTAGATCGCAGATGCGAGGGAGATTGCCTCCTGTGAGGATTGAACTCACGACCCCTGGTTTACAAGACCAGTGCTCTACCACTGAGCTAAAGAGGCTACTTAAGTAATTCTGGTAAAGATAGCAAGAAAATGGTCACACTTGCAAGCAATGCTGGTAACGATCATAAAACTAATGCACTATCAGTTAACAATAAAAATTGTGAATTGTTAAGATAAATTTGATATCAGCTTGTAATATAATAATAAATGATAAATGATCGTTGATAACGTTTGAATTGTTGAAAGTAATTTATATTAATGGAAATGGTACGATCGAGCGATAAACAGCAAGTGAATTGTGTGTTAAGTAAATTTATATTTAAAGAACAGTTAAAATATTTTAAGAGTTGAATTTACCAACAGAAATACACACGAACACACACAACAAATATTTAATGTCAATTTGCAAATCTGTAACAATAGTGATAATTTTTCTTAACCGCTGCACAGTAGCATAAAAAAGTTTTTCCAAAAAATGTTGGTTTTTTTTTAACAAAGTTTTCAGTCATCCAATTTTATGTACGTAGCGCGTCCTCATGAACGAAACGCAGTGCAAACTTTAGAGAAATGTTCAAAAATATTAAGCATAAAAAAAGGGAAAAACAGAATAAAAATTTGAATGTAATTCGAAGGCTTGCTACAAGCTCAAAAGTGGGTGAAAAAGTAGGAGTTTTAGCTGCAATCTGAAGCAACGGTATACTTAAATCATTCATATTCAACTACACCCAAGGATTTGTGGAAAATCATTGCCACGAACTCTAGGCACAATGGTTGCAAATACGAAAAGAAGAAGAAAAAAATCAGAACTTTTCAAACCGGCCCGAAGCATGATGGCTAAAGAATTATCGCCCGCCAGGCCGGAAATCATTCCTGCTTTCCGGCAGCGTCTCCACACAGATTTGAGTTGCCCCCATAAACTCTTCCAATTTCTTATGTAGCCACAAAACATTTTTCATAGCTGTTGCAGCTGTTGCAGCTGTTGGCTAAGACCTCCAACTGGCAATAGAGTAACTTCTGTTCTACACATTTCTAATTCATTTCATTGCATTCAACATTATCCCCACCTTTCAGTACCCCCACGCATTGTGGCATGCAGCTAGCACCTAGTCACAGATTGGAAGTGCAAGCTGAGCATTTGGTAAGTTCGATGCCACTGCTATTGGCATTCATCCGGTTGGTTTAGTTGTCTGCATCTGCCCATGGAATAAGCCAAGCTTACATTGAGCTGATCTAAAGCATTTCGCTTGTTCCGGCCCGTTTTGGGTCAAAGTGTTAGCCAGGCTGGTTGTCTGGTTGCCTGGTTGTCTGAAATGTTAGCAACTTTCAAATTAAATTCATTGAATACTTGTCAAAATATTCGATTCGCAGCACTCAACGGATGTAATTGGATTTTTGTTCGTGCCACATGTGCACTTTTCACTATTGAATAATTTTACACGCCATTTTGGAATATATTTGATATTGATGTATCTGGCTACCAATTCCAATGGCCAACAGCTTACAAAATCAGTTGCTACATAAAGTGGCAATATAACAATTTAAGCGGCAACTTACCTAACACTCAACAAGTTATCACTAAGACTTTGGCATCATTGAAAATATATATACAAGAATATTAAATAAAACTAAATTAAAATTTTAATTAATTTAAATTAAATTCATTTAATTATAAACTGCATAAATCTATATTTAATATATATTTTTATTTTATTAAGTAAATTGTAAAAGTTTATACAGTTTTATATGACTTAAATATTTATTATTTGAGCTTTATTTGTCATTTATTTAGTGTAGAAATTTGTTCGATTTTCCTTATGCTTTTCACATTTTAGAAGAAAACAAATATTAACATATTTATGTAAATATATTTTTTTAACTCAAAGGAATATTTTTAAAGCATATTCAAAGTTATTTTTGACCAAGTTTTGTATACCTTAAGTTGTTTGTTTTGCATTAAATTTGCAGCAAAATACAATTTGTATTATAAAAATTCTTGACGTATTTTTAGCTTTGAGCCAAGTTAACACTCATACCATATGATACCTGTATATATATATATATTGTGATTATTCCAAGCATGTTTTACACAAGGTTTGCGATTACACCAAGATAAAGGAGTAATCAGATGAGGAAGCAAGAGACAGAGTGAGAGAGAGAGGGAAAGTGTGTAGAAAGTAAATCAACAAGTTGCTGAACATCGACGCACACCTTTAGAATATTTTAAGCTTGGCAAGCTCTTAACTGCTTAAAGTTTTCAACATAAATATTAAGTACATACACGCCCACCCACCCACACACACACACACACACACACACACATACAGACACTCTCTCACACATACACTGATAGATATAACAAAAATAAAAACCCACAAAGCATAAGAATAAGTTAAAAAAAAAGTAAAGAAAAAGAAAACCAAATTCAACAAAGGTAAAAATAAAACAGATGAACAACAAAGTTGGTTTACTTTTTGTTTTGCTTTTCTTTGTTTTTATTTTTATTTCCTCACGTTCTTCCCCTTTTTGCAGCATCTTCTTCTACTTATTCTTCTTCATCATCTCCTTTCTCTTCGTTGATTTTCACCTTTTGTTTCTTTTGTGCATTTTGCCAAAAGCATGAAAATCGATTACCTGTGCGAAATGGAAAATATCGTTCGGTGTGTGTGTGTGTGTGTGTGTGTGTACTCATGTGTGTGTGCATGAGTGTATGTGGCAGCAAGAAATCTACACAAGAAAAATAAAATGTTTGGCTTATAGGGGAAGAAGTTGATTGTTTTCAGTAAGCAGACTTTGCATAAACGAATGTGAATACATTTCACAGAAACAACATTCAAATTACGAATAAATTTTAGGGTATATGTATATATAAATCGTGTGTGTGTGTGTGTGTGTGTTTCTGTGTTTATATGTATTCACAAATCAAATGTAAATGCGAGTCGAAGAGGCTTAAATGCTTTTTGATTTCTTTTAATTCTAGATTTGAAGCTATCAAGAACAAATAAATAATGACACTCCAAGCAGGCAGCCGAGCAGCCACGTTGCCATTCTGCCAGACAACAATCCATCAGATGCAAAAGAAGAAGAATAAGAAGCAGAAGTAGTGGCAGATGAGGCAGCAATCCGTCAGATACAACTCGTTGATTTCGATTTGGACTTAAGTGCAACTGACTAAAGTTTTCAGAGCATAAGAGAGACAATTTGCAATGATTTTTGTTCAATTGGTTGCCTTTGTCTTGGCAACTCTCTGACTTTTACGAGAATTTCTTTAATACTCTTTATCCTTGGGGTAATAGGAGTCTAGCATATAATATCTAAGCTAGAAATATAATATATTTAATTATAAAGTATAATTAAATTAATTTAAAACTGGATCATAATATTGATCCTACATATATATATACATATATATTCATATTATCCTTTGTCTTTTAAGGTATCTAGTCTTCGATATGTGCAAAATTTTATTTTTAGTTGTTTCTTTTACATTTTATTTGCTACAAATTAGGTTTTATCCATCAATGTCCTTGGAGTATGCAGTCGTGCCTGCTCTATACACTCTGCTCAGCTGCTGATGTGATGACAAAGTCCAGGATGCTGTTGCTTCTGGCCAGGCTTCGTATTGGTCACAATGTTAGCACAACACAAGATACAACAGACAAGATACCAAATACTAGCTGCAAGATGCCAGATAAAAGATATCAGATACAAGACAAAGATACTCGCACTGCTTGTGTGCTATCATCGTATTTGCACAAAGTTTTGCACAAAATTAAATTCCATGCCAACCAATCCACAATCCTCAATCCTCAATCCTTACCTCATCTCACCCACGAATTCCGTTCAAAGTCTGTTGGCCGGCTGGCAAAATTTCCATCATTCTAAGAACTTACAGCATTTCCACTTCAACAAAATTGACCGGATGGCTGAAGAAGGCAAAGCGATATAAAAAAAAAGAAAGCTTGTAATATGTGGGAACCAGTGGATATTTTCTATATATCCACTGCTCATCTCCACACACTCAATCTCGTTACCATTTGCTGTCCTTAAGAAGTGTCAAGAAAAAGATCAAGTGCAACACTTGTTGGCGTCACATAAATGCATCTCAAGTTGATTTTGATAAAGTTACGCGAACAATGCACCAACAGAGCTCTTGTTCTTGGCATGTGCCCAGATTTTAGCAATTTTATTTATTCTTACTTCAATTGAAAATTCATTTTTTAGGGTTCAGGTATTGCCCTTTGACACCGCACTTAAATATATATTATCAGCATATCAGATAGAGAATAGTGATGAATGTATAATATTTTATTATTTTATATATTTTATTTATTTTATTTCTTTTTGAATTTTTATTTATATTATTTATATTATTTATATTATTTATATTATTTATATTATTTATATTATTTGTATTATTTATATTATTTATATTATTTATATTATTTATATTATTTATATTATTTATATTATTTATATTATTTATATTATTTATATTATTTATATTATTTATATTACTTATATTATTTATTTATATTATTTATATTATTTATATTATTTATATTATTTATATTATTTATATTATTTATATTATTTATATTACTTATATTATTTATTTTATTTATATTATTTATATTATTTATATTATTTATATTATTTATATTATTTATATTATTTATATTATTTATATTATTTATATTATTTATATTATTTATATTATTTATATTATTTATATTATTTATATTATTTATATTATTTATATTATTTATATTATTTATATTATTTATATTATTTATATTATTTATATTATTTATATTATTTATATTATTTATATTATTTATATTACTTATATTATTTATTTTATTTATATTATTTATATTATTTATATTATTTATATTATTTATATTATTTATATTATTTATATTATTTATATTATTTATATTATTTATATTACTTATATTATTTATTTTATTTATATTATTTATATTATTTATATTATTTATATTATTTATATTATTTATATTATTTATATTATTTATATTATTTATATATTTATATTATTTATGTTATCTATATTATTTATATTATTTATATAATTTATATTATTTATATTATTTATATTATTTAATTTATTTTTATTATTTATATTATTTATATTATTTATATTACTTATATTATTTATATTATTTATATTATTTATTTTATTTGTTTTATTTATATTATTTATTCTATTTATATTATTTATATAATTTATATTATTTATATTACTTATATTATTTATTTTATTTTTTATTTGTTTTATTTATGTTCTACATATAACTAACATATTTTTTTTATAGATATTCATCTATTGTTTGTCCTTGAACTTGCGCTATCAAAGTTTTGTTTAAGCAACATAAATCTCAGCTGTATCGCACATAAACAAAGACATTAATAATGTTTGGATACTTTTAAGAAAGGTATTCAAAGTGAAGGCAGAAAAAAAGAAACTACCTAACATTTCCTTAATTATGATATTTAGTTACAGATGGTCATTAATCTAATTAGTCATGGCAATTTTTGTGTTCTTTATGGGGAGTAAATTTACATTTGTTATATGGTGTATGCTTACAGCACGGAATCATGAATAAAATGAATAACACGAATACTTGGAGAATTTGAGTTCAAATATGAGTACGAGTACGTGTATGTCCTTATATATTTTGGCCACCCCAGCCATAAAATTTATCTGGTGTCCTGGCTGCCGTCTCGCTAATATATCATATTTAATGTGTCTGATTTTTTTGTGTGTTGTTAGTGTTGTTGTTTTTGTTGTTGTATCTCATCTTTTTCTCCTGTATTTTTAGTTTAGTTTTCGTTTTTTTTTTTGTTCAGTTTCTCTTCTTTGCTTTGTTCTTCTCTTTCACTCTTTCCAACTGAAAGTCTTGCCCTTTTTCGCCTCACTTACATCCGCACTTTAATGTCCACCATAAACTCTGCTTTACGGTCTTTGCCAAAACAAAATGCTGCTTCCATTTGGTTCCGATTTGGCTCTTAGCTACCCGTCTACCAACTCTTCACCCCCTCCCTCATACCAGTTCATTTATGTCTCTGTCGACGCATGAATGACTGTGTCAAGTGCCAGGCGTTTAATGAGCTGATTTGAATTAAATTTTATGTGCACAAGCGCATTAAAAGGCAAAGTTTTTTCTTCTTCTTTTCTACATACTTACGATGTACATATATACATCGAATGTGGGTTACATACATCGCTAACATACTCATACATAAGTAATCAAAAGAATTCACTTAAATCTAAGCTGATTTAATGGCTCACTTGGAACTATTTGAAGAAACTTTTTAAATGAAAGAACAATTCTAACTTTGAGATGAGTAAAACTATTGTCACAATAAATATGCAAATGCAACAATAAAATATTAATTTATTTATTTTTTTTATTTTTATAAAGAAAATCTCTGTTTATATTAGTTAATTGAGTTGTGAGTAAAAGCGTATTATTTTTATATAATATAATTTAATTAAAATGAAGCAAAAGTTTCAGCTCAAGCTTAATTAATTTACAATGAAGCAATTGAATGTATATAAACGAAAGCTAATTTGAATATTTAGCAATTGTGTGTGGCATGTGGCATACAAATACTGTGCAACATTTAATAATTTGCGCTAATCAGCAAAAATGGCAATTTTACCTACCTCCCCCCCCCCCCCCGTCATACCATGGGGAATAGGGAATGTTCAATTCGCTGGAGTAGCTCATGTGCCAGAAGAATAGATGATAAGGTATGGCTGGGCAGGGCAGTGTAGGGGAGCGGGTGTTTAGCTCGAATAGCTGTCAACTGAATATAACATGACATTTGCTTAATTTGAATTTAAATACCTACTTGTACGCAGAAATTGTTGCGACAAGAGCAACAGAAGCAACGGCAGCACAAAGTAGATAAATCTGACATACAAAAATGTGTCAAATAGTGGAGGACTAAGAGAAAGAGGAGGGGCCATGGGGAGTAGGGCGTTAAAGTTAAGACATTGTGGGTGGCATGGCATGCCTGTGCAGCTTGTTGTTGAAAGACAAAAAGAAAGTATATATGTATATATATATGTATATATATATAATAGAAAATAAAATCAGAGAAAAATAAGCAAAGTCATGTTGGACGCTCTGTGGACTGACGTTGCGAAAACTCGCTTCCTGTATGTGTATGTACAAGTATGTGTGCATGTGGTTAGATGGTGGCTGTGGTGTGTGTATGTGTGTGTGTATGTGTGTGTGTGTGTGTGTGTGTGTGTGTGTATGTGTATGTATGTTTACTGGTCACATCACCTGGTTGCTTTTAGGTCGCTCACTAAATAAGAAATTATTATGAGCATGTAGAGAGACGTTGGCGCGTCACAAGCACCAGCAAAGCGCCATGTTGAACTTCCGTTGCCACAAACACACACATACATATATAGAAATTTCATAAACGACAAAACAAGCACAACAAAAAAAGTTGGCGGTCCAAAACAAGCGCATAGACACGAAAAAGGAAGTTGACCGCTCGCCGCCTCCATTCACCCCCAAAACATTGTACCAACTCTATGACTTTGTGCCTGTGCGTGTGTGTGTGTGTGTGTATAAGTAAGATTGTGTTTGTATGTTATTTAATGTATCCTGGATTTATTGTGCTGTTTCCTACTTGTCGCTGTAACTGCCGTTGCGCATTAAATGTACATAAACTTCTTCATCATTTTTTTGTATTTCTCTTTTTCTCTTTTCTTGTTTTTGTTTTGTTTTCCTCATTGCGTCAAGCCTGTTTCGCTTGTTGTTCTTGTTGTTGTTGTTGTTGTTGTTGTTGTTTTTGTTGTTGTTGTTGTTGTTGTTGTTGTGGGCTTTGTTTGTGTTTGTTGCATGCCGCTTGTCAGGGCAGCGCTTGCTTCCGCTTGGTCTTGAAACCTGCAAAAAAGCCACACATGTGTTTATGCAGATGTGCGTGTATGTGTGTGTGTCTGTGTGTGTGTCTGTGTGTATGTGTATATGTGTGTGCTTGCTGCTGGCTGAATTTTTGCAATTTACAGCATAAAAAAGACGTCGCCTGTCTGACATTATTATGCTGCAACGGCGACTTTCGCCCCACAGCCGTCGTATGCGTTTCCGGCTGCGACTTTGAGCCCCAACACTTTGCCTTACAGCGACAACAACCCACTAGGTAATACCTAGTAGTTGGGCCTATACCCTACAAAACTATAAATGGCAAACAGCGTAATTGATGCTAAATATAATTAAGCCCAACAGCTGCTGTTAGTTGAGCTTAAAAATATTTTATTACATTTTATTACAAGAGAAAAAATATTTTATTTTTATTTTTAAGAATTATTTATACTGTGGTAAATAAAGAAATATTATATTTCCATATGAATTTCATTTTTAATATTTTTATTTATTTTATTTTCTTAATATTTAAATCTTTTTTCAAACGTTTTATTTATTGCCTGCTGTAATCAAATATATTGTAGTATATATAGTATTTGAAAGTCCTGAACCTATAAATACCTGATAGCAGCTTGTTTACTTTGTTATCTTTTTATTTTTATTTTATATATGTATTTTTATTTTGTTGTCACATTGCCAGCCAAAGTGACACAAAGAGTCTTAAACTTTGTTCTCTGTTTGTGTCGGCCTGGCCCCAAAGTGCATCTGGGTCTGATTGTGTTTTGCAATACAGAAACTTTTTGCCAGACAAACAATACCAAAGGCACAATGTAACACATAAAGATACAACAAGCACCAACTACAACAGTTATACAGCAACAAGAGTGGGTGTATGTGTGTGTTTACACACACAGTTGAACAGAAACAAATGGCAATGAGAATGTCACACGGGGCGTATGATTTCTCTTGTTAGCGCGCACTTGTCTGGTATTTAGGAAGCCATAAACATTCCAGCTGCTAACGGTATATGGTAAAAAGTGCAAGTCATGAAATCAGATCTTAGTCTAGCAACTTTCCTCTACTGTTGTTGTTGTTGTTGTTGTTTTTGTAGTTGCTTGTTGTGGTTATACTTGTCTTAACTGTCGCTAAATGTCCATTATACACATCACTTAAGATGTTGCAACTATGCCACTAAGTTACAATGTAATTTCACTTTCATTAGCCACTGGAATTGCTATGGAAATTACTCTCTAAATGCTACATAATATCATAATTCACTTGCTTAGAATTTGACTCTATAAATATGCATTCAAACTGTTTACGAATCATTTATGATTTTCATTGTATTCTACTCACTTTAGCAACATATTCAAGTGAATTAAACTAAACTTCGGCTATTTGAAGTGTGTAGTTTTAGTATGAAAGTTGCATGGAGTCATTGGCAACACAAAATCAGCAGCAAAATGACAATTTGGTAACACAAAATGCCCTAATCGAAGCACTCTGTAGGAGCGTTTAATTTGAAATGCGACTTAATGGGCATAACATGGTACATAGTACATAGTACATATGAGTAACTGTATGTATGTATGACTGTATGAGTGTATGAGTGTAGGGTATATGTATGTATGTTTAAGAAGGAGTGAGTGTGTGGAGTTTTTGTGAAAGCATTTTATCCTATAAGCGACCACATTACACGCTGAATTGAGGAAAAGCTAAATGACCGCAAGAAACACACCTACCAAAACCACACAAAATACCCTTCAACCCACCAATCCACCACCCCAATCTCATTGGAGGCCCCGGAAAGTCAGCAACTACTTCACCCGCAATCTGGTGTATGTGTGTGTATATATATAGTGAGCCCGTCACACGTCCTTCCACGCTCAGCATGACGTGCATGCCTGGCAACATTCTCTCATGAAGACCAAAGCGCCAAAGCAAAGTTTACTTTTGCTTTAAGTAGTCGAGCAGCAAGCAGCAGGCAGCAGGCAGCAGGCGGAGTGAGCTTGGTACGTCAGGAGCAGTAACATTCTATGGCATGTCTACAAAGGCATCCAAACACATATACACGCACAGACACATACACATGTGCAAGCAGGCATCCAAGTGCAAGTGCACACTATCCACCCATATTCCCAGGCAGCTAACCGGAAATAGCTTGCTCGGCACTCGAACTGTTTGCATTATGATGCACTGCAGCGTATACGAATAGTAGGAACTCCTACTATTCGTCTATTACTACAGCTGCCTGATGCTTATGCTAGCTGCAGCTATTGCTGCAAGGGTCAAATTTCTTTTGGTCAAACAGCTACAGAGTGGCTCGATCAGCAGCTAACCCATAGCAAATAGCTGCCTGTACACTACCCCTCCCCCTCCCATATCAACAACCTAACTGTATCAACTACTGCTATATGCTAGTGTATCACCGCTATGCCACAACTGTCAATACTGCCAATGAGCGAAATGAAATTTGTCTTGCCTGCCACTGGTGGACGTCTAACAACGTGCTGCAATTTGTTGCACGTTGGCTGCCTGCCTGCCAATCCAACCATAAGCTTCCAAGCGGTAATAGTTTCAAATGACTTTCGAATAGCCATCGCACTACTACATCCCCATACCTTCATTAAGCGCCCCCCAACAGTTGCTATGCTTTTAATGAACTTATTCGAATACAATCTAGTTAAGCTCGTATAGTCTCTAGTATTCCTGGAATCTGTTTGTTTGCCATATAGATTACTATTTGATCCCTTTCGGGGTTCTCCTGCTGTAAACAGTTTATGTAATTACTTTGCATAATTCTAGTTAAATTTTATGCAATATTATTTAAACAAAAATGTTAACCAACTTGTGGTTACATTTTAGTTGCCTCTTTGCAGCAAATTTTGTGGTAACATTACATTTTCGTTTCTTTTTTCTACTTTGCAACTAATGCTATTTAATGCTCTATTTTTGTAGCCAACCTGTATATATATAATTATGCTAATATTCTCATAATATTATGTATGTGTGTGAATTGTGGTTTCAACCTTTCAACTCACTTTCAGATGACACGAGTTTGGGTAATTCATTTAATAAAGTTCAAGCTCAAAAATCACTCACACTCAATTCTCTCTTTCAACAATTTGTTTATGGTAATATACAAAAAGTTTTGCTGCTTCTCTGTACAGATTTCAACTCATATTTGACATGAAACTAATTTAAAGTTAAAAATATACATATATAAATTTATATATATATAAAACATATAACTGGAATACTGTAGCAAAAGAATGCCAGTTCAACTTATATTTCATACAAAAGGATTTCCTCCATGATATTAATAATATTTCAAGAGTTTTGTCTGTCTAGTATTAGTTAGTTAGTTAGAGGTTAACTAGTGTAAAATATATACAATGTGTTGCAGTGTTGCAACAAGCACTCATTGAATATTAAATGAATCATATTGAAATACGTATATGCTTTTCCCTAGAAGCGCCACACTGCAGCTTATGTTGAAATTTAGTTTTCAAATTGAAAATGCAAAATACTGTTAAAAAAATTATTATATTTTTCTTATTTCAATATCGCATGGTGACAAAATTTTGAATATATTACGAGCACATATATCAATAATCTAGCATAGAGACAATATGCAACATTGTGTTGTATATATATATATATATATCTATATATATATTCATTGATTCTTGCCTCTAGTGCCATGCCACACACTTTTGCACTTGACATTGATGCGCATATCAAATCAGGGAAAATGTAAACAAAGAGCAAAATACGCGACTTTTCATCAATTCATTTGCATTTATTACAGTTACAGTTACAGACACATCTACAGTTACAGTTAGTTGGCAAATGCTGCAAAATTTTTGTAGAGAAAATGCGGCCAAGAACGGAAATCGTATGCTGAATTATTCATATTTTTAGCAATGGGCAAACGTTAGCAAAAGTTTGAATGAAGTGAAAAAAAAACAAAAAAAAAAATAAAAAAATAAAAATAAAATGAAAAAAAATTGCAAATCAGCTTAGCAAATGAAAAATCGAAAGAGGAGCAAATAAATAAATTTGACTGGCCCTTTTCGCTGGGGAGAGAGACGGAGGCAATTGGGGGCATGAACAGCAAAAAGTTGCACTCATTTGTAACAATTTATTTGATTTCTATAAATTTTTTTTTTTTCTGCCTCGAGACTTCTTCAATTCGTTGCCTTCTGGACCTTTTTGCTTTTTTCTCTCTCTTTTAGTTTATTTTTTTTTTCTTTTGCTGTTTTTTTTTTTCTGGTGTGTTTTTTGCCCTTTGCTCAATGCAAAAACGCTTTTTATTCAATTTTCTGCTCACGTAATATTGACAAATTATTAGCGGGGATTTCTGATACGCGTTTTGGGGCATATCTACGTCACACACACACACACATACACACACATACATTCACATACATACACTTAAACATATACAAACCGGAAACCGCTGCCGCTGGCGGAACACATTTTGTTTTCTCTGGCCCAATAAGTAGGTGCAGCTGGCTTAAAACTGATGCCCTGGGACTTTGTTTCAAAACATATTTTTTATTGCTGCGTGTAGCTGTAAATGTCTGCAACAAAAAAGCAAAAACAAAAAAAAATAGCAGCATATTTAAATTGATTATTTCCCCAACTCTGCAGCACGTACCACTCATCCAGCAACGACCTGTGGCAGCAGCTTCCTGCCCCAAGCAAACAAATTGTTATACAAATATTTGCTATTAATTTCTATGGACAACATTTTTGTGTGCTACGCTTAGCCAGAAATTAATAAAATACCCGACCAGACACAGACACCGACACAGACAATTGGCACACACTTTACACACACACACACACACACACACACACACACACACACACACACCAAGAGCTTAAACCTACCCTGAAATGTTAATGTATTAATTGACATAAATTAGCCGCGTCTTTTACCAATGCCAAGCAATTTGACAATTTGCCACCTTTTTTGTTTTTTTTTGTTTTTTAGCTGCATTAATCAGTTATGGTGCTGGCACGTATAATGTCTTTACACTGTTAACAGTTAACAGTTAACAGCCGGAACCATTTAACAGTGGCCGTGAGAGTGCCTATGTTACGCATGCGTTTCGCTTACTGTTAAGCAAATGTTAAGTGCGTACTCGCATCTGTTATGCATTAAAGCAAAAGACTGCAACAACTCTCAATGGTAATGCAATAGTGATATTCATAAAGCATAAAACGAGTTGCTACACGTATAAGACTGTTGACACACATATATATTCTAATTGGAATTTCCGTTGCGTTGACTTCTATTCAAACATTAAGCTTGATATGCAAAAAATTTTAGATTTATATTTTATTTATTTATATATTATTTTATATAATTAATTAAGCTTGAATAATTTATTAAGCTGCTGTAACTTTTCTTTTTATTTTTTAATTAATTTACACAATTAAACTTGAAAAAAGGCCATTCAATTAACAATCTTTAAGCTGCTTAAGCCTTGAAGCGTTGCGTTGTGTAAGGAAAAAAAGCCACAAAAATGCGTAATTGAAATGAAATCTTTTGTATGCCATAAAACTAAAGGAAATGTGCAAAATTAGCTGGTCAATAAGTGGCGCACAAACACACACACACACACACACGTACATCAACAAATATATACGCATATATACAAAGCTGAAAACATATGGCGCACATAAGTATGCAAAGTATTTTAGCTACGATTCAATGCACACACAGACAGTAGCCATAACATATAAAATATATATAAATATGTATACCTAATGCACTTATATATATACTCACACGTACTATATATATATACACACACACACATATATATATTTGTCGGTTACAATATAAATCTTCATGCATTACAACAAAAGGGACGCACCAGTGAAAAGGTTAACGCCAATATTCTAATTAACTCATGCATAAACGAATAATAACAAACAAAAGTGCTATAAATTTCCACTTGACTTGATTGATGGGCCCTTAATTTTATATATTTTGTTGTTGTTTACTCACAACCACACACACACACACTCGCACACACAAACATACGTACACATATGTATAGTATAGTATATATATATATATAAACATTGGTTGACTTGAAGTAGGCCTAGTTAACATTTGGCCAATTGACTTTTGCTTATCAACAAAATTCGCATTTGACCCATTCACATTTGAAAATTTACCGAATTTAACAATTCTCCAAATGTATTTTATGTATTTAAGTTTCCTTTTTGGTAAAAGATCAAACGAGCCGTATAACTAAAGTACACAAATTATGCGGCACAATATTTAGTTAACTTGTTTACATACATTGGCTTTCTATGTTCGTATATGTGACCTCGTTTTATAATCAATGCCACCACCCAACCCTCGCACCACAATTGCAGCTACTGAAAACTCACATCAAACCACTAAAACGCTATGAATGTATCCAACACAATAAACCTCAACTTAAAGGAACAATTTAAGTGAGACAATCCCTAAGGACTGCCACAAATTGTATTAAATTGATACCAAAACTCAAGCTATAACTTTGTAGAGCGAAGTTAGAGTTTGGTTAATTGTAATTAACTAGTATATAGTATAGTTAATAAATAGCTTAAAACAGCTTATTGTTAAAGAGAAGCACTTCACTTCAGTTAAGAGAAAGTTATATCAGCTTTGAACTTAAAGCTAACTGTAAGGATTCATTAATTTTCAACTCTTTCGATTCGTTACAATTCTTTTTAATTAATAATAGACTTTTCTTATGATTTTTTCTAACAATTTTTCAGTTTTTCTTGTACTAAAGTCAATGCACTGTTGACTTAATTTTTTGACCAAAAAGTCCCTATGGCTGTCTACTATTTTGGCCCTGTTTTATTTTCATTTTATTTGTGTAAATTTGTTTTTGGGTCATGTAAAAACTCACATTTATTTCTTAAGAACGTGCTTTGGTCATATTTTCCCACAGTTTTCCACAATTTTCATTGTGTGTTGTGTATTTTTTTCTCTCTCTCTCTCTCTCTCTTATTATCGTACCTTTTCTCATTCCATGTGGGTAGTTTTTGGTTTTGTTCAATTTGTTGTTGCTGTTGTTGTTGTTGTTGGTAATGTGTTTGCTTTGCATTAAGTTTATGGGCCTTAACACGTCGCATTATACACCTTGTTGAGTGTGTGTATGTGTGTGTTTGTGTTGTTGTTCTTTTATATATACATATATATATATATATATATATATATATATTGCCGTTACAGTTATCCATGTGCTGCTGTTGTTCAGATTGTCCCACATTTGATCAAATAATCGTAAATAAAATGTCATGGTAATAATTTTTTGATGTTACTCTAATGAGCTTTACGTGAGAACAACATGAATTCTGATTTAGTGTCTATGTGAAGAGAGAAGGTCACAAATAGAACTGAAAAGGCCTTAAAAAACTTTTTGCCAGACTTAGGCCATTTCTTTACGTTCTTTAAGGTGGGTAAAGGTTAAGGTAAGAGAGAGTATACAAAAAAGATTTGATATCGTTTATTGAGATGTTAAAGAAAAACTTCTTCAATTCGAATTCAATTTTCTTTATAGAACTCAGACTTATTCAATCTGTATTGATTTGGTTATTGAAAGCCAAGATTAAAGTTAGTATTTCTAACTATTTTTAATTTCAATCAATAGTACTTTTTGTACTTCAAATGAAATATGTTATGAAATTGTAAATTCACTTGGTTAAATATCAATATAAAACGCAATTTGTTCGTCTTTACGATATCAATCGATGTGGTTGACACTTGTGGCTAAAACGTACGAATGGTCGACTGGTTGGCAGACCAATTTGAAACTGGGTAAGCAAACACATTTTAATTAAAATACTAAGACAACAATAATTGCTAGAGAGAGCAGCAACTTCATTCAGTATCACCAACACCAGCATCAGCATCAACTTCACTTACAGAAGTTGGCCAAGTTGTTAGGCCTGTTTTGGTCAATAGCTGAAGAGGGTTGTACTATGTATATATATATATACATATGTATGTGTGTATGCGTGTGTATGTTTATGCTTAAATGAATTTGCTCTAGGGCACTGAAGGAGCTTCTAAAGCAATGACAACGACGCACTGAACATATGTAATGGCCAAATGGTTAAGACTGACTAAAGCACACAGCACGACAACAGCTGCTCATGCAGGATATGCGTCTAGGTGTGTGCGTATGTGCGTCCGTGTGTGTGCATGTGTGTGTATGTATTTGTTAGTGCAGGAAATAAACCAGATACGTATAAACGGACAGGCTTACAAGCAAGTCCTGCGAAGACAACTTCCCAGCGGCTGCGACTAATGAATGATGACAGCCATTTAACGTCAGTTGAATTCCTCTTGCCCCTACATTTCCCCCTATTCATATCCTTTAGATATTTCTACAACTACCCTAACACGTTTATGCTGGGCAGCATCATTAATAATGCAGCAGACATAACACCTTCATCAACAAAATGAAATTTAAGCCAATGTTTCGTAGTACAGCAAATTGACTAGAGAGCATTGTATATATATATATATATATATATAGAGCGACACATCATCTATTGACCATTATTGGATATATCTCTGCTCTTTACTATTACCCATGCTATAGCATCAATAATGCTTCGATACCTCCATCAACTCGGCCAATGATTATAATTTAAATGACCGCCCAAAAATGTTAACCAAGCCATTAAAACTAAGCACTAGCCCATGGTATACTCATGTGGGTGACCAGTTTTCAGCAAACAATGCTTGTTGCTGTTGCTTCAGTAAACTTCCCCCTCCGTTCCTCCTTTAGTGTTGCTTTCAGTTACTCTTCCTGTTCCTGTATCTAACCCTAAAGCTAAACCCAACCCTTTCACTTCCCCCCTCCCCCTCCTCTATACTGTATTTCCTGCATATATGCAGTCTTCTGTAAGCGTTCTATACACACATATAATTACTCTCGACTGGACTGTCCGATAAAAGTGGGCTAAATAGGGCGTGGCGTACAGCAAATTAATGATGCTTAAAAGCGTTGTTCCTTGTATGGGTAATTTTCTCTATGAATGCGATAAAATGCCAATGTATGTGTATACGTGTGTGCGTGCGTGTGTGTGTTACCACAGCCAACTGCATTAGTCATACGCAATGTTGCGTATTTAATTTAGTTATCGAAATATCCAGCAAATATGATGCATAAAATATTGCTTTCTGTTTACAACAATTCAAAATTTTATACAATTTATCTATAACAAAATTCTGGTAATATATATTCAAATGCGTTGAGCCATTCCAATTATACAAAACTTTTATATATATATAGATATATATATATATGTGGCTTATTGCACATTTCCCTAACAGCTATGCATAGTTGATTACCCCAAAGTGTTGCTCTATACATCGAAATGCATCCTCTTTGGCCATATAGATAACTTCATATGAAATCTATCAAATAATATGATACATCATATATTTAAATGTGAAATTTCAACTTTTCTATTGAGCAGAGAATAACTCACTAATGTTTAGTGATGCTTTGAAGCTTTAAGGGGGAAATCTATGGAAAATCATTATATATATATGTAGTTTATAATACTTACTACTACGACACATTCTTTCCTATGCCTAAACTCCTTTTACTATATCAAAATGAATTTCTATTACTATTTGCTTGTATTACGACTAAATAGAATATATTTTAGAGCCTTAAAATAGTTAAGTTTCTTACTACTTTATTGTGTAAATAACCAAAGGTATTTTAATATTGTTTTAAAGGTAATTTCAAAGGGACTAAAAGCAGATTTGATCTGCAAGCATTAATTACACATTGTTTAAGACTGTTAATATTATTTGTAAGTTCTGCTTAAAGCATTCTATATATATATATATATTTGATTCACAGCTAATTGCTTTCTCTAAGCATTTTCCAGGTTTATATAATCAACACAGAGTGCATTTATATGCTATCAAAAACATAATATAAATTTGTAATATTTATTCCATTTAGCGTAGTACAATAAACTATTATCAATTTCCCATATTTATTTTATATATATATACAGATTATTTCAATATATATATATATAATAAATCAATAGTTTAGCTAATTTCCTTAGTTTGTTAAATTTACCAAATATTTACAGCGCTCCTGCCAGCAATTCTGACACTTGACATGTTTACAATTGCTTTCAAGTGTACATATGCAATTTTTAATTAAATTCATGTCTACAATTTCGATTGCAAATTGTTTGCTCTCATTACATGGACGGCAACACATTTAATTATGCATTTTAAGGCCAAACCGTCGAAAGGAGTGAGCTGTGTACCCGTTGCCGTTGCCGTTGCTGCTGCTGCTGCTGTTGGTCATTTCAATTTTCAATGTAAACATTAAGCAGTGCACCAACAACAACAATAATAAAAAAAATTTAATTTTAATACTCGTAAATTATAATTTGCTATTTAAATGAATTTCAAAGTATGTTACTGACATTCGCACCATAACTATCTTGAAAAGGATGCAGCTGAAGGACCTTCTTTATACACTTTTGTAAGGAAAATAAATATCTAAAGCAAATACTGCGAATTTAATAATATGTATGTTTTTTAAATTATTATTATTACTTTTTATTTCCTTATTTGTTATATTATTCATTTATTATATTATATTATATTATTTAATTAATATATTTATTATTATTTATTTATTATTAATTTAATACTTATTTATATTTATTAATTTTAAAATTATTACTTTTTATTTCTTTACTTATTATTTATAATATTATTTATTTATTATATATATTTTTTATTAATTTATTTTTTGATCATTAATTTTATTATTATTTATTTATTATAAATGTATTATTTATTTGTTTATTATATATTATATATTTATAATTTATTTATTATATATATTTATTATTTATTTCTTTTTTAATTATTATTTATTTCTTATTAATCTATTATTTATGTATTATTTATGTATTATTTCTTTATTATTTATTTCTTATTAATCTATTATTTATTTATTATTTATTTATTATCAATATTGCAGATTTATTAAATTTTTATTTTATATTAATATTTAATATATATTTCTTACTCAATATTAACACACAAGAGTTGGGCTTAAACAAGGGCTAAAGCATCAAAATTAAATGATTTTTAGAGGGCACTTGATAAAGTGTTTAAATTTCATTTATTTTGTTAAAATGCAAATATATATAGAAACTGAATAGCATAGATTATATGTTGTTTATGTTTTTTAGTATACCTTTTAAATTCTAGAGCATATGATGGCACTTCAGAGTCTCTGTGAAGTGAAGCTCTTTGAGGTCAATATTTGCAAAGGCTGCTCAATGCATTTGGCTTTTGGTTTTGGCTAATAGCGTCGCAGTTTAAGCCAAATGCAAACATGGCCAAAACTGAAACAAAGTCCAATGCCAAGCCAAACAAAATTTTTGCTATATATTTTGAAATATTATACGGTCCACAACATACACACACACTCACATACTGTGTGGCACTGGAAGTATCTACTAAATATAATTGGTAAATGTTTGTGGCAAATTGTTGACCATTTTATATTATAGCTATTGTACTTAGTTTCAAATTGGTTTTATTGTTGGCATTTTCCTAGTTTTAGTGCCACCATATGCCATTTACCATTTACCATATACTGTTTACCCTTTTGCCATATGCGAAGTGGCACATACAGCTATTTGCTGCATTCAAATATAATTATGCGGGTGGTTTACAAAATTTGTTGCGTATACGCAACGTTTGCTATGCTGCAAAAATGATTTGCATTTCATTTTCCTATGGTATATCAATGTTACGATAATAAAATAAAAATATCTAACATTTATTTCAATTTATACAATATTCATTTATACTTAATTATAATATTGGATATGCATTCGATATGGTTGATTTTGTCACAGTTGCATTTGATGGAGATTCAGCGTCTGATTGAGTTTGTTATATGTTATATATGTACCCTTCATCCTTTAATCAATCTGTTTACATTTTGATATATTTCCCATGTGAATTCAGTAGCTTCGCACAGATGCACAGCTTCCCCAGCAGTATATACACAGAAATTATTATATATAATTAGCTTATTGCATCACTAGATCCAGGTGCTCATAATGATACATTGTGCCACCGGATGAGCTGTATAGATGTGGGCAAGGATGCATGAAACGCCAAGCAGATGTTGCAGCATGACTCGAAATATTATCTTCTGGCAATTAAAATGCACTCCTAGAGGCGTGGCATCAGTGCGGCAGATACTTGACCAAAGAGATAGTGCTTGGTTTTTGGTTATATTTGCAACTGGGCAGACTGAATCGTACACTTCTGCAGTCAGTGAAGTTTACCATTAAACGGATGATAGATTTTGGAATATGGTTTACCAAGTTAACTGTAGAGTTCAGTTGGGTGAGGTGCTACGATTTCGTTTAAATTTACCCAAGGCGTGCTTATTCCTACTTTCAATCTTTCGAGCGATTAAAAATGTTGCTTTATAGACTTTAAATTTGTATATATTTGCTGCTGAATGTTTGATCTTTAACTGGCATTGGGTTAACTTGAAATAAATCAACACTTAGTTCCAATGCAGGTTGCATGAACATCAGATAAAACACTTGAATCATCACCAGCAACACTAGCATCATTACCACCAAACACTGCCTACTCCACGGGCGTTCTCTATTAGCCATGTATCACGATTCTAGGTTCAATTGGCACTGGCACTCAACTGGCTTATCAGAAGTTATTGTAGCTCTTTCGAAATGTATACTTCCACTTGCATATAGTAGTATAACACTCATTTGTTATGGTTTCCCATAAAAAATTGATTAAAACATTAAAGCAGTTGCCTACTTAGATTTGTAACATTTCACAAATACCCTAAAAAAGAACTAAATACTAATAAAAAATACTGAAAAATTATATAAAAATTGAGGATTATAAAGAGATTAAAATTGATTGTTTGCTTAAGTCTTATATACTTAATATTTTACTATATAAATAATAAAAAATAAAATAATAAAAATAAAGAGTATTTATTAAATAGTTTAATTCTTATGCCTTATATATCAGATATCCATTAAACATGTGTTTAAATATTATGTTTTATTTTTATTTATTTTTTATTGTTTATTTAAAACTTCTATTTTAGTTTTATACAAACATTGACTGACTCAGTGAGCTACCCAGACCCAATGAAGCTACCCTAATCTAGATAAGACAGATACCCACCGCAACTGCTTATAGCAAAAATAACCTTTTATCAATTGTTTTTGTTTTATGATATTAAAGTCTGTTTTTTATCTATGATAAAAAATTTCATAAAGATCTAGGAAATATACATAATATATTCAACAAAAAATATAATAAATAGTCCATATCTAAATTGGGGTAAAGGTCTTCTTGTAGTCGGCTTAGATTTTTTCAATGTAAAGCTGTAATATAAAACAGCTTTCTATAGAGTATTGTTTGTTTAAGCTTAAGTAACGCTATATATATATATATATAGTTTGATTTTAACTATCAGCACTATAGAGAGCTATAAAGGATTATAACTGAATATTTATATGCAGGTGGGAAAAGCAATTAAACATTTGAATTTTACTCTTCCTGTAAAGGGGAAAATGGCTAATAGTAACCTTTCGTTGCAATGCATTCAACCAACTGCAATGTGACAATGCTTTTTGTGCAGATTTATGTATATGCACACACACTCGCATATATATAATATATATATATATATATATCTTTATATATATATATATATAGTAAGTCTGTGTAAGAGAATTTCTGAGGAAATGAAGGTACCCGGTAATGTTTTTTGCATTCTCTGTTTGCCATTTATACGGCTGTTACCAAGGTAACAGCATTTTTTTGGCTTTCAGATTCACTGCGAGGCAACAGAGAGAGACAGAGACAGAGAACAAAGTGAAAATGCGCGAAAAATACGCCATAAAATGGAAAATCCATAGCTATGAAGCGATTTTCCCATATGGCACACTCCGTTGACTTTGACAGCGCATTCGATTTTTTGCGCCTTATTGACTTTATTGTGAGAAAATCATTGAACAGACTACGGGTAATACTTACGATGTATATAAGATATGATAAATGTATTAAATTTATACAAAATGAATCTGTTAACGAATATGCTTAAAGATTTATATATATATATATACGCTATAAATTATCGTTTGCTGGAATATAATTTAACTAAGGAAAAGTTTATAGTTTCCGCTTTAAGCCTTGGCAGAATTGGTAATTTTTAACCATTTGCTAGAGTGCAACTAATACTATAGGTAACTCTATACCGTTATATAAGCATTTTATATATGAATGGCACTAAATGTTTTCCAATTTCAATAAATTTTTACAGTTTTGTAGTAAAAGCAAAGGGAAATCTAATGCCAAACGTAAATCAATCAGATCAATATTTTTTCATTTTGATTGATAAAATCATAAAATCGCATCATGCATGAAGTGCAGAGCACAATACATGCACACACGCACACACACATGCTCACACACATACATGCAATTTGTTTGGCAGTGTTCGCTCAGACGTGTTAGAGCTATGTGAATTTTCTTTCTATTTCTTTTTTTACTTTTATATTTTTTTTTCTTTTGCATTGGCCAACCAAACATTGCCAAACATTTCTCTCTCTCTCTGCATAGACAGGCCCAAGAGATAAGGAGAAGGGTTAAGGGGAGCAGTGCGAGACACCGTCGGCATTGGCCAAAAGTTTCACGTAACACTTTGAAATGAAATATGCACCACTGCAGCGATTTTAGACATTCGCCATAAAAATCATAAATAACAAATATTTTCGACATTAAATAGGTTTTTTTTCCCCTCTCAATTGAGCTGCCAAAATATTTAAATTCAAGTGCCTTTAAAATCTATTATTACCAGAAATCTTACCATTAATTTTTATTATATTTATCCCAACATATTTAAGTTTTATCAATTACAAAAAAAATATATAAAATAAATGAATTTCAACAGCTTCTCCATGGCAACAGTCGACTCAAAGAGGCAGCTCGATATCAATTGAACAAATGTTTAGAAAAGGTGGAAACTCTCTCTGTTATCATAAGATTTCAATCAAATAATATATTTATTTGCATATTTAGTTAATATCTAATTAATTTAGGCTATATTTAAAAGCATGAATCTATTATTAAATGCAGCTTTATTTTTGTTTCAGTTGTGGAAAGCATTTCAGTTATGTAAAAATTTCGTCTTGAAGTTTTGAAAACTCGTTGCCGCATGTATTATAATGCAGAATTTAAGGATATGCATAGTAGTATGACAAATGCAGGTGCAAATCAGCAGAATAGTTGGGTGCAAATTTTGACAAAACAAAGCAACCGTAGGCTGTAGCCCTGGTAACAGTTCCCCGGGCAATACTCCTATGGTCAAAATGCATGCGGAGAGTTGAGGCTGAAAATATGCAAAGCTACTCTCGACTTGTTGGTAATGAGGATGGCAGGGAGTAGGGGGTAAGTGTGGTTGGTCGATGATGCTGTTGACAGCTAACGGTAATAGTTGGTAGGGTAGTAGAGCAGCAGGAGGTAAGGTGTGTGTGTAGGGGTGCTGAATGCCACAGGGGTGTGGGCGGCATAATCAGCATAGCCAATGTAAAATTGCTTACAAAATGAAAACTAATCGATGGCAATGTGCGTTGAGGGCAGCGCTGCAAGGAAAATAGCGCGAAAATATTGCAAATGATGGTGAATAGTGTCTGGGTGTAGACAGCGGGGTTAGGGGACACGGATGGCTGTGCGGCACGATGGCGTTTTAGGTGTTTTACACGCTGGACGTGCATAAAATTGTGCACAGAATTGCGTACGTGGCGGGGCAAACAGGCCAAGAGAGAAAGCCAACGGGAATTTTCAATGTTGTTGTTGGAAGGGGTATGAACTGGTGTCACGAGGCAAGCGGCAAGCGGCAAGCAGCATGACTTTTGCCTTGTTCTGACTGTGTGGTGAAACTTTTTGTATTCAAAGCACGTATCGAAATTTAAATTAACACTTTTTTGTTAACGTGCCGCGGTTTTTTTTTGTTTTTTTTGTTGGGCGGAAAATCATTTTTCAGCTCTTTGAGTTGCAGCTCTGTAGTGGCAACTACTATGCGATATTGGCATAGATTTTGGTACTGTTTATATGTATATATATATATAGATAGAGATTTTTGCACAACATTTTGTTTTAATTAGCAGTTGAGTTGTCGTTTCTGATGCGTGTAAATTATGCAAAGCATTCAACTAACCTCCAACTCTCATCTTTGGGTTGCATTCATTTGTTGGGTTTATTCATTCAATTGAATTGGCATTTATTGAGCGCCGGAAATAGCTCTTTTGCATCTATTTTTTATGCATTTGTTTTTATAATTTTTTATGGTTTTCTATTGTTGCCACTCGACACATAATAACTGCCTCTCCCTCCGCCAACGCAAAATTGTGATTGAAATTCTTTTGGTCGAAATGATGTGATTAGTTGGGGCTCTATAAATATACTATCTTATTGCAAATATGTCTGAAATTTGATTAAAATTTATTTAAAATTGAAATATTATTATACAATTGTTAATTAAGTTTAGTTTAGAGCCTTGCTTTTCATTCATTGCTCCAAGCCTTGTTTCTGTGGCATCTTTTATTGAGTTTGATGCACTGTACTTACTCTGAATGTATCCCTGTGTTAGTCATATCCTTAGTTAACATTGACAAAGCATTTCTTATTTAGTTATTTACACTATGCTTTAGTTATTTCATATATTACTTTACAGCTCGTCAAAGCACATCTATTCATTGTACTAAGTCAAGAAATATTTGATTAGTTTGTTTTTGTTTTATGTTTTGGCACAATATAAACTAGATTTGTTTTCTTATGTCATTTAAATTGAAATATATATTTTTGTATATTTACTCAAAAGGTATTTTCATAAGAATTTCCTGTTCCCTATGTTTACTTGTAATGCTGTCTCTTCTGCTGTTCCCCCTGTTGCTGTTCTCCCCTCTGCCAAGTTGTGAATCCAAAAGCAAATATGTTTTTTCATTACGACAGGCAAGTGCGTTTTGCAGTATGCAACGAGTGTTCTTGTCTGTCTCAAGCGCTCTTGTTGCCTTCACAGTGCCTTTACTCCCTTCATGCCGCACTCCCCTTCCCCATCTTTCCCTTTATCAAGTGCATTCTTATGCCCTGACGCCTTTTTGTTTGTTGACGACAGGACAGCTTTCATAATGCCCTAGCAAAGGAGAAGAGTAAAGTAGAAAAGAGAAGAGAGAAGAGAGGAGTAGAGAGGAGAAGCGAAAAGTAGTTGACGTTGGCAACGTTGGAGGCCGAGGCTGTTCTTCACAAATGAAGCGCAATTAAAATGTAATTTTTATGCAAATTCCGTGCATAAGTGAACTTTTAATTAATTCAGCGTGAAAATAAATGAGAACCTCGTCCATAATTATGCATTTCTTTTTTTCTTTCAGTGTAACCTTTAACTTGTTACCTTTTGGCTTTGGCCTGGCCTTTTCTCATTTTTGTGTTGCAATGAAAAACTAATTTTTCATCAAGTTTGTTATCATTTCATTTAGTTTGCATTTTAGTTGAAAATTAAAAAATAAACTTTTACTATTTAACAAAAAATATATTATTATTTTAAATTACTTTCATTTAGAGTTAAGCTTGTTAATTATCGATTAAAATCTTAATACCTATTTAACCTATTTCCCTTTTGCCAAACAACTTTACATTAACAAAACAAACCCGCATAAACATGGCCAACAAAAATGGCCATGATTGGGTCACATTTCTGCAAGCCTTGGAGTTTATTGACGGCTCTTGAGAATAGTGTGTGTGAAATCTAAACGAAGACTCATTCAAGGCAATTCAATAGCATAAGAGTTGTTTTTTTTTTCTCTCTTTCTTAAACCATTTCATTCAATTCGATTCAAAGCCAGCCGCGAACTGTGAAATGAGAGAGCGAATGGTCCTTTGAGGGCAAAAAGTGAATAGAAATGGTTGTGGGTGTGTATAACCGCTTTAATAAGCTCTATTTCCGCACCACCCATACCAAATTACCCGCACTTATACACACACACCTAAACACCTATACACCACCAATACATATACTATGGTAGACAGCCGCAGGTGCGAATAAAACTCTGAATTTGTGTGCATTTTGTAGAACGCGTTTGGCTTGGTGAGTTTCCTCGAAAGAAATTGAAAAACATTTACCACAAACATACGTGAGAGCCGAAAATGCTAGCTACGCCTGTTAACCATGTAGCGAGAGGAAAAACGGAAAACCTGAGGAAACTCAAATAGATGCTATGAGCAGAAGCAACGAAAAAAAGACCAACTGGTAAGGGGCAAACGATGTGGAAAACTAACCAACGTAAAGCAACAGCCCGGACCATAGATGAATGAAAAAAGAAAGCAAAAAGGAACCCTATTGCTGCTGGCTAAGCACCTAAGTGCCAAGCATATGTCTTTCCAAAAAAGTAGATAGACACAAGAAGCCATTTGGACGCACTACAATACCCATACCTTTTCCCCCTCTCACCCCCCTGCACACTTCTTCTACCTGCCACAAGGCCAAACAATGGCGCTTTAAACTTTTTCTGCACTTCAACAGACGTGAGAGGCAGATTCCCTATGGTGCCAGTCATAGATTATGTGCAACAAAAGGTGGAGTCAGTACTGGTTGTAGTAGTAGTAGTGTTTCCATCATACTATTTGTAAGAGAAAAACAAAAAGGAAAAAGGAAAAACTACTTTTTACTAAATTTTAAGAAATGTTTACACTTTGAGCAATATAAAAGCAATCAGATTTGAGATTGAAGTACTATATGTTAGCAATTCAGCTTGTATATAAAAGATCTCAAATAGATCTTCAACAATAAATTGATAATAAATATAAAAATTATTATTATTATTTGATTTTTATTATTATTATAATGTTGATGTTGACGTTGAGGTTGATGATGATATTACTTATAATTTTCTTTAGACTAAAGTAAAGGGTCATCAAATGAACTGGTCGGACAGCAAAGCCATTTCCATTTTCTTGGCAAACGATCTATGGACTACCATGATAACGAGCTCAAGCATCATTTGTGGCTGTGGCGACTATGGCCATTTATTACCTCGACGACTAAGTAAGCCATCATCCTTGTATTTACAGTTGTTTTTGCACAACGCCATTTTTTATCACGTGCTGCTGGTGTTGGTGCTGTTGGTGCGGCGCACGTGCCGCGTTGAAAGGCAAGCAAAAAAGAATGAGAAGAAGAGGAAAAAAAACAAGCAAAAATAAAAAGAAGAGAAGAGATTGAAAATAAGCTAAGGTCCGTTGGGTTGTGCCACATGAAGCGCAGATTCCTGTCGGATTCTTTCATCGCTCGCACAGACAACATAAACAGCATGACAGCCAGGTAGGAAAAATACGGAAAAATTCAAAAAAAAAGGGTTGCCATGCGCGTACAGAGTTGCCTTCTGTGCTGTATTGTGTTGTTTACTAAAAGTTACATGGTTTCACTCGCTGGGAATGCGAAAAGTTTTAAAGTTAATTGTTTTAAAAGCTCAGCACGTAATGCTGTAAAAAATAAAAGGACGACGACAACAATTGCATTGGGCAATGAAAATTTGTGAATTGCCTCAGCAATGCAATTGGTTTCTACTGTTATTTACTCCTTGTTGTTGTTGTTGTTGTTGTTGTTGTTGTTTGCTACTGATTTATTCAATTACATTTATCTCTTTAATAAAAATAAAACTCATTAAAGCCTATATATTCGTGCATCAACTCATATTATGTATAAAGTCCACAGAAACTCTCCACACGCTGTCACATAAACACGCATTTGCCACTGAGTGGCACAAATTAAATTACATGAAAGCTGCTTTTATGTTTTTGCCTGTCAGCCCGACATACCAACCAACTAGACAGGAGCTGCCAGTAGCTAGCTGTGTGGCATACTGGCTCTGCTGATACTGTCCAGGACATCGAACCAATCGTAATTCAAATAAAACAATGTAATTTGCCTCAGCACGAGATCTCTCAAAATGCAGGCTCCTCAACCAAAATCTAAGCACATTGAAGTTGCCTATCAAAATCTGACTCAGTACTCTATAGTAATAGAAGAAGAAGAAGAAGAAGTATTTACATTAACTTAAACATATATATTTTAATATAATTATGTCTGGCTCTTGGATATGCTTAAGTCATATCCAAAGCAACTCAATCATTTCGTAGCCACATCTGTTAACCAGTGTATTATTGCCTTTTGGAGTACTGACAGAACTGTTGTATAAACAAATCAGATAATAGAAATCATATATATATATATATATATATATAATATATATATATATATAATGTATATGGCAGTTGTCAGTTGGTCAGCGTTGAAAGTAGAGAAAGTACAAGCTAATTTAAGGAAGTCACCCACAGAATTACACATATGGAGTTTATGGTAAAACAGATGTACTTGGCTTTATTTATTCAGGGTGTTGCCCTTGCCAAACCACACCCCCCCCCCCCCCCATACACACACACTCAATGCCAACAGTCCCTTGTACAAGTATGTGTAGATCTTTGTATAATCTCAAAGGAGCTCACACACGGCAAACAACATAGACAGAGTGAAAGATACACACACACACACACATATATATATATATATATATATATATATATACATATCTATATAGAGATACTTTTGTACAGTGGGGACACAAAAGCCGAAATCATATCAGACAAAACATAAACATACAAATACGCGCAACACAAGCATGAAAACAAATCCCTTTGCACATTTTCGGAAAATGAGAAAATGCAAAAGTTTTGCCTCGCATACGCAGGAAAGACAATGGATGGCATACAGCATAACAGTATACAGCATACAGCATAGGAAAGCGGCAAATTAAAACAAACCTCAGGTTGCCCGTATTTGGAAATGAGCAAAAGACGCAGCAGCAGCAGCAGCAGCAGCCACAATCTAACAACAAACAATGTGCTAGGGGCATGTGAAAGGGGAATATAGTAGAGGGTGGCGGAATTTTCTCGAATTATATTTTCTTTTTTGTTTTAGTAAGTTGATGAAATGCTGCGTACATTGGCACGGCACGACCAGGGTCAGGACAATTTGTGGGAGTTACGCATTTAGTTGCCAAGTTGGTCCTTATACGATGAGTGGAGATTTCTCTCTTTTATATGTATATCAATGTGCTGGTGTTTACTGGTTTAATGTTTATGCCTTTGTGTATGTGTGTGTGTGTTGGTGTTGGTGTGTGGGGAAAGTGGTGCGGGTAAAAGCGTTAATGTGCGTTCATGTTTACGCACGAGAATTAACTTATTTGTCAGGTACTTGTTAAGCTAATAGGGGCTCATTTAATACGATGAAGTGAAAATTACTGTCACAAGGCGTTTACTTTCTTTGGTAATTTTCAAATTTTTACAGACTTTACGACCGGAGCTTAAACGATTTTAATGCATTTAGTATTCTAATAAAAGATTAAAATGGTAATAACTGTATAATCAAAAAAAATAAAGGTAATTATTTTAAGCATATAATTAAGTCAAGTTCTGCATAGTTTTTTTTTAGCACTTGATTGTGCAAAATTTACTACCGTTTGAATACACATTGATTAAGGGAAATATCAATGCTATATGGAATAACCATAATAATTCATTCGAACGTTTTATTTATTAAGGATTCTTCAATAAAGAGTCGTCATTGAAAGTGCTCCGATGCAACCACAAAAATGAATTCAATACGAGAAATGTCATGAGGCTAAAAACATGGCTGATAATGTCAGTTACCCTATAAAAAGTGGAAATAAATATAAATAAATTATACATATCAATTCGTTTAATAAATAAATTTTATTACTAACTGATAATCAAACAATTTATAGACTAAGTGCATATTTATGCTAGGTATACCTCATGATTATTTTAGTCTATTGTAGGGTATTCATATCGAAAGAATAGAGAATGAAATGAAATAAAATGGTAAATAAATTGTGTACGCACCAATGCATTCAATAAAATAAATTGAGACTTCTAAACGGAATAGAACCAGCTGCTGAGTTAGTTTGGCTAAGAAGGAAAAAAGTAGGAAAATGAAAAAAAAATTCAATTCGGATTAAACTCAAATATTTTGCAAAAGGTAAAAAGGTAAAATGAGAATAAACGAGGCTAAAAAATATGCTTGAAATGCACCTGCAAAAAGTAAATACAATTTAAAATAATTTCTATTTTTTTTCCTATATTATATATAGATTGTAATTTTATGTGTATAGGTTGAGTGTATGTGTGTATTACTTGAAGTATGAGTACTGTAGTTTTGTATGGAATTTATCAAAAATATGTTTTGATGTTTTAGTTTTTATCAACATTGAAATTGCTTCGTCTAGGCACATCTGGCATGGCTGAGTGTAAATTTGTTCAACAGAAAATCAGTTTGACACTTGGGAAAGTGCCACAAATCACAGTTAACATTTGTTGCACGATTCCCATGCTTTTGCACAGAATGTGCTTAGAAAATCAAATTCGCATCAGTGCCACATGTGTGACACACTCAACTGAAAATGTTAGTAAACACACAAAAATGTTAGTATATAAAAAAATTATATTTCCATATTAGATATATGAAATGTAGAAATCGAAATATAAGATAATATTAATATTATATATAATTTAAATATAATAAATTCCAACTAAGTTTATTATAAATAAGAAAAATTCTATTGAATTTTATAGTGAGAATAATATAAATAACAAACACCAAACAAAAGAATTGTTTATAGAAAATAAAAGTAACATTTTAAATATATTAAATTGGTCAAAAGGAATTTTGTGGCTTTCAAAAAATAAAAACCTCAAATAAGAAATATTTGTTGAAATTTCTCAGTAAAAGTTTTGTTATAAACAAGAAACTAAAATTTCTCTACATTTTTTTTTGTTTTTTTTTTGGAACTTTTATCAAAGTAAAGGACTTAGACTAGAGTATAAGTATAATTCTTATAACCAAAATCGACATGTACTCAATGCCACAGAGCAAATCTATGCCAAAAACCAAATGTTCATACAAAACTCATACTCAACTTATACTATAACACAAAGTGTGCCCAGTGAGCGTTATGCGAACATCTTTACCCTTTCTTTAAGTTCCAATGGTTGGAGCTGAAGCTGGTGATGACATGGAATGAAATTTTCAAATTTCAGCAACAAGAACAGTCAACAGACAGCAGAGAACGACAACAACGGTCACATCGACAAATGTAATTGACATTTCTTAAAGTGTGCCCATACTCACATACAAAACCAAAGATAGAACTTTACGAATTTCGAATTGTGGACATGAGCTAAAGAAATAATGTAACATGTTGTGAATATTTGACATACTTATATATACATATATGTATATGTATGTAAGTGTTTGTATATGTAATTACATAGTATAACATTATATGTATATATTATATATGTTGTGTTTCTTATATATAAACGTGTCTGTTGTTTAATGGCCAGTATCATGTGGCAAACATCATTGATAGCTGCTTTGGAGTGGTAAAGAGTAAGTTCCAAGAAATGTGCCGGAAATGTATTCATAAACAATGTGCCATTAATTTAAGGTATATACATATATATATATATATATATATATGTATCCGGTATATATACATTATATTAACAGATGTAGCCAACTTGAAATGCAGTTGTAGTTCTCTGGTTCAAATTAAAATAAATCTGTAAACAAAGTGGAAAAGACTTATTTAAATGGAAGTTAACTAAATCCGTAAAATTCAATTTACGTTTATTTTAAAAAAAAATGCCTCATATTTTTTGCATTATTTTTTATGGTATTAATTCTTTGTTTTAATTAAAGTATATATGCAATAAATTGAATTTCCACAAATCCTTTTATAGTTATATTTGGCAAATAGCTTAACAAGCGGTTTTTTTTTCGTATACTTTATAAAAATACATTTTATAATAGCAATTTGCGAAAAACAAAACGAAAAAACGAAAACGCAAAGAGACGAAAAAGAAAAGGTAAATAAAGCCAAAAAACCGGAATAAAAAAACGAAAACAAATCGAAAAAGTTTTTAGGCTTTATATTAAAAAGTTGGCAACTTGTTAAATTTCAGAGTGAAGGATAATTTTCAACGCTTTGCAAATAAAAGAAACGATCCCCAAACTAAATTAAATCCAAAACTCTACACAAAATGCAATAAAATAAATTGCAACAATATCCGCTCTGGACAAACAACACAAAAAAAATATAAAAATAACTAAAATATAATAAAAAAAAAATATAAAAAATAAACTAAATAAAAAAAGAAAATAATAATATAGTATACGTTCCGAACCAGCAACTTAACAACAGGAACTAAGAAAGCAAAGCAAAAAAAAATTTAAACAAAAAAATAAAGAAAGTTTAAAATAAACGATGTAGGAAACCTTTTTGGATTGTTTGGACTGTTTGGTCTGCCTTTGGCCAAAAAGAGCGCATAAAATAAATTTTCTGCTCATTCGGTCTCTGGGATGTACCACCTCTATACCGTAAACTTAACCAGCCGAGGTGCGGAAGAGTGCCTCAGTGCACTTGACGCCGGGCACAGGATGTTAAAGGTGACAGCCGCAGCAGCCCAGAAATATGGCCAAGGCGACGTGGAAAAAAAAAATACAAAAAAAAAACAGAAAAAAAAAACAAAATAATACATAGGGAAAACTAACGCGAGATTGCGAATTGCGCAAAAATGGCGAAACAATAGTGCTGGAAAAATACGAGTAAGTTGAAAACGAGTGAAGAACTTAAGTGCCCGTTAAATTTCCCAACGGACTAATGATAAAAGTTACGCGAATTGCCCACTTTTAGGGTGTTGTATGAGAGAGACAGAAGCTCGTAGTATGTCTACGTCTACCACGTTTACTTCCTTGCTGCTTGCTACTTGCTACTTGCTACTTGCTACTTGCCACTTGCTACCTACTTGCTTGGTTTATAGTAATCGCAAAAGGAGCAAATGAAGCTCATTCCCTATAAGCTTTGTTTGCTTGCCAACATCTTTTTAACCCTTTTTCCTTTTTTTCGCGCTTCTTTTTTTTTGTTATTCTTAACTAAAGTTTTCTTTTTGATTTTGTTTTCCTTCGGGTTTGGGTAACGTTAAATACATTGCGGCATTCAAGTTAATTTACCACAAGCAGCCATACGGCAGGAAGCAAGGACAGCTGCAACGCGCCAAAAGATTGCTTAAGTTGAATGGGATCTTAATTAGTTTATTAACATTTGACTAGCGCCATTAACTGCAATTACATTATAAATATATATATATATATATATACTTCATTTGCTACATTGTTAATAAACAGTTTAAATATTTTTCATAATTTTTTTAACCCTTTTAAATTGACTGAATAATTAAATATACATTTATATCATAAACTTTTTATACAGTTTGAAGTTGTTTGCATTTTATGATTTTATTAACACTTGTTTAAAATTATTAAATATTTATATTAATAAAAAAATATTAATATTATACATAAAACGAATAATAAAATTAAAATAAAAAAAAAATATGATTTTGATGTCTCTTTAAAACTTTGAAGCGTTTTTTATGCCAGATACAAATTCTTTCCATTGGAAATCAATTTGTAAAAAATTCAACTAACGTTTGGATGTTACAACTTTAACAGCATGTGATACATTTTTTGTTATTGTTAGATGTCAGTTGAGTTTATTTTTGTTTGTCAGCTGCATAATTTATAACTGGATTTATAAAAACAATCATGTTGTCAAGTGTCAAAAGTCATGCAGCTGAGCGTCTCTCAGCTGCTGCTCTCAACCCTTTTTGGATCCATTGAGATATGAATGCAAATAAAAATGCGTGAAATATGCAGTAAATTTACCTTTTCATATATACAACATGTGGTAAGTGGCAAGGTGGCAAGGTGGCAAGGTGGCAGCTCTCTATATATGCACACATATGTGTAACATTTTATTTTTTTCCACTAACCGCAAACTGTTGGTGTGTGGCATCCATTAACATGCGGACCAGATCCACAACGTTACCCACAGACTGACCCATGAAACTAACAGACAGACTTCTGCGTGTTAATTTGAATAATTTATTAAAGTCCATGATGAGCGAAACCTTTCAACCAATGTTACCCCTTCGCATCATCATATATGGTCTCATCTAGGCCCGCCCCGCCCTACACCCCGCCGGCAAGTGCAATTAAGCACGAAAAAAAAAATACCAATCAAACTGAAAATAAATTGCAGTTGCATGCTGCAACTGTGAAGCGTTGCCATACGCTACAAAAATTTGCAGTAACAGCATAGCATAATCGTTGGGCTTATCAATACTTTTTTTTTTGGAAAGCCATTTACGATAGCTTCCGTTCTTATACCCTGTACCCACAAAAAAAAAGCAAACAATTTAATGATTACAGGGTATTTATGCTTTTAAATAAATAACAAAAGTCAAACAGCGTTGCCAACTAATGCGATGTTTAGTTACATTTTACAATTAAAAATCTGTCAATATTAAATAGTTAAAAATTATTTGTAAATTATATAAATAATTTTATATATTTTTAATTACACATAATTAATATGCTACAGGACATCTGTTAGTCCTGCAATTTGTCTAAATATTTTTTTGACTCGCGTATAATTTTTTGCAGTACACATTGTGGCCGTTGGGCAAAATTGTTTGCATTTTGCGCTGCTGATGCATGCGAATTGGAAAATATTTGCAATTTAGCAAAATGTGCCCGGAAGCATTCAATGCCAGCTCACAGATCGTTGCTGAGGGGGTTTAACATCGATAGAGAGAGAGAGAGAGAGAGAGGGAGAGCGCAGAGATTCGGGCTCTGATTTGTATTTGTATTGTATTCAGTGCCCACGGTGCGTGCAGAATGACACCAATTAAGTATTTTTTATTTTATATATTTTTATTTGTTTTAAGAGGAGGGGAAAAATCTATGATAAATAATCGTATATCTGTGATACAATAGTTTTTAATTTTTTTTAAAAATTATATATATATATTACCATTGCAAATAAAAACTCATCACTGCAAATAGTATTTGTATTGAATTTTCTTTTATTTTCTTTTATTTTCTTCTATTCTATACAATACTTGAAGTATATGGAGATTGTGGTAATAGGCAGTCAATAGTCATAGTCGAAGATAAACGACTTAAGTTTATATCGAATGCTTACGCTTAAATGTCAATAATACGTGAAATTGAACTGTCAATTCAATCTTCATAGCTCCATTGAATGACTGCTTGAGGTGTGAGTGTGTTTGTGTGTGTGTGTGTGTATGTGTGTGTGTGCTTGGGTTTGGGTGCTTGCTGTAGAATGATTTTCACATAAGCATTTTACATTTATTCGTATAAATTCTTGCTCCTTTATTTATACGCTATTTTCACTATTTTTTTTTTCCGCCATTTTTTTCTTCTTCTATTATTTCGTTCAAGTATTGCGCCTTATCGCGAATTCCTTTTCGTCCACATTGAAAAACTATTTGCAAGAGTCTCAAGTATCAAATGTGCTGGGGACTTAAACGACGGCTGCAAATTGTACGCAGATCACATTACATTTTCCTTTTTGCATCCAACTGCGATGTCATGTGCAACTCTACGAGTATTGTGGCTGCTAGTTGCATGCAATAGTTGATTGAGGCTATATTGGGCGTATCCTGGGTATCGTGTAGGTGTATGGCTGTGTGTGTATGTGTGTGTGCGTGTGATGTGTAACCAAGAATTGCTTTACATTTGGCTGCAATTTTATTTCTTTTTTTTTTTTTTGTTGCATTTGCTTTTGCTTTAGTCAAATGGAAAAATTGAAAGATTTATTTCTTAGTTCACTGTGATTACATTTTTTCCAGCTAATGTGTTCCAATTGAACGGCTGCATCCTGGCAGTTTGTCAATATGTCAAAAATTGAACGCCATTAGCCATACAATGAAGCTCCCAACAGTAGCAGTTGTAGCCAATTTTGCATAGTAATCAATATTGTAGAGAAATTGAAATTTTCTATACAGCCAAACAAACAAATTTGATTTATAGCAAATCCAATTCAAATCAGAAAATAATCATTTACCTATTAATAATCATTAATGAAATGATGATGATTATGTTATAATACCTGTTGATTTTAAAGCAATAGCTAACAATTAGCAAAGGTCAAAGAAAATCCGCTTATTTCATATAAAATACACTTAAATACAACGTGTGTAAATGCATTTAATAATAACGTTCGTTTATTTTTCGTTTTTCAATTGACGTTTTTCCGGCTTCTTAACGAACATAAATAACCAATAGGAATAGGTGATGAAATATCAGAAAATTCTGCAGATTGGTCAGTCGAATGTCTGTTTTCAAATCGTGTGGTCGTCTCTTCGTTTTGGACTAAAAACTAGCAAAGGGTAGGAATAGTTATCTATCAATAGAATAAAGAGTGTTAAGAGCTTCATTAGGAGTAGATAGAATTTAATTGTGAACTACTTAAAAAGTTATTAACACATGAAATTAAAACTATCATGTAATATAACTCTTATTCTACTATATATAACAATTTAAATTCCATTAAATTATACTGCCAAATTAAATCATTTTGAACGTTTTCAAATCACTTTTCCCATTGTTGAAATGTGATTTCATTGCGTAATTTTAATAAACGCTTTCAAGCACTTTTTCACAACACTCGTCAGAGTGGCGCCAATGAAAAAATAAATCTATTAAATTTATCGATTACCAAAGAAAAAGAACAAGAAGACGAAGCAGTAGAAAGACAACAAGTGCGTTACGACAGTCACGTGTGCTCTGTAATTATATTCTTCTCTTTTTCTTTGCTATTACACCATTTTACATTTCAATTTCCATTTCCATTCGAGCACAATGACCTTTTCGAAGGCCAAGTCTAAGCGTATTATCATTTTTCCTCTTTCCTTCTTGTGATGAAAGTGAAAACTGAACAATGAACGTTTCTAATTGTTACACCTAATGCCATAAATAGACAAGCAATAACAGCGGAAACACGCATTAAATTAGCTAATAGAACATTTCTTTGAATATTCTCTCAATCTCATTGCAGCCACAGGAAATTTGAATTTCCTTATAAGGTTTTAAACGAGTTAATATTAAAATCCAATATAAATAAATTCAACTACTATGGATACTGCACCTGCTGTCGCCACACCAGCAGCTCCTCTTGAGGCAGTGGGAACTTCAGCAGCACCAGTCGAAGCACCAGTAGCAGCAGCCCCAGTTGAGGTAGTGGCAACACCAGCTGCTCCAGTTGAGTTAGTGGCAACACCAGCAGCCCCAGTTGAGGTAGTGGCAACACCAGTAGCTCCACTCGAAGCACCAGTAGCAGCAGCTCCAGTTCCAAGTGCAACACCAGTAGCCCCAGTTGAGGTAGTGGCAACACCAGCAGCTCCAGTTGAGGCAGTGGCAACACCAGCAGCTCCAGTCGAGGTTCCTGTAACAGCAGCTCCAGCTCTAGTGGCAACACCAGCTGCTCCAATTGAGGCAGTGGCGACACCAGCTGTTCCAGGTGAGGCAGTGTCAACACCAGCAGGTACAGTCGAAGCACCAGTAGCAGCAGCTTTAGTTACAGCTGCAACACCAGTAGCCCCAATTGAGGTAGTGGCAACACCAGCTCCTCCAGTTGAGGCTGTGGCAATACCAGAAGCTCCAGTCGAAGCATCAGTAGCAGCAGCTCCAGTTCCAGCTGCAACACCAGCAGCCCCAGTTGAGGTAGTGGCAACACCAGCAGCTCCAGTCGAAGCACCAATAGCAGCAGCTTCCAGTTCCAGCTGCAACACCAGCAATCCCAGTTGAAACAGTGGTAACACCAGCAGCTCCAGTCGAAGCACCAGTAGCAGCAGCTCAAGTTCCAGCTGCAACACCAGTAGCCCCAGTTCAGGTAGTGGCAATACCAGAAGCTCCAGTCGAAGCATCAGTAGCAGCAGCTCCAGTTCCAGCTGCAACACCAGCAGCCCCAGTTGAGGCAGTGGCACCACCAGCAGCTCCAATCGAAGCACCAGTACCAGCAGCCCCAGTTGAGGCCGTGGTAGCACTAGCAGCACCTGTTGAGGCAGTGGCAACACCAACAGTTCCAGTTGAGGCAGTAGCAACACCAGCTGCTCCAGTTGAGGCAGTGTCAACACCAGCAGCTCCAGTCGAAACACCAGTAGCAGCAGCTCCAGTTCCAGCTGCAACACCAGTAGCCCCAGTTGAGGCAGTGGCAACACCAGCAGCTCCAGTCGAAGCACCAGTAGCAGCAGCTCCAATTCCAGCTGCAACACCAGCAGCCCCTGTTGAGGCAGAGGCAATATCAGCAGCACCAGTCGAAGCTCCTATAGCAGCAGCTCCAGCTCCAGAGCTGAAATACCAGCAGCCCCTGTTCAGGCAGTGGCAACACCAGCATCTGCAGTCGAAGATCCTGTAGCAGCAGCTCCAGCTCCAGTGGCAACACCATCAGCCCCAGTTGAGGCAGTGGCAAAACCAGCAGCTCCAGTTGAGGCAGTGGCAACACCAGCTGCTCCAGTCGAAGCACCAGTAGCAACAGCTCCAGTTCCAGCTGCAACACCAGCAGCCCCAGTTGAGGCAGTGGCAACACCAGCAGCCCCTGTTGAGGCAGTGGCAACACCAGCTGCTCCAGTCGAAGCACCAGTAGCAACAGCTCCAGTTCCAGCTGCAACACCAGCAGCCCCAGTTGAGGTAGTGGCAACACCAGCAGCTCCAGTCGAAGTAGCAGCAGCTCCAATTCCAGCTACAACACCAGCAGCCCCTGTTGAGGCAGAGGCAATATCAGCAGCACCAGTCGAAGCTCCTATAGCAGCAGCTCCAGCTCCAGCTGAAATACCAGCAGCCCCTGTTCAGGCAGTGGCAACACCAGCATCTGCAGTCGAAGATCCTGTAGCAGCAGCTCTCCAGCTCCAGTGGCAACACCATCAGCCCCCAGTTGAGGCAGTGGCAACAGCAGCAGCTCCAGTTGAGGCAGTGGCAACACCAGCAGCTCCAGTTGAGGCAGTGGCACTACCAGCAGCTCCAGTGGAAGCACCAATACCAGCAGCTCCAGTTCCAGCTGCAACACCAGTAGCCCCGGTTGAGGCAGTGGCAACACCAGCAGCTCCAGTTGAGGCAGTGGCAATACCAGCTGCTCCAGTTGAGGCAGTGGCAACACCAGCTGCTTCAGTTGAGGCAGTGGCAACACCAGCAGCTCCAGTCGAAGCACTAGTAGCAGCAGCTCCAGTTCCAGCTGCAACACCAGTAGCCCCGATTGAGGCAGTGGCAACACCAGCAGCTCCAGTCGAAGCACCAGTAGCAGCAGCCCCAGTTGAGGCAGTGGCAACACCAGCAGCTCCAGTCGAAGCACCAGTAGCAGCAGCTCCAGTTCCAGCTGCAACACCAGCAGCTCCAGTGGAAGCACCAGTAGCAGCAGCCCCAGTTGAGGCCGTGGTAGCACTAACAGCCCCTGTTGAGGCAGTGGCAACACCAGCTGCTCCATTTGATGCAGTGGCAACACCAGCAGCTCCAATCGAAGCACCAGTACCAGCAGCCCCAGTTGAGGCCGTGGTAGCACTAGCAGCCCCTGTTGAGGCAGTGGCAACACCAACAGTTCCAGTTGAGGCAGTAGCAACACCAGCTGCTCCATTTGATGCAGTGGCAACACCAGCAGCTCCAGTCGAAGCACTAGTAGCAGCAGCTCCAGTTCCAGCTGCAACACCAGTAGCCCCAGTTGAGGCAGTGGCAACACCAGCAGCTCCAGTCGAAGCACCAGTAGCAGCAGCCCCAGTTGAAACAGCTGGCAACACCAGCAGCCTCTAGTCGAAGCACCAGTAGCAGCAGCTCAAGTTCCAGCTGCAACACCAGCTAGCCCCAGTTGAGGCAGTGGCACCACCAGCAGCTCCAATCGAAGCTCCAGTACCAGCAGCCCCAGTTGAGGCCGTGGTAGCACTAGCAGCCCCTGTTGAGGCAGTGGCAACACCAGCAGCTCCAGTCGAAGCTCCTGTAGCAGCAGCTCCAGCTCCAGTGGCAACACCAGCAGCCCCAGTTGAGGCAGTGGCAACTCCTGTCGAAGCTCCTGTATGCATGCAGCTCCAGCTCCAGTGGCAACACCAGCAGCCCCAGTTGAGGCAGTGGCAGCACCAGCAGCCCCTGTTGAGGCAGTGGCAACACCAGCAGCTCCAGTCGAAGCACCAGTCGCAGCAGCTCCAATTCCAGCTGCAACACCAGCAGCCCCTGTTGAGGCAGTGGCAACACCAGCAGCTCCAGTCGAAGCTCCTGTAGCAGCAGCTTCAGCTCCAGTGGCAACACCAGCAGCCCTAGTTGAGGCAGTGGCAACAGCAGCAGCCCCAGTTGAGGCAGTAGCAGCTCCAGCAGCTCCAGTCGAAGCTCCTGTAGCAACAGTTCCTCCAGTTGAGCCAGTGGCGGCACCCGCAGCCCCTGTTGAGGCAGTGGCAATACCAGCAGCTCCAGTCGAAGCTCCTGTAGCAGTAGCTCCTGCTCCAGTGGCAACACCAGCAACCCCTATTGAGGCATTGGCAGCCCCAGCAGCTCCTATTGAGGCAGTGGAAACACCAGCAGCTCCAGTGGCAACACCAGCAGCTCCAAACGAAGCTCCTGTAGCAACAGTTCCTCCAGTTGAGCCAGTGACAGCACCAGCAGCCCCTGTTGAGGCAGTGGCAACACCAGCAGCTCCAATCGAAGCTCCTGTACCAGCAGCCCCTATTGAGGCAGTGGCAACAGCAGCAGCTCCAGTTGAGGCAGTGGCAGCCCCAGCAGCCCCTATTGAGGCAGTGGCAACACCAGCAGCTCCAGTCGAAGCTCGTGCAGCAACAGTTCCTCCAGTTGAGCCAGTGGCAGCACCAGCAGCCCCTGTTGAGGCAGTGGCAACACCAGTAGCTTCAGTTCAGGTAGTGGTAACACCAGCAGCTGCAGTCGAAGCACCATTAGCAGCAGCGCCAGCTCCAGTTGAAACACCACCAATCCCAGTTAAGGCAGTAGCAGCACCAGCAGCTCCAGTCGAAGCTCCTGTAACAACAGTTCCTCCAGTTGAGCCAATGGCAGCACCAGCCGCCCCTGTTGAGGTAGTGGCAACACCAGCAGCTCCAGTCGAAGCTCCTATAGCAACAGTTCCTCCAGTTGAGGCAGTGGCAACACCAGCAGCTCCGGTGGTAGCTCCAGTACCAGCAGCTCCCCCAGTTGAGCCACTACCTCCTGTGGAAGCTCCTGAAGTTGAGCCAAAGGCAGCACCACTACCACCAGACCTTTCAGTAGTTCCAGTAGCAGCAGCTGACCCTCCAGTCATAACAACTGCATCTCTCGTTGAGGCAGCAACAACAACATTAGATACATGTCCTGTTGAAGCAGAATCTGTAACTGCCCTAGAATCTCCACTGCCTGATGAATCAGCTACTGTCGGCGAGACTCAAGTACAAGATGTTCCTATTTTAGAGACTCAAACTATTGCTGAAGCTCCAGTAACAGAAGTAACCTGTGAACTACCTACAATAGAGCAGGAAACCCCTGTGGTAGAGATACCAACTATACCACAAGCTGGGGTAGTAGAAGAAGCCCCCACGGAAATAGGTAATTTATATTAGATATACCTTTATCAATGATATATATATCGACTATAGATGCTGATCTATCTGTTATTGTTTCAGTTGCAAAAATATATCCAACACTTAGAGATTTGAATACATCGGATGTATCTCTCCTGGCTATAGCGGCGACATTGGATGCCATTGCCGAAAAGCTAAAGGATCAAAGGGCACGCAATCAAGAGGTTATAGATCGTATAATTGAAATCGAGAAAATATTGGAAAAACCCAAATAAATATAAGATGAATTATCAATTGATTATAAAATTTATTAACGATTAAATAAATATATATTATTAAATATCATTTAATGTTTATATTTAAAGTTATTGCCAGAGGGAACTTAAAGTAATATTGATTTTATTTCATGTTGCAACATAAAACCAAAGATAAATCTACGAATTGCAGTTTTTGGACACTTTTACAAAATGTAAAATAAATTGCAAGGCGTGCAGCTAGAGACTCTTTCTTGTATTTCCCAACGTCTTGTACCTACTTAACCCAACCTCTAACTACAATCTCCCCAACTAAAACTCCACCCAACTGTAATTTGCTAGTGCTGCAACACACACTTACAAATGATAACAGTATGAAATTATACGAATTGCGGTGGCATTTACTGTATAAACAAGAAAAGTTTCAAATACTCTGGCAACTCCTTACCAACAATCAGCCCCGGAAAATATGCAGCATACAACTACTGGCAAAGGACATTGCTGAGTTTGGATATTAATTATTAGTGCTACAATTCTTGAAGGAGTTTTTCCTCTCCAGCAAAACCAGCAAATAGCAATCACTGCATAAAGGAAGAGCAATAGCTGCTGGCGTATTGAATAAATTAATTGCATATAAAAGCAGATAGTTTAAAGCACATAAAAAATATATATAAAAATAAACAAATATTTATGAATTTTCTGTATAACTTAAGACGCTTAAATATTACTAAAATTTATATACATTGATCTATATATAAATATTTATGTTGCTTTGTTGCTGCTGCTTTTCATGTAAGCCTTTGAGCTCAATTTGTGATATCGATATACCCTTTTCAACTTGGCTACAACAATTTCTTTTCTTTTTTTTTACTTATTTGCAATGCCCAAATTGACCTTTTAGACATAAAATTCACTTTGAATTGAATGAAGCCTTAAGCACAATCCAACCGAGAGCAATAAAATTTTTAAACAGTATACAAACTGACCAACATACTAACAAACTGACAATTTGAGCAGTTTTATGACTCTAGACTAAATTTTATTTCTGGATTCTTATGGGTGTTACTTGCTGTGAGTAAATTCAGCAAGTCAAATACCTACGGCGATTATTCTAATCATTTGATATTGCATAGTCCTATCGGATCCCTTTTGTTTAACATTGATATGCCACCAATCTCTGAGTCTGTACATTTTTTGGATATTGTATAACAACAACATAACAACAAAACAACACAACAATACAACAGCACAACAACACAATCCAACCAATAACATTTTCGACAGTTCAATCCAAATCTATAGGCAAATCGCAGTGACTACAAAAAAATGAGAAAAAAACATTGAGAAAAACAAATTCCCATTTGACCATTTTGACGGGCAACAATGAAATGACCTTCCACATACACATATATATGAGGATATATATAGAGTACACAGACACACATAGAGTAAATATTACAAATGGAGCAACAGAGTAAAATTGTTGTTATTATTACTTTTTTACTGCGGTAAACTTGCTTCATGTTGTTTTAGTCTGGGCTTGCGGCTGCAGCCTCAAAAAAAATGGTTAAAAGTAGAAAAAAAATGAAAAGAAATTAAAGGCAAAAATATTTGCTAGAGTTTTTTTTTGGCACTTTTAGCAATCCTTCTAGCTGTGTAACACACACACAAAGGATAGGAAAAGTTAAGGATTAAAAATAAAACAAATTCCACAAAAAAAACAACCTCTGACAGCAGTAGGTTACACAATTTAACCGCATTAATGTTAATCCAATCAACACAAGCTAAAGTAAATGTGTAACTGTAGCTCAAAGGATATTCAACACATTTATACTGTTATGTTTAACCGTTGGGTTACTTTATATAACTTGCACTTAACCTAAAATGTGTGGAAATTATGAAAATTATAAGGAAACCTTATGGTTGAAGCTTAACTTGAAAGACAACAGACAAGCAAAAGGATTTCAAAATAACATTGGCAGGATGTGTTTTGTTAAGTTTCCTTGTGAATTATGACAACTCTCTGTTATTAGCTACTAGTGTATGTGCTGTATAGCACATGCATCACATAATTACCCCTTTGCAACATGGGTAAGGTATGGTATGGTATGGCAGGATCATCAATGAGTTTGCGTACAGCAATGACAAATCTGGCATAGAGCATAGAGTACTATTCATTATAGAATCCTTTGACTGTATGTGAAATTCTATGGCTTAGTGGTATTAGTGCTGGTCACAAACACATAGACATTCGCTTTTGTGGTAACCAAATTTCGTATATACAGAGAGTAGTAGTAGTAGTAGCAACAATACCTGTTGTTAGTTAGAACTGAAGCTATCAAATGTCCTTTTTGCCAGCTAATATCGAATACCGAATAAGTAAATGTTGAATTAATTGCACATAGTGAACTTTTGTGAACTTTTCGACAGGCATATTTTGCTAGTAGTACAGGATATATGCAGGATTTACCGCACTGACAAATGAATTTATTTGCTGTTGCATGTGATATCCTTTAGACCAAAACTCTTACCACTCCCATTCACAGCTGCTGTTCTAACATAAAGATAGATAAAGTTTGTATAAGCCCTGGCCTTTGGCAGTTATTAGCTCATGTTGTGCAGCAGCAAATTGTAGCAGACTCTCTATTGCCCAGAGTTTTCACAGTGTTTCCACAGTGAGAGTTTTCAATTTTAGATCTACAACAAGCTCTACTACCCATCCCACACCCCTTGGCTATTTGGTCATTTGTTTGTCTGTGCATTTGAACTATTGTATGTAGGAATAGTTGTCGACATGTCGCCACAGCGGTAAAGGTTTTAGCTTTGTTTCATCCTCTGAACCGGGCTACAATTAATTGACGTAAATTGTTTGCTTTAGCCAAAATCCGGCATCGAATTTTGTTGGAATGCTTTTATCGTATGGTATTATATATGTATGTGTAGATGTATGTCCTACTGTTGCTATCTATAAATATTGTGCACTTAGTTAAAACTTAATTAAACTGCTCAATATATATATATATATTCCTTTTTTTATATGCTTGACTCGTATTACTTTGCTTTCTCTCTCTCCCTATCTTTATTTTTTCTGCTTTATTATTTGCTGCAAAGTCTGTTTTCGAATTTCATTTGATTATCTTTGTAATCACAAAAGCGTTTGTCCAATTTAATCGCATTAAGTCAGCTGACCCATTTAAGCGTTTATTCCTTTATCATGCTCCTCCTCCTGTATCTGCTCCTGCCTCTGCTCCTGCTCCTGCTCCGATTCTATATTCTTACGTAATTTTAATTTCATTTTTTTTTTTGCTTTCTTGAGTTTTCTGTGATTAATGACTGCTAAAAGTGAAAGGTGTGCAAAAGTTTCATTTTTTTTCCCCCTTTATTTTTTTGCTATAAGAAATTGACTAACAAGTCATACTTAAGATATCCTTAATTAAGCAGTATTGTATTGCAGCTATTTCTTTTTAACTAAAAGAAGATAGTATATATAATATATTAAGAGTGTGTTGAGTGCTTTCCATAGATGTATGTGGTCTATTTGTGGTTGAGTAAAACCACTTTAAAAACTTGTCTGACACTTGAACAAATTAACACAGTACTAAACTGTTTGTTAGACGTATTTAAAACTTTGGACATTCTGTGACAACACACATTAGGCAACCCACCACACACAGTTACACACACAGCAGCATACACACACATACATACATACAGCATACGTTTGGGACACTATTCTCTGAGCTGATTATCATTTATATAGTGGAAGTAGCACATAATGGCCACTACTTAAATTGTGTCTATGGCAAACGTTTTGAAAGGTCTCTCGATAATTAGCAACAACAAAAGGGACATAAAAATAGACAATAAAAGAGTTAGACTATGATAAAAAAAAACAAAGCAAGGGCAAGATTTTAATTTTTCAACGTTGTGTGAAATTGTTTTAACTGCTTCAACTGCTATTTGATGGTGTGTGTGTGTGTGTGTGTGTGTGTTTGTTAACAACTGCATGGGCCTTATGTGCAGCCAAATGCAGCCATTGTTTTACAAGCTATCGTAGTGGCAGTAGCACACGAACCAGAACCAGTTCCAGGACACTGTCAGTGACAGGACCCTCGTAAGTAATTTCGCGCATATGTTACTCCAGAGCCGCTGAATGCGACGCAGCAATAAAACATGTAAGCATATAGCATGGCAAATGATAAACTATAAGATACTCTACTACTACATACTCCTGCAATAATGATATTATAATATATATTATATAAAATAATTGAATTCTGTTTCTTATCAGTTTAAATTGAAGATTTAATTTTTATTTCATTTTATTATAAATTATCAATATATTTATGATTGTATAGTATTAAAGATATATTTAGCTTTATATATAAATTATTCTTTTTATGCTTTACTTATGCATTCTAACCTTTTGAAGCAGCATTTCCTGTTCAACTAAGAAGTATACAGGGTATCACTAACAACAATAACATCAATTGCAATTGTAGAGAACATGCGAAAGAGAAGCTGCTATATATAAATATATATATATATATAAATTTATATATATAGAGTGTAAGAAGAGAGAGAGAGAGAGAGAGAGTGATAGTAGTAAAAAGTAGGAGGCAGCGGGCTGGTAGTTGATATACTGGGAGACAGATTGAGAGACAGCAAAATGTGGGCTTCAGTGTCAGCTGCAGCTTCAGTTTCAGTTTCAGCTTCAGCTGCAGCAGCAGCAGCAGCTTCAGCTTAAGCTCGGGAGTTCGGCATATTCATGGCTGCTGCACACGACAAATTGAATTTTATGCAAAGGCTTCCCATTCCTTTTTGCCAGTTCTAATGCATTGTACTCAAAATGATATCTCTCTCTCTCTCTCTCTTTCTCACTCTTTGTTCTCACTCTATCTTTCGCTTGCTTATTTTGTCACGCGCTCAATGACTCTTTTGCTCGGCGACATCTATGGCCTGTACGTCTGTACGTACATATAATAATTTGGTCTTTTGTTTTCTTTTTTAGTCTCTTCCTTTTTTTTTTAGTTTATTTCGCGTGCGTTCTTAGAGCCGCATTCAAAGCTGGTTGGTATATTATGTTTATCCTTGTGCTATTGCAGTTGCCAGTCGTCCAGCAACGCACATTTTTAGTGCTCTTTTTGTTATTGTTGTTATTATAGCTGTTATTGTTGTTGTTGTCGTTGTTGCCTGCGTGTCCTAGTTTCATTTAATGCGCCTGCATTTGCCTGCTTTGAAGTTTTTTGTTGCTGTTGCCTTTGGTACTTTTTTAAGGCAAAGCAAACAGCAACAACAGCAACAACATCGACTTTATGATTTCATTGTATGCCGCCCAATTTGCCGGCTTGACGGTAATGAGAAATTATGTTATCACACTGTTAATCGTTCGTAGGTGCCACGGTGTATGCCTAGAGTAAAGCCCCTCATTCGCATTATTATTGTGCAAATTGTTAAGCGTTCAGTGGGGATCAATTGTTATAATGATTTTTTATAGTCTCATTTATGTTTCTAATCTCTTAGGCCTACACTTTATGTGCGTTTACTCAATAAAATCTCGTCTTGTAATAACATTCAAGTGTTAAAATGTGCTGAATACTAATTATGTTAATAAATACTTTATTGCAAAAACATTTAAACTAAGTAATTGCATTTGTTTGCCGACGTTAACATGTTAACTTAACATTGCTTTCTCTCAACAATTCTCATACTATCAGCCGACAGCATTCAGTAAATGTTACTGTTAACATTCGTGCGTCAACTGCTACACTCTCTCTTACACGGTTGCACTGTTAGTTAACAGTGCAGCATCCGAAACATCTCAACAGCAGCGGAACTTGGTTTAGTTTTCCGTTAGCCGGTGTCGCGCGTGCAACGCTTTGCGCTGGACAAATTTTGGTAGTTAAAAGTCAAACAATTTCTTAATTAAGTGAATGAAAAAGTGATTTTATTTAATTGGCAATAAATTTTGTGTTAATTGATTTCCATTAAATATTAAATAAACTATTACAAATGGTAAAAAAAAAATATAAATTGACATATGTAATTAAAGGTTTAATTAAAGACTTTTAATAAATGTTGATCATTAACTGACAATTTATGTATACAAAATTTATGCTGATCATTAAATAAATAAATGAGTTTAATTTAAAATAAACAATTTGATTTAATTATGTGGTAAACGTGGAACTTATTATTGACTGCAACTATTAGAAACTAAACGGAATTTTAGTAACAATATTAATTAAATTATTTAAAGTGCATAAATATAAATAAAAATATTTTTAATATATTAACCAATAACAAATCTAATATCAATTTAAATAAAAGTGACATGCTATGCTTTTTTATATATATTTATTTTTATTAAAATTATTAATTGATATGTTTATTAGATTAAATATTCCAAATAAAATGATCATAAATTAATTTTATAAAATTGTTGTCTCAGTGGATATTTTAGAACTTCTAATAAGGTATAAATTTATTTTATATTTATTACTACAAATTTTTTATATTTACTATCCTTAATTTATTCTTATATATTTATTTTCTTAAGCTACCTTATTATTAACACATTTTAAGTTTATTCAAATCAAGGCCAATAGCAATAGAATTTATTATTAATAACAATAAAAATAATAAACACAAAAATAAAAACAAAAATATCAATAAATTATTGAATGAATATATAAATAAACAAATAAATAGTAGCACCAATAAACTGAATTACAAGTCACAAAAATTTAGTTTCCGGTTCGTCTGGCAACAAAATTTTGCCTTCCGTTGTCTACTGTTTGCTTTTGCCACAACAGCAACAGCAGCATGGAAAAAAAACAAGTGCTACAAGCTCAACAACACCCACAACAACAACAAAATATGTATAAGAATAATAACAACAAGCAGCAAAAAGCAAAAAGCATAAAGAAAAACATGAAGAAAATGGGAGAACATGGCACGGAAGCTTAGTTGAAGGCGTAGAGAAGACAAAAATGAGAATTGTGTTAAATCATTTACACTTCCGCTGTTGTTTTGTTTGTGCAATCAATTTAGTATTATTTACGTTATCATCTGCAATAACAACAACAACAACAATAAAATAGTAGGCAAAAAAAAACATCAACTGAAGAAGCTTCTTAATGCATACAATTCGTTCGTCCAGAACATTACATTTGTTTAACATTTGCGTTAACGCTTCATTGACCCATCTACCAATCTATCCAACTAACCAACAGCTAACCATTACTTATGCGCCTATACTCATACTGAATGTGCATACTTCTATCTGGCATTTCTCAAGCCCATTTCCACATTTCCTGTATCCCATTTCCTATATCCCGGTTACCAATTTCTATTTCACATTTCACATTTGCCATTGCTGTGGCAAAAACAAAAGGCAAAACCAAACAGCATTTAAATCATTATTCCCTACACATTCAAAAGCAAACCAGAACACGAGACAGGCAGCAAACCAGACTCAATGCCAGACCCATAGTATATAAGGAACATTTCTAAATCTATACCTATACCTATACCTATACTAAAGAACCTAAAGCATCCAAATCCTTTCAATTCGTAAGCGCGTGTCGTGCATTTCTAAGTTTTGTCTATCTCTGCATGCCGGCAAATGTGTCTGTGTTTGTATTTGTATCTGTGTATGTAAGTGTGTGTGTGTGTGTATGTTTGTTGGCTATATGTACTCCTTTTACGCCCGACTAAACACCCGCATAAATAAATTTCGTTAATGCCAAATAGTCTCGAGCGTGAAAGAAAGATGAGGTAACAGCTACAACGGCAGAGCCCAGACCGGCCAAATGGAATGCTCAAATAAACACACAAGCTCAAACACTTATGCACACAGACACACATATACACACTCACTCACACAAACACATATAAACAATATTCACATATGCTTGAAACCATTTTCTCCCACAATTCGCTATGCTTCGTTTATGTAGCATACTTTTTAGGGCAAGCACAGTCAAGCAACACTACAATACAGTCCTCAATTTCTTTTAACTTTTATACAATGAAATTATCTTAAAAGTGAAAATATATATAGTATATCTTAACCTAAGCCCAGCTGAAAGCCACATAATCAATTTTTAATACATAACTAAGTAATTTCTATGAGAAAAAGATGTGAAGATTTCAGCTAGAAAAATGCAATCTAAATAGTTACAATTCTTGCTTGAAGAGACTTATTAATAGATATAAATACAAAGATTAGTAGCAACATTTATTATGTTCTACTATATACTATGTTATACTATCCAGTTAGCAAAGATTTTAAGCAAAGTATATAAAAAGCACTCAATGTATTATATGCTTGTAGTCGTAGCTTTTCTGGAATGACGTTAAGCAGGTGAATATTGTTGCAGGAATTCAAGTACAACTAATGCTAGTGCCCAAACAATTCAAGCTAAGCACACACACAAACATATCAAAATGGGATTTTGTGCAAAATGTTACTATATAAAATAATATCTTGGCTATCTACAAAAAATGGCCAAGAGAAATCTGTTTTGTGGCGCATTATGGGTATAGTTGAAACTGGCCACGTGTTGTACTTATTTCAGTTTCATAAGCTCATGAGCTTTCTCTTAGCATATGTTATTGTTGTTAGAGTTGTTGTAGCAGTGGCATCTGGTAAGTGCAACACGAAGATATGTTAAGCTAGCAATTTTGTGTGAAAAGTAGATGAACATAACGAACCAATTGGAAAAGCAAACTAAGAGTAACACAGGACCACAACAGCATAGCAACAGCGCAGCTCATGCATTAGCATAACCACTGGACAAGCTTTCCATATGGCTTAAATTTATGAGGAACAACACATAATAAGCAACAAAAAAATATCAATATCCCGGATATAGGAGTGAAAGAGAAGTAAAACGTTGCGCATTGCCCACAGCTGCATGCGGCAGCAGACTGTGGCAATCGCTAAATTCTTGCTACATCCACATCAGATGTGACCCAGTTAAGCGGATTTACTGTTAGACAACGACAGCAAGGGCAACCAACTGCACGCCATCAAGCAGCAGCAGCAGCAGCAAGGATTATTAATTTGCCAGGAATTTTAATAGAGCCTTGCAACATGTGCCCTCAACTAAAACTGATCATCCTCGTGCTGCTGCTCCTCTGTTTGCCTGGTAAGTTTGCATAACATGAAAATCAGATTTCAGCTACATTTGCCGCAAATCAAATTTTTTAGTTTTTTTCTCTTTCTCTTTTTCGTTTTTTTTTTCACTTTCACTATCTCTTTGTACTTTGAGTTAAAGATAAAGAAAAATCAAAAAAAAAAAAGAAGGAAGAAGAAAAATAATAAAAAATATAATTTAGTATGCGGGCTTAAAAGCATTTTGCGGCAAAAACAGACAGGGGAACCCCGAGCTTAAGGTATTTTCTGCGGTGCGCCGCCTTTTTGCATATTTAAGCAGCAAATACATTTTCAGCTAATTTTACATCCTTATATATATATATATATATATGTATGTATGTATATACAAGTGTTTAGAGCTCCTACACACATTTTTTGGGAAAGGTTCAACAATTGCAAAGACAGAATTTTAAATAATGTATCTGGAATTTTGTCTGGCTGCGGTGAAAGATCATGGGAATGTTAGCAAAAGAATATCTTAAGATTAAGATTATTATATTTGGCTTATTGTTTCTTCTTCCTTTTTTTTTGGAAAACTCATTAACTGCCAGCAGCTTAAGGATATAAGAATACTCTGCTAGTACACATATGTTAAATATTTCCTTGTACAATCCTTTAAGCTTAAAGAATAATTTTTTACAAATTTATATTGGGATTAACATTTTGTTGTAAGTAAAACATACATATATTTACACACATAATTCATATGGATTGTAGCAGTATATTTTGGAATTTATAACTATAAAGCAAAATTGTTGTGCAATAAGTTAAGTGAAGCTGCAACAACAATAGCAACAACAAGGAGTTGCCATCGAGGCAGCAAAATTCAATTGGCAAAAGTTTTTGCATAAAAAATATATGTATATATAGTTTTACCCATAAGAGTAACAAAAAATTAATATCAAACAAAGTAAGTGCAATTAAAAACAATATAGTAGTTTTACAAAGAGCTTATAATAACAAAGTACTTGTAATCGCAATTGTATATAGAAAACTAATGTCAAGTAACTAATATTTTTTGTACAATGTGAAAAATTCGAGCAAACAATTTACCATTTTCCTTTGAGTAAAAGTTGCATGGAAACTGCAGCAAATTTTATGCACATTTGAAGAGTTGGCCAAGGTCAAAAAGGAAACTATGTGAATAGTTGTATACCCTAACAAAGAGTATACTAAACGATACCTATAATTATATTTATAGTAGGCAGCTCTATAAATCTTTGGAGAGTTATAGCAAAATTTGTTAAAGGAAAAGTTTTATAATTTATTAATTATTTTTAACTTGTAGCCAAATACAATAACACTTGTTATAGCATTGAATTGAAAGGGTATTTCAAATACAATAAATATAAAATAAAATTCATTTCCAGTTTGCTGTTTATTTATGCAATTGTTGTACATAAAAGTGCTGAATGAATTTGCTTTGGGAGCTATATTTTCAAGTACAGCTGAACAAGTAAGCAGTAATAATACAAGATGAAAGTTTGTTGTGGCATTAATAAAGAATGAACAGAAAAAAAAAAAAAAATGCAATTATAAAAAAATAAAAGAAAATAAAAATAAATTACGAGCAAGTTGAACAATCAGAACAACAAAATGCTGCGGCATAAAGTGGCTGAAGTTGAAAACTTTTGCTTTTGTTTAAAATAAAAATTCTGCAGCCTGTTGAGAACCATTCAATTCTTGTAACAAACCGACTTGCTACTTGCTACATGCCACTTGCCATTTACCACTTACCATTTACCACTTACCACTTACCACTTACCACTTGCCCCAAGCTCAAGGCAACCAGATCTCTTGCGCGCTCTCTCTCTCTCTCTCTCTTTCTCTCTGAGGACCCAGTCACTTTGCAGCAACTAACTCATTCACTTTCCCACGGCCGCAGGCATTTGGCCGCCATTTCTCATTGTTGTTATGTTTGGTGGCTTTTTGGCCGTTTCGCTTATGGTGGAATTAAGTTTTGCCTTAACCCCATCCCAAACAGACAACAACAGCTCCATCTTTAGCTTCAACTCTCCCCCTTGTCATCGCTAGCATCAAGGCAGTCGCTTCAGCTCCCATGAGATGCCACCGCTGGCACGCTTGACTTAAACGCTTAGGCACAATTATTACACAAATTACAGTCTACCCCTGGTCCACTAAACGAATCTGTAGCTATAGCCATAGTCATAGTGATAGCTATAGTCATCATCATCATCGTCATTATTAGCACCATCACGTCGACGTGGCATTTTGATGAGAATGTCCGACTCTGTGGTGTTGAGTGAAGATTACACGACCATGGCCCATACAATGCTTTGACCAATAAGCCTAGGGAGTAAGCATTGGGCCAATTTTCATCATCATCAACTCAACAACATGCCCATCATAATTAGGAGAGTGTCGATTTGTTGTAAGCAGCACAGACACAACGATAAAGAGTCAACATCCAGTCCAGCTGTTTGCGACCACACTCACACACATAGACACACACACATACACAGAACACAGATATACAATGTGGCAAGTGCCCTCAGCGTATTGAAGTGGAAATTCTGTTCAAAAATAAAAGGAATCAAGTATAAATACTTTCATAAAGTATGCTTAAACAGGACTCTACTTTTCAAGTGCCTTAACACACAATATACTAGGCATAAGGATAACTATATTTAAACCAGATTAAACCACAATGAGCCACAAACTTCTTAACAAACTTTTCAATCTATCATATTTATATAATTATGCAGTCAAAAATTAAAATAAAATTAATTTATTATGCAAATTTAAAAATATTCAATAGCAAAAACTTTAATTTCATTTATTAAATTAAAAGTGTAAAAGGATTTGAGGGTGAAGGACCTTAAATGTTGTTGCCTTAGCCTTTAATTCATTTGATAAAATCTTTTGTTCCATTCACAGTTATGTTTTACTTAGAATTTTATGAAACATTTTATACAATTTTATTGCCATACTTACTACCAAGAATGCCCCTGGGGCTTAGTTGGCTAATTTTTAGTTTCTAGTTGAATCCCAGTCTAATGTTGCCTCAATGAGCTTGCTGCTTGCTGATGAGACGCAGCTTCATTTTTATGCCTGTTTTATGCTGTTAACAGTAGCAATTTTATGCCGAGTGAGTCAGGCAGTCAGGCAGTCATTCAGTTTCATTCGTCGCTTAGTCGAGCCTCATTACGCAAGTTTCTGCCACCAATAAGCCAAGTTCTTCTCTGTCTCTTTCCCTCTACTGCGTTGTGCCAACTGTGGCCATCATTTTATCTTTTTATTTATATTTTACTTTGTGCACATTTTGTATATATGTATATGTATGTGTGTGTGTGAGAGAGTTTTTTATAACTTTTTAGTTTGTTGCTCGCAGTTGACTCTGTTTTTGGTACGCACAGATTAAGCAAATTTTCGAAGCATACTTTAAGGCTGCTGCTGTTTCTTCTTGTTGCGTAAAAGTGAAATTTTTTTCTCTTTTTTGGTAACGAAATATTGCGTTTTTTTTACTGTTGTTGCTTTTTCTTTGTGCGCCTTGTGCGTCTCTTTTGAGTAATTTACTTGTTTTATTGCACTTTTTTTTACGCTGTTTTGATTTGTTCTTTCATCGTTGTTGTTGATACAGTTGTTGTTTTTGTTTATTTAGTCTGCCCGCCCTGTCTATAAGCATACACACACACACACACACCCACATACACGCCTATGCCCACGCCCAGAATATTCATGTTTCGTTTTTATGTGCCTTGAACTCAGCGTCGGCAGCTGTTTGGTCCTTAACTTATTTGCGGTTAATGAGTTGAAGCAGCAATCGCACAATGGGCCAAAATGATAAAGAATTGAGTACAATATAAACAGAATTTCTGAAAAGGTTAAAATTTTGAATATGAAATGTGTAGAAAATGTATCAAAAATTAAGAGCAATATAGGAAAAGAATAGATAAGAACAAAAAGAGTTGAAAACTGTTTGAAGTTGAAAACTAATTTTAATTGAATTAATTTTGTCTTAATTTCTTTGAAGAAAACTTCTGATATTTATATATATATATATATATATATATATATACAACTGCAATTTGTATATTTTTGGAAAATATTAAGCAATTGTAGCCAATTGTGCGTTGAGCTCGTTCCGTTTGAGCAACTTGATTATAATTATGATCAAGTTGTTGCAGTGCATCATTAGTGCAGGCAATTAAAAAGTTTTTATATGAAATCGCTTTATCTTTATTGCACGTACACGAAGTATAAACATAAAACATGATAACATGGCCCAACCATATATACAGTAAGAGGCATATAAGGGCACACACACACATATATATATATATATACATATACATAGAGGCACACACATTAAAAGTGCGACTCATAAAAGCTGCTGCTGCCTTAGACTTTTTGCATTTACTTAAAGTACTTGGAACTCCGCAATAGGATTTGAAGGCGACGTCTGTTTGGTTGATCGTTGATTAGACAGTTGGGTTAAGAGGTTTATACGCATATATATATATATATATATATAGTAGAGTATTGCTCTTTCCGTTGCACATTACTTACTTAATTAACAGCAAACTTAAGCATGCCTAGGGGCAAGGCAAAATACTCATACGCACCGTAAACTGTGGAAAAACTTTATGTGTATTGCGAACTTTGGTGCCTGTTATTTTGACTTGAAGGGAAAAACACTTTGAATGTTGCACTTGCACTTGCAATTGCATTTGACTCTCTATTGGCAATTTAAGTAAATTAAAACTTGCACTCAATATTAATTAAATTGCAGCTAGTGGCAATGTCAAAGCAAACGCAACATATTTTAGTGGCAGGTGGCGCATATATAATGTATATGCGACATGTGGCAAGTTAAGTTCATCTTTATATCTGTGGCATAGCATAGTTTCATTTGCAGCTTTTACCTTCTTTTTATAGTGCTTCGTTTTCAAAATTTATGGCAACAATTTGTGCAAAATTTACGTGCTGCAGCTGCAACTGCCACTCCACAAAGCCAAAGCCGTGGGGATTGCTAACAACTTTCATAGGTGCTTAAATTATTACCCTTACCATAAATCATACACATACATATATATATATATATATAGGAATCAGTTCGATTTAAGTTACTTCCTTCAAAATTTTATAATATTATATTTAAGTTTCTTTTATGGCAAACTCTTTAGAGTCCTTGCAGCTGTTGAGCGAGTCCTGAAGTAATATTAATTAGCAGCATAATTGTAGACAATTTCTGTAGAGTGTTAATTATATATAATAAAGCATGTTAATTGGATCGAACATTATTAGAGAATCAACTATAATTTGTGTAACTGTGTGTGTCTCTGTGTGTGTGTAAATTTGTATACTTCTAAGGAATTAACGAAATGAAATTCATTCTAGTTGTTATCCTTATATTATATACTTTGGTTTCCTGTCAATCTGTATTTCCTTTTGTAAATTACAATTTTCACTTCATTTCCTCTACGAATTCGGTTGCTTTGCCTACAATAAAACTTTTTGAAGAAGTTTTTGGCCTAAATGAGCCTTTTATGGTCTATTTCAAAAAACTTGTTCTGGCCTCCTTGTTTGAGGCTTTAACGTAAATTATGCAAATCAATACAAAGTCCACTTACTGCTGCGTTGTCCTTGAAGGTAATTAGCTAATTAATTTTGAAATTGTTATAATAGGCTAAGTATGTAGAGACAGAGATAGAGAGAGAGAGAGGGAGAGCATTGAATATCACTCAATGAGATAAATGATGGTTGCTGGTTTGATGCTTCTTAAGTACAGTTAAAGCTCTCTCAAATATTCCCTAATCTGTTGGAGTTGAAGAAGAGGAAGAAGAAGAAGAAGAAGAAGAAGAAGAAAAGTTTTGCACCTATTGTCAAAGGCAAATAGAAGATTAATTTATTGAACTGTATACGTAGATTTTATGGTGAATGCGATTAAAATGAAGGGCCGTAAATCGTTTTAATTGTTGCCTGAATATTAGATAAATGGGATCACAGCATTTGAGATATGTAAGCCGCTTAAGGGACAACAGCAACAATGACAACAACAACACAAACAGCAACAGCAACAACACAAAACTGAAACTCAAAACAAAACACAAAGTCATTAATTTACACTCACATTTTTACCCTTACCCATTCTATTCAATTCTATTTTGTTCTGTTCTGCTCTTTCGTAGGGTCACAGCAAACAGAAATAGCTACAAAGCAAATTAAAGAGATGCCAATGACAGAGTCGATGCCCAAATCGTCAATATTAAGAAGCGACACAATAAATGACGGCACATTTCATAGAAGTCAATCAAAGAGAGCGGCGACATTGGCAAAATCGCCTTCATTAATTTTGGCGACAACACAAATTACAACAGCAAATGACAAGGAAACAGCAATGACAACAACAACAACAACAAGAGCGACAACAACAACAGCAGCAGCAGCAGCAGCAGCAACAGCAATAACATCAACAACAGCAACGACAGCAATCAAACAAACAACAATAGAAAGTGCAATGCATACAAATTCGAATGTGTCAAATGTTATTGTTGCTGCTCCTGATGCTGCTGCAGCTCCATTACCCGTTATTAACATTAATAACACAACAAGCGAAAAGGAACATCAGCGGCTTACAATGGCAACATCCGTGCCAGAAGTGACGGCTGCACTGCACTCAAATCTTATTATGAGCCATAGAAATGTGGAGGAGCAGCAATTGGATGAACACAAGTATAAAATTACACAGGACATTGCATTGTTTGCTCCTAGCAGTGACAGTGGCAGTGGCAGCCATAGCAACAGCAATACCATTAGAAGCAACATTTCAATACCAACATTGCTACCAACATTCGTTGTGTCTGACACTAGTACAGTGACAACAGCAACAAAAACAACAGTAGAACCAACAACAACTACCACAACAACAGCGGCACCAACAACCACAACAACAACACGACGTCCTAGGCCAACAACAACATTGAAGCCACCACCAACAATAGATGATTACCAGACAATAATTAGCCAATCGGGAACCACCGCCTATCTACCATGCAATGTAAGTGAAGCAACTAAAGCCATGTCCATGTCCATGTCCATATCCAAATTGACTTTAATTAACACTCCATAATGCGTGCCAAATGAGCTCCCAATACCTAAACCATTCCCAAATGGCTCTTTAGCTAGTATATATGAAGCTAACCTCTAACCCCTCCAACGATACACATATAAAATTACTAAGCCACTGTACAATGGATGTGCTTTTCCAGCTTTTCCAGCACAAAAGAAGTCGTTACTTTCCCCCATTGAGTATACGACCCGTCGTTAAATGTGCGCTCAATAGGTTTCAAACAGATTTCCCCCCTACTAATGTCGTAATTGAACAGCTGAGCAATCGTTAATACAAGCAACTAAAGTAAAAGATTTCCAACTTAAACTAAGGATATAAAAAGATTACTTCATTTGCTGTTGATTCTATCAATAATATCTGTTATTTACTCGATTCTATCAATAATATCTTAAATTATATTATAAAGAACTCATATAAGTCTTTAACTTTTGCACACCTTAAGTTCTAGTTGGAAATTGTGGTCGTTCTAATATAATATATCTTCTTGTTGTTGTCTTTAATGACTTGCATATAAGGCTAATCCTTGTGCCATATTAAATTGCTACCCAAAGTAAAGAGAGTCAGAGAGAGAGAGGGAAGGAGAAAGGGAGGTAGAGTGTAAAGCAATGAAAAGTTGATTGATTTTGCTGGAATCCAATCAAGCATCGCTCCATTCATTGTTTACTTTCAACAGAAAATGCCGAGCTAATTTTTTTCAACTTATTTTCTTTATATATATGTATCAATATATTGACAAGGCGTTTTCTCTCTCTCTCTATCTGTCTCTTGCTGGAATTTTTTATTAATCATTGATAATTTATAATAAGCAACTGATTATGCAAAATTCTTTGCTCAATCAGTTTCGGTTAAGAAATGGAAAGGATATGCTGCAGAAGGTCAATGAAGTGGCGGATATTCGTTTGGTATATTTAGGACTTTATGTAGCTGCCAGTGAACTTTTTACAGCACGTTGAACTAATTTACGCTTGACGCTGTCGGAACTGTAAGAAAACAAACCGGAAATTGCCGCTGCCACACCCAGACGCCCTAACATCTACTTGCACAAGCTCAAAGGCAAAGGGGCAAGTGGCGAGTGGCAGCGCCAATTTCGTAGCTGCTTCAGTGTTGACCCAAATACACAAAGCTTCTTCTAGCACACGCACACAGAAAGATAGAGAGAGAGAGACACATACAGAAACGCACGCACAGTTTAGGGCGTGGTAACAGTACCCCATGTGGTTCATATATACTCGGTATATATGTGTGTGTGTGTGTGTACTGGCTGACTATGGCATTGGAAGTCCATCCGCTAATAACTTAGTTACTGCTGCTTCACTGACTTGGCGCAGTGCCTGCAACACAGGCAGCAATTCAGCTCATTATTACTAACATCATAATGATGATTATAATTACAAACATAAGCATTATCATTATTGTCATTATAATTGGCTGATGTCCTTAACAGAAATACTACAACAACTACCAGTACTCCATCCTTTAACTACTTTTACTGTTTATACAGGAAATAACTTGAGATTCAACTTCAAGGAAAATAAAAAACATAAAAAACTTTGCAACATTTTTACTGTTGCAGCTGCTTAAAAGACAAACAAACAAATACTTTTCTGTTTATTCAAATGAACAGAAGTGAAAGGGGAAGCAAATTATATATATATATATATATATCTTATTTACTTTTTGCTTTCAATAAAAAAAGAAAACACAAAAAATTTACAGCAAATATTTAATAAGAACAAAGGAATGAAGCGTCTGATGTCCTTTGAGGAAAATTTTGATTCTCCTATGAAAATTTTCATTATATAATATAAATTTGTTATTATAGAAACTATTTTGCTCAGGATTATGCTATACTTAACACATTTTAATATATGTCAAAGGTCACAATACATAAAGAAGATTCTGTCCTTGGCTTGCAGCTGTTGGTTATGATAAGTTTAAGACAATCTTCTGGAATCTGCTTAAACCTAATCAATTCATAATAAATTTTAATCCGTAGGCGTTATATAGAACGTATACTCCTCTATCGAAATCCACAATGTATTTGCCTGCGAGCACTTGATTTTTTTTCTTTCTTACTTTCTTTTTTTTCAAAATGCGATTTCGCCCTTAGCATTTCAGCTTATATAAATTTTTTTTTGGGTTATTTTGCAAAGTCTGCAAAAAGTTTTTGTAGATATGAAAAAAAAAAGAAGAAAATGAAAGGCCAAAAAGAAATGTTACCCATGGACTTGACGTGGAGGCGTGGCTGGCTCTTTGAGGTGTATTGTTGTGTGAAAAAATTGGCAAAATAAAAGAAATTATTTACAAACAAGTTTAGACAGAATTCACAAATGTTATGAGCAAACTTTGTTGTCTGTGTGCGTTTTCCAAAAAAAAAAAACATAAATAAAATAAATATAAAAAAAATAAAAAACATTGCTGACGACAGCAAAGGACGAAAGCATTGTAGGAAGGAAGTAAGCAAAACTTGACTACTGAGATGATATGGGTACTCGGTACAACATAAAAGGCCTCTTGACACTCGGCACTCAAGTTATTTTTTTTTTTTTTTTTCTGGAGAACTATAAGTGGCACTTTCTGGAGACTTGCTCTGACTTACACTGAGTTGTTGTAACTTTTCGGGGACTTATTGGCCATTTTGCAGGCGCCTCGCTTTAATGCAATGATAATATTTGTTTAGTATAAACAAGTTGCAGCTTTAACTAATTAACAATATTTATATATTATAAAAAAAAAACAAAATGCTAAGCAGCTAAAATACCTGGCTATTCATTATATTTTGGGGTCCAAATTAAGGGCCAATCTACACGTACCCAGACGCATAATGATCCATTCATCCATCCATAAGCGACAAATTTAAATTAGCTAATGCCAGGCGTCCTTGAGGTTTGGCTCAACCTGAGCTACAAGCCCAAGCCACATGATTATTTATCAGCAAAAGCAAAGCTCAAAAAATAAGTATAAAAAAAAAGAAAAAATGGAAAACCAAAAGAAGTCAAAAACAAGCAAGTTAACGCCTTATGTACTTAGACTTAGCATATACCAAAAGGAAGAAGGCAACTGCCTTGTCCTTGTGCGTGCCTAGCCGAAGGATGCCTTCCTTTGGCTGCCCAAGTGACTGTCAGGCGTACTGGATAACCATCTTCACTTAATACTGAGTATAATGTCGATGCTCAGTCTGATAATAATGTCCTTTGTGCCGCACAACGACGCTCACAATTTCATGGAATTTAATAATGCTCATGCCAGCAAAAGAAAAGAAAAGAGAAACTCACTTTGTGTGTGTGTGTGTGTTTGTGTGTGAGTAAGATACTTTCAATAGCTATTAGTTTAGTTAAAATTTTGAAATTTTTAAAGCAAAACAAATATTTTTTTAATAGTTTTTTCATTTGATTAGCGAAACAAGCGTATCAAAATAAACATAACTAGAACTTTGTTGGCTCATAAAAAAAAAAGTTAAAACAGCATAGTAAAAAAAAAAAAGAAAAACAACTGAAAATGCCATAAAACCTTTGCTAACATTATGAACACTAAATCGCACGGCCGAATTACTAATTTACGCTTTTTGTAGATTTTAGCCCTGTTTGAATCTGTTATACTAAATAAACTTTACACACTTTACTTAACGTGTGTGGGTATGCATGTGTGGGTGTGTGTGTTTAGTACTCATTTCTAGACAGCATATTCATATAGTTTTGACAGCACGTACAGCAACAACAACAACAACAACAACAACAACAGAAGTAAGGGAAAATGCCAGCAATTATGGCAGAGACAGACAGTCAGGCGGGCAGCTTGAAGATGGGACAAAATTTGTATGAACTTTTAGGTATATGGCTGGCGTGTTGGGGAAGGGGGGTGGGGGAGGGTTGGGCGGGATTGGGAGGTGCCTTTGTGTGTGCGTGCCACAGACACTTTTAGTTGTATGGCGACAACGTCTGAGGCTGGGCGGCAACCACAATGAAAAACAACAAGCACATAAAACACAAATGATTATAGTATCTAATCATGACGTCGTTCAGCATCGCCCTCAATGTCGACTTTCCACTTGCCCCTCACTCCCCGCCTCATTCATCAACCATTCCCACATTGCCAGTTGCCATTTGCCTTAGTTATATACGTACCTCATAGCCAACACCGACAATGTAGTTGATGACAGCAGTTCAAAGACTGTCATTTGCCACAGCTACTGCCACAGACAGTGGCACAGCCACAGCCGCAGTCACAGCCACAGCTACTGTACAGAATCGCCATTTTAGTAAGGCAAGGGGGCATGCCCTACGTCACATGCCACAGCCGGTAGTATATTATTTCTCTATGTATATGTTAGTGTGTATGTGTGTGTGTGTGTGTGGGAGTAGCTCACACTGCGCGCAAAATGTGCTTGGAATTTAAAGTAAATCAGTATTTGCAGTGGATTAGTTGACCGCTGGCTACCAGCTATATATTCAGAGCTATAATATAATTTAAAATCCTTTCCAACTAATCAGATATAGTAATAGATATTGATAAATATTATACATATATATTTATGCAACTCATTAGGAGACGATTTTCCCAATCATATATCAAATAATTATGTTTGTTGTCAGGCAAAAATAAAATGTAGAAAATTTTGCCATTCTTTCAGGCAACAGGAAAAGTAAATCAGAAATTGTGGCAAGTGTAATTACACTCATGCACATGCCTTACAAGTGGTCCACAGTGATATATAAATGTACACACTGCCACACACACACACACACACACACACACACACACTGCAACACACTCCCACTGTGACTGGCAGGGACAACAACTCGATACAAATTCAATGTATATTATACTCTTTGGAGATGTTGGAGCTGGAGGTTGAAGGTTGTGGGGTTGCCTTGTAAAATTGCTTCTAAATTATTATTGTCATTATTGACAGAAATGAATCGTCATTTTGTTGCCGATATTGTTTACTGTTTCTGTACTTACTGCCTTTCATTCTACTCTTAAGTTTGTTTGTAGTTGTTGTTGTTTTGGAGGTTGATTGTTGGCTGGAGGTTGGAGATTGGAGATTGCCAGCCAAGAATTTGTTGGCAATTTTGCTGACATCATTTCAGTATACAGTCCATTGGGATTTGTCAGGAGCTGGCAGCTACTTTAAAGTCTCTCATAATATAATTGAATTGTATTTATATGAATTATTCTAAGGCTCAGTGTTGACATATTGTTATCGTTTATTGTAGCTAATTTGATTTTAATTTGATTTGTTTTGTTACAGGTTAAACAATTGGTTAAGAAACCCATATCATGGCTACGTATGAAAGATGGACATATACTTACTGTGGATCAGACTACGTTTATAGCAGATCAACGCTTTCAATCTGTATTCTCTCCCAACCCTGAACGTTGGTCCCTACAGATTAAATATGTACAAGTAACGGATGAAGGAACCTATGAGTGTCAAGTGTCCACAGAGCCCAAGGCTAGCGCCATTGTACACTTGCGTGTTGTGGGTGAGTTGCAACTTAAGTAAAATAGCAGCTGAGTGGCAAGCTAGATTTATGCAACATGAATTAATACTAATGTCAGCAGATGAGACTCTAGACTCAGTGCAAACTGTGGCAACTCTAACACTAACTGTTACCTGTGTAACTGTGTTGCCTGGCAGCAAGCTTCAACATGAAAAGTGAAAAAGGGAAAATGCATAAAGAAACATGAAAAAGAAATTGCAGAAATTTCGCTGAAATATGCAGCGGAAGAGAATGAATGATAGTTGAATCCAGTTTCATCAGTTTTGTCTAGCATCCGTTCTAACGATGTCCAGTGGATTAGCCACAGAAATTTTATTGCAATTTTTCTTTCTGTTTTCCCAAATATTGCTACAAGATTTTTGCTTTAATTTAAAGCTTTAAGTTGTCTGAAACTATACACTACATTTTCCTTTAGCCAATTGTAATGCCTTACAATGCATATACTGACTTGACCTACTAACCTCTACACAGACAATCAATGAACACACAAGACCCGAATGCGACTTTACAACGAATTCAACACCCAAAAGCAAGGTTATAAATCAAATTGAATGCCAATAAATCTGTGGCTTCTGCATAGATTTTGCCGAGATTGTAAATGACTTTCACTAAACTTGTGTGTGTGTGTGTGTGTGTGTGTGTGCTCTCTCTCTCTCTATGTCTTCTACTTATAATTTAGCAGAACCTAAAACAGAATTAATCGGAGAATCTACACGGCACGTTAAGTCCGGAAGTATAGTGAAACTTCGTTGCATAATTAGCCAAGCTCTGGAGCCGCCACTTTTCATTAATTGGTTTTACAATCAGAAGCAAATCTATTTGCATAATCGTCGCGGCTGGCGTACGGAAATTGAGCGCATCGATCTGCCGCCGGAAGTGCCAACGACACCAGCTGCAGCAACATCAACAACAACAGTGACAGGAGCATCAGCAGCAGCATCAGCAGCCGCAGCAGACGCACTTAATGATATAGTGGCTATAACACGTTCGTATATACTAGATGCAATAACCATGAGTGATGCCGAGCAGATGGCCGGATACGGATATGTGTTGCCAACAACAGCCACGCCTATGCCCACAGCGGCCACAATGTCAACGCCGTCAGGTGCAGTTATAGTTGCAGCTAGCGATATAACTGTTGAAGGTTATGCTGCAGTTGCATCAGCAGAAATGCCAGTAACAGCAACAGCAACAATATCAACAGCAGCTGTAATGACAACAACAGCTTCAGCATCATCAGCAACAACAACAACGGCAGCAGCAACAACAACGACAACAATTGAGCCAAGCCCTACAACAACACAAACAACAACAACAACAATGGTGCCAAGCAGCAGTTTCATTAAACAGATAACGGTAAGTGGCTTACCGCACGTATGGGCGTGTCCCTCATCATTATCAACTCCCCAAAAACTTCACACAGACTCCATAAACATGCAACCCAACATCGAACCCATCTCGAATGTTGCACAGTATTTTCATTAAACGCGTTTTCATTACGAAAATTGTCATAAATGCGAGCGACAGAGCGTTCCATACTTTTCATTCAATTTTCCAAGCGCTGACAAAAATTGTCAGCGTCGTGAAATTATAATTTTAATATTATGCGAGTATGTGCATATTTCGTATTTTAATTTTTTGCCACTTGCCACTTGCCACTTGCCACTTACCGCTTGCCAGTTACCACTTGCCACCTGCCAACTGCCAGTTAAGCATCTCAAACTGACAGTGCCACCTACAGTGGATTGTATGGCTCATATCCCCATATCATTCCCTCATATATATATATGTGTTTGTATGTGTGTGTGTGTGTGTGTCTTCTATGTGGCCATTCTGTATAATGCGCCTTGTGTGTGTGCTCGCCACGTCTGACAACTGTCTCGACGGCTTCAAGTATCGCATTTTCAACAACATGCACATTTACGTCTATCTCTTGTTATATCCTTGCAGACGGCTTCGCTCATCATACCCGCCGTAGTAAAACAGGATTCCGGCAACTATACGTGCAGCCCCTCAAACAGTGCCCCTCGCACCATAACATTGCACGTGCTAAACGGTAAGTCAAGTTGCCTTCTAGCAGCACCACTAGAGCTTCAGGCACTTAAACTATATATATGTGGGTGTGGGGGTAAGTGAGCTGCGAGGCGTCACTGGTGAAGGGAGGGGGGGGGGGAGATTGTGTACTACCAACAGTAGCAGAAACTGCCAACTGTTTTTTCCTTTTTTTTTGTTTTGTATTGCTCGCCAATTGAATTAAGTTTTCATTTAACCTAATTGAATTTTATTTGGCTTGCGTTCGGCACTTCTGACTTTTGATTCGCGCAGCTGCCGCACAGTGCAACCAAATTGCTATTTGGCATTTGCATTTCAATTTTTGCAACATTTCCAACTGTAAATAATTAATATTGCTTCAGCTTATACGCCGTATATGTGTTTAGATTAGCTAATTAAAATAAAGCCTTGAGCTTGTAGCAAAAAATTTATAAATTTTGGTTTATGAATTTGGCTTAAATATTGTTCTCTATTATTAATTTTCCAGCTGCTATTTTTCCCATGCTACTTAATTTCCAGCTGGTTAAATACTAAACTTAAAAACCTCTTTAATTTTATTAAAGAAATTATAATTAATATTTATTTAATATATCTAAATGTTTAACCTTTTGACAGCTTTTCATTTTCTACCAAATAAATAATATTTTACACAAATTTATGAATTAAAAATAAAATAAATAAAAACAAAATAAAATTGTAGCTTAAATTAAATATATATATATATATATATATATATATATATATATATATATGAACATTTTGTTAAAATTAATTTTCTCTTTTCGATTTATTTGCATATTCTGCATAAATGAACCACAGTGCGATATATTGTTTTTATTTTGTTGATGCTGATGATGATGTTGATGTTGATGTTGATGGGCACTCAGGCAGAAACGCTTACATTACCATTCACAGTAGCAAAAAAAAAACAACAATGCTAACAAAAACTATAACACAAACAACAACAAAACAAACAACAACAACAACAAGGTCAATAAATGCATTTTTATTGCTATCTCGAAATGTCCACAATTTGCGTTATTTGCTCAATGTCCAACGTCGATGACAATTTTAGTTCGAATGACGTTGACACTGATAATGATAATGATGATAATAATAATAATAATAATAATAATGATGCTGATACTGATAAAGATAATAATGAAGATCACAATGTATAACATACACTAGTTTTAGTAGCCATTTATCTAACTATTTGTCTAGCTGTGTGCAAAGATACATTTGTATCTACGAGCATGTACAAGTATCTATAAAATGTGTGTGTGTGTGTGTGTGCGTATATACTAGTTTGAGGTATTTGTGGTTCAATACGCAACTTGTATGCGTGTGTGTGTGTGTGTGTGTGTGTGTGTTTGCATTTAAATCGTTTGGCTTTCAACTGCAACCAAGTAGTATTTACCATTCACCATTTACCATTGTTGTTCGTGTTTGAGCAGTGCGTGTATGTCAACTTTGACATGTGTTCAGTTGTGTCGTTTGCAATTTGAAGCATGCTACTTAAATGCCCATACCCACACACTCTCAGCCACAACCACACACACACACACACGCACACACACAGACATACACATGCCTACCAGCTGACAATCTGTGTCGATGGTTAACTGGTAGAGGCTGTTACTCATGCTGCTTGGCAACTAAGTGATGATGACACCTGACATGGTGGCCCAAACACTCAGATTGCAGACAGTTCAAGCTACAACAGAAGCTTTAACGGGTATAGAGGAAGTAAGGGAGGGACAGACAGAGAGAGAGAGAGAGAGAGAGAGAGAGAGAGAGAGATAGATGTAGTACAGGTGTACAATTGGGCCTTGTCGTTTACACGTTGTCAGTCGCGACAACTGTCACGTTTATTCGGGCCAATGGTGCTAAAAATAATGGCCATAAAAATGACATTGGCAATTGCGGTAAATGTTTGTATGTTGGTATGGTATGGGCCAATGGTAAAAACATGTCCTATGTGTATTTTCAAGTTATTCTCATGCTTTTATGTCACAAAGGGCAAACAATGATTTAAAACATGTCTGTCAGTATTTTTAAACCAAACCTTCAACTACGCCTCATCTGTGGTTTTTCCTATTTTCAATTGTGGGGGGGGGAGAGTGATTCCTATGACAACAATTTGACAGAATTGTGAATAAATTTTCCCATATTTTTTTCGTCTAGAAATAATATAGGTATACAATTTTATTTATAGTTAAATAATGCTATTTTAATAACATTCCAATTGTCAATATAAATAATAAATAAATTAAATTTCATTTTAAATTTCCCACTTAAATAACTTCGATTCAATAGTTTCGATATGAGAATTACCTTTAATGAGTTATTTGATATATGCTTAACCTTTAACATTTTTTTTATTTATTTTAATCTTGATAAATTTAATACATTTTTAATATGTTGCACAGTGAAACATAAGCCAAGACAAATATGCCATAAAAATTTATATATTTTTTTATATTCGACTAATTGCCGCAGATAAAATGCACTCACTTCCTTTGCTCTCTCTCTCTCTCATTCTCTCTCTATCTCTGGGTGTCACTCTCTTAATCTCCTGCCACTTAAAAGTTTCACAAATGAGTAAAACATTTTAAGCCCAGATAATGAATATCAGAAAATCAGAATAAATGGAGTTGCAGATAAAGCTGCTAGTGGGCTCAGACATATAAGCTAAAGTATGGGTACTTATCCTTGTAAAAAACAAGGATAATGGGCCATTACACATATATATATATATATATACAGATAATATATATATATATATATATATATAATCAAAACTTTTGCAACTGCTTTATACCTTACATGCAACTCTTTTGTTGATTTTGACTGATTATATAGTTATATATATACATACATACATACAGTGTTTTAAAAAAATTAAATTATAGCAAATTTTATAAAAATTTATTTTAATTTATTTACATTTTTTTTTTATCGTTAACTCCATACAATATGCTCCACCCACACGTTATGCCTCGTCCTTTGCAGCGTAAATAAAAAACTTTTTGATTTTTATTTTGAACTTTTAATATTTTTTATATGTTATTTTACAACGAATTCCAACGAGTTAATAAACTTAATGTCATTCTGCATTATTGTAAATATTAAAAAAAAAAATAAAAAAATACCATTCAATGTTGTTGCATTTCATATTGTGGCACACACTTTCAATGCAATTTACAGCAACAAGAGGCAACTTTATAGTAACAGCGTCAGCAGCAGTTACTCCATTTTGTAGTGCAAATGGAATCATGACAAATGTTAATTAATAAGTTCATACTATAAAAAAAAACTATAGAAAAATAATATATATTTTTATATATATATTACATATACATATTATACATATATTCTCTATATATAATTGTAATATACATATGACAAAATCAGGCAACCATATTTTGTGCTTCTATCTGACACTTGATATTTATATATAAATATTTAAATGAAATGATTTGATGCTTTCAACAATAAACTAATATATTGATATTTATACATATATATGCATATATATAAAGCTAATCAGGCACATGTCAAAAGCGATATTCTTGCTATATATTTATCCATAATTAAATTGCATAAATTATTTTTGGTTAATTTTTGTCAATTTTAGCTATTAGCATATAGAAAATATAATTTTTGATATATGAGTAATACATTTTGCAGTAATGTGCATAAACATTTGTATAATTCATAAATTACAAATTATAATTATTATTTTTATTTATTAAATACAATATGTCCGACACATTACGCTGTTGGGCACGTAAATATTTATTTATGGATTTATTTTAACCAATTGAAGTGGCGCTTTTAATCCTCTGAAATAATCTGCTTTGCATTTTATACTGAAAATTTATTATAAATAATATATTATTTTTTTAATTGATACCATGTGAAATAAAAATTCAAAATTATATTATTTATTTTCAATTGTTTTTATTTTCATTTTCTTTTATTTATATATTTTTGCCAGAAATTTACAATATTAATAAAAATCATTTTAAGGCAATTTTTCAGCAAAAATACCAATGGATTTGTATATACAGATTTATATACATATATATATATATAAATACATACATTTATTGAAGCGCCAGTTATTGGTGGATAAGTTAACTGCGCATTTTCTGGATACATCATCTGCTGTATATACATATGAATATATACATACATAAAATTTTCGTATTTATATATATACATAAAAACGTATATATATCGTAGTAACAGGCATGGTTGGACTATTTGACGGTGCGTTTCCTCTAGAAACATTAACAGGTGGTGGTGGCAGACCTATCTGATAATTTCCATTTTCCATATTCTGCCGATCAAGTTCGCAAAGTGAGTCGCCAGCGTTGTTGTCCATGTCGATTTCGGTAAAAGAATGACTTGCACGTCCTTACTTATCTCCCCCCCTCTCTCTAGTTATAATTCAACTATACTTTACTACTCTCCAATTATCGCCACATGCTCGCTTTGAAGAATATATCGAATAGGAACGCCAGTCGCCATGCTTACTTATGCAACACTTGAATAACTTAGCAGCATGTTAGCTTATTCTTCTTCTTTTTCAATTATCACATGCTTATTAATAGACACAATTTCGGTTGAATTCAAATTTAACATTTTCTCTATAAGTGAATTGCGTCATATAGTCAGCAGTACCAACTCGTAAATCTTAATAAACAGATCACTTTAATTTTAAACTGCTAAGTAAATATTTTTTAATATTTCTTTTAAGACGTTCATAATTATTGGACTTTCCTAGAACTATGTTGAAAATTTCATCAAGATCGAGTAATTAACATAGAAATAATTCATACTCAAAAACAATGAATACAGCAGCGAGTGAATAAGTTTTCCTTCAAAGTTCGGTTTCTTTTGGAATGGAGGGTATATAATATTATTCTAATTCATTTTATAGTTTTACTTTGTTTGGATCTTTGATTGTTTAAATTTATTGTTTATTAATCTATATACATATTTTAAATATTTATTTTATTAGCTTAAAATACTTTATTTTAGTTTTCAGTTTGTACATAAATTTTTATCAATTCAATTAAAATAAAATAAATTCAAATAAAATTTTATTTTAGTAAATTTTGTTGAATTGTGTATAATTTTGTAGTCTATTTGATTTTGTGTACTGAGTTCATTTTGACACTATTTATATAAATACAATATTTGTTTTGTACGCATATCACGTATATGTATATATATATATTTATATATAAACCAATACTGAACTATCTGATAATTTATGCAGACTTTTATTTGTATTTTTGCGTACAATATTTGCTATTCAATTTTGCAATAGAAATATTTAATTACAATTTGCCACTATTTATACAATCGACTAGTTACACAACAAATATACACACATCACACATAAGCACACACATATATATATATATATAGCAAACACACACACACACACACACACACACATAGAGAGAGAGCTGGCAAATTTCGGAAATTATTTTACACAAAATTTGAACTTAACTAAATTCAATTGATTTGAATAGTTGTTGGAAACGTCAAAGCTCGAGTATACACTTTGGCCATGCATTTGTGCCATGAGCTTGAAGCCAATTACAATTTGATGATAACCACAATATTTGAACGTTTTATTTTGCTTATTTTATTTGTTTTTTTTTTTGGTATTTATTCGTACAGGTGAATATTCTGCGTCGGCCATTAAATCAGCTAGTGTCAGCTGGAATACGCTAATTGGATATCCTGGCTATTTACAGTGGCCAAATGTTTCAACCATTTTGACACTTTTGTGGATTATTAAATTTGTGTTCGCTAGAAATGTGGCAATTTGCAATCGTGGCCGAAACAATGTCAACAATCCAACAACGCTGCAGGCAACGCCAGCAACAAGAACAACAAAAATACCAAAAGCAAAGCCAACAACAAGAATTTCAGTAGACGAAAATGTCACCCACAGGCTTAACACACAGTCACAAGCACTGATATACATACAAACACAGCTACAGCTACAGCTACAGACACAGACACAGACACAGACGACAGCCTGCAGGCAACATCAATTCGAATTCGCCTGCGGCAACGGCAGAGGCAGAGGCAGCGGCAGCGATTGTGGCAACGTCAGCAACACAATTAGTGGTACCAAAGTGGCCGAGGACAAAACTTGAGCAGCAGCAGCAACAGCAACATCAATAGTAGCAACAACAGCAGCAGCAGCAGGTCAACAATGTTGCTATACATTGCACAATGGAAATGTGCACGATTAAGTTAAGAACTTTAAGCTAATACTCGTACTCATTGTGCTTACATTGAGATACATTCGGTATGTAATTGTATCTACGATATAAATACATTAATGTTCTCTGATCACAGATAAAATATTGAAAGAAAAGAAGATATTAAATGTAATTGCTTGTAGGTAATAAAGATATATAAATGTGTGTACATTTAATACTTGTAAAACTAAAGCCAAAATGGAAATCATAATAATTTTATACTATTTCATCATAATAATTTATATATTTTAAAATTTATTTTGATTATTAAACCTTTTCCTAACAAAAAGGAATCTTTAAGATTCCATAAGTTTATTTTAAATATTTATTTAATTTAATGCATATGTGGTTGTATCATTGTACTTATAAAAAATAAATCATTTAATTGAAATAAAATATAAGAAATAATACAAATAATAACCCTAAATAACCCGATAAGCTAGTTTGTCAGCCATTAATATAAGATATATAAAATCTATTTAATGTCTGCAGAAAAACTAAATCATAAAATTTGCTGTTAAACTTCATTGAAATAAATTATTACCTATCAACAGATAATTAAAAAAAAAATCAAAAAATTACCAAAAAAAAAAAGTAATAATAATAATAATATAAATGTACAATAAATGTCAAACACAAATAAAATAATAAAACAGGTGAATAAAATGAATAATTAAGCCAAAGAGTACGAGTATATCTATTCAATTTCTTAAGCATGACATTAATATTTAATAAATCAATAAATAAATGTTCTATAGAATTGGTTTTTATTTATACTGCATATTATTAAATTAAATCAATTTTAATTTAGTTAAACAAAATATGTTATATTTAAATTGTAAATATTAATTGCCTTGTGCATTTTATTATTATTATTTATTTAATATAGAGATTAAGTAAAAGTAGAATTCTGCATATGTGTAAACATTAAATAAACTGAATTATTGCACTTGAATATAATGAAAAACTAAATAAACAAATAAAAGAAAAACTCTTTGCGGGAACTGTGTAAATATATGCATTGGACTTGTAAGTTACAGTGTTCCTCAAGATCAAATAATAATTCAAATTAAAGAATATAAAATGAGAAAAATAAAAAACCAAACAAAACCTAAAAACTAATTGCTATAAATATTAGTTAGTATTAAAGACTTAACGAAAAATTTTAAGCCTTAGTTAAATGAAAGATTAGAGATGTTAAAGCAAGATTTTTAACACAATTGAATTGATTTTTTGTTTATATTATTTTCTCCTATTGAAACTTAAAATTTAAATAAATAATATAAAAGCAAATACCAATATTTGCATTAAGTTGTAAGCTATTATCATAAGTGATAACAAGTAAATAAACTAAACTTTCTTCAAAGAAAATAATAGCAATTATTCTTTCTTATTTTTTTGGCATAAGGTAAGTAATAAACAAATAAATTTAAATATAGATAACTTTGGATTTATACTAATAGAAATTGCATTTCATAAGTTTTAACTGATTTAAATTCTGCCAAGCATCTGTTTTTATATACATCTTATATTTGTCAGATATTTATATATAATATATATTTACTTCGAATACATTCAAATAAAATGTGATTCTAGCTTCGGTCTGTTTGTACTCCGCAGAACAACTAAAATATTCAAACAAAGCTCATGAATTGTGCACAAGTTTGTTAAATATTCATTCATTTATATTACGCACAAGTGTTGCATTTGTCAGCCGACAACACTTGCGGTAAATAAACGCAATGAATGTTTGAACAAACTTGTGCACAATTCATGAGCTTTGTTTGAATATTTTAGTTGTTCTGCGGAGTACAAACAGACCGAAGCTAGAATCACATTTTATTTGAATGTATTCGAAGTAAATATATATTATATATAAATATCTGACAAATATAAGATGTATATAAAAACAGATGCTTGGCAGAATTTAAATCAGTTAAAACTTATGAAATGCAATTTCTATTAGTATAAATCCAAAGTTATCTATATTTAAATTTATTTGTTTATTACTTACCTTATGCCAAAAAAATAAGAAAGAATAATTGCTATTATTTTCTTTGAAGAAAGTTTAGTTTATTTACTTGTTATCACTTATGATAATAGCTTACAACTTAATGCAAATATTGGTATTTGCTTTTATATTATTTATTTAAATTTTAAGTTTCAATAGGAGAAAATAATATAAACAAAAAATCAATTCAATTGTGTTAAAAATCTTGCTTTAACATCTCTAATCTTTCATTTAACTAAGGCTTAAAATTTTTCGTTAAGTCTTTAATACTAACTAATATTTATAGCAATTAGTTTTTAGGTTTTGTTTGGTTTTTTATTTTTCTCATTTTATATTCTTTAATTTGAATTATTATTTGATCTTGAGGAACACTGTAACTTACAAGTCCAATGCATATATTTACACAGTTCCCGCAAAGAGTTTTTCTTTTATTTGTTTATTTAGTTTTTCATTATATTCAAGTGCAATAATTCAGTTTATTTAATGTTTACACATATGCAGAATTCTACTTTTACTTAATCTCTATATTAAATAAATAATAATAATAAAATGCACAAGGCAATTAATATTTACAATTTAAATATAACATATTTTGTTTAACTAAATTAAAATTGATTTAATTTAATAATATGCAGTATAAATAAAAACCAATTCTATAGAACATTTATTTATTGATTTATTAAATATTAATGTCATGCTTAAGAAATTGAATAGATATACTCGTACTCTGTGGCTTAATTATTCATTTTATTATTCACCTTATTCACCTGTTTTATTATTTTATTTGTGTTTGACATTTATTGTACATTTATATTATTATTATTATTACTTTTTTTTTGGTAATTTTTTGATTTTTTTTCTATTATCTGTTGATAGTTAATAATTTATTTCAATGAAGTTTAACAGCAAATTTTACATTTAGTTTTTCTGCAGACATTAAATAGATTTTATATATCTTATATTAATGGCTGACAAACTAGCTTATCGGGTTATTTAGGGTTATTATTTGTATTATTTCTTATATTTTATTTCAATTAAATGATTTATTTTTTATAAGTACAATGATACAACCACATATGCATTAAATTAAATAAATATTTAAAATAAACTTATGGAATCTTAAAGATTCCTTTTTGTTAGGAAAAGGTTTAATAATCAAAATAAATTTTAAAATATATAAATTATTATGATGAAATAGTATAAAATTATTATGATTTCCATTTTGGCTTTAGTTTTACAAGTATTAAATGTACACACATTTATATATCTTTATTACCTACAAGCAATTACATTTAATATCTTCTTTTCTTTCAATATTTTATCTGTGATCAGAGAACATTAATGTATTTATATCGTAGATACAATTACATACCGAATGTATCTCAATGTAAGCACAATGAGTACGAGTATTAGCTTAAAGTTCTTAACTTAATATTATTTCAGAGGATTAAAAGCGCCACTTCAATTGGTTAAAATAAATCCATAACTAAATATTTACGTGCCAATAGCGAAATGTGTCGAACAT